>OX465588.1:54982746-55347746 GCA_950022655.1 Alentia gelatinosa
GATCCACTGAGCGTCCAGCAGTGGCGGCCTCTGTGGGCAGCTCTGTCCTCACTGAGATGATGTGTTGTTGACAGATAGTTTCAGAGATGTCACGGCATCTGTCACAGTATCCTTCGCATCCTCTCAAGAATATCCAACAACCTCACAGACCTTCTCAGGATCTACTGTCATCAGAGAACGTACCCTACCCCTGATAATAAACGCCATAGGCTTAACATTGAGTGACTCTATTCAATTGGGTGTGGCATAACATGTTTTATATGCATCTACTCATTTGATCTAAAATCGTGGAGACCGTTTAGGCCAAGGGAAAGCACTCGCTCGTTTCTCAAAAGAGAAATTGGATTGTAATATTATCTATCAGAATGGCTCACAGAATCCAGCGACCTCACAGAGTCTCTCTGAGCAGTCGGAGTCAGGGGACTGACATGGTGTGCTGTTAAAACATTGTGTGTTTCAGAGAGATCTGTCACACCATCTCAGTTTCACATAGTGTCTCCCCAAGCGTCTCATAGTATGTCTCAGGGCATCTCTCACAAGGTATATCTTACATAGCTTAGGATCCCTCCCAGCATTTTCCCACAGCATCCTTTGCAGCAACGCTCATATCGTCTCATGGCATCCCACATATCATTTCCCACAGAGTCTCCCGAAGCAACTTAAATATCATGTAGCATCTTTTACAATATAGGGGGGCATCCATCAACCACGACAAGGATACGACAATGGGTTCCCGACAAGGTCCACGATTGGCCTATGATTGGAGGCCTTGTCGTGGTTGGTGAACCTCAGTTCCCGACTAGAGTCTACGACAAGGTCACGACAAGGCCACGATTGGAAGCTTATCGTGTGCCTTCCGACAAGACTGGACCCCTGTCGTGGAGTGTCATGGCGTGTCAGGAGCGTGTCGTAGAGGTCTACGATAGGAAATTTTGGTGGAGCGTGCCCTTCCCGATACGCACCGACAACGCTGTCGTAAAGCCCCCCTTCTTACGACAAGGCTGCGACAAGCGCGGATTGGAACTTTCTTGTCTGCGCTTGTGGCAGCCTTGTCGTGGTTGGTGGATGCCCCCCTTATATCTCACGTCATCTCCACAGTTGTTCTCAATGTGGTGTGGGAGGTAAAAGTACTCTCGCCTCAGTAAATGTGTCGGTGAGATTTCTACCTCAATTTTATTTCATAGATTCGCGCTCCATCCAACCAAATTAAGTTTAATAGAACATATTGAAAGTTAAGCTAATAAACAAATAACGTCTACAGAGTTCGAAACTATCTTCCACAGCATATTTGAACTCTTGACTCCAGGTTTATTAGGGTATGTTGTATAGTCAGTATATGACTGCTAACTACATGCGAATTCATTTGTGAATGATATTCCTTGTTTATGCTAAATGTTTCCAGTCCACTTGCTCTGTCCCGGGGTAGACGTGTTGGACTGTACGGCGTCACTACGCTATATGGGCTCATCATGTAAATCGTGTTAATTTAAATGCACCAGCACCCCCCCCCCCCCACCCCGGCCTCATACATAGCCCCACGTGCATAGATAATGCAGAGGCTGGTGGCTGCGTGATGAATACGATTACATCAAGGACTGGCGATGAGAAGTATGCTGTATTTAGATATGTGCCGCCTCTGTATCCTCCATATCCATCGCACCCCGCCATCGGGCCCGGCCCAGTCACCAGCCTTAAAGGCAGGTCCCACGCTACACAGTGGCGCCACCTGGAGATTCTCAAACTGGTTTCTTGAGGAAAATAAAACATTTTGTTCGACATATTCAAATAGGTAAATATCCGTATTCACGTTTGATTGATATATGGGACATATACTGAAAAATAAAATTTCTTCAATTCTTTCAAAAACAAGACTCAGATTATTATTGAATGATACTACACATGTATATGTTTGCTATATTCTGTGAAAGTTCGAAAACAATATTACATAGGTTTTACCATGTGGATTCGTATATATATCCTATTATAATGTTATGAGATCAAAAACTAGCACGGGGACCCCTGATTCTTAAGCTATTTTATAAATTCCACAACATAAGAGGGTGCGTCCACCAACCACGACAAGGCTGCGACACGCGCCGACAAGAAAGTTCTTATCGGCTCCTTGTCGCAGCCTTGTCGTGAGGAGGGGAGCTGTCGTGAGCCCTTGTCGCAGCCTGTCGGGAAGTACACGCTCCACCTAAATATTCTATCGTAGACCCCTGCGACACGCCACGACACGCCACGACACGGCTCCAAAATCGAACATGTTCGATTTTGTCGTAACCTTGTCGGAAGGCCCCCGACAGGCCCCCGACAAGGTTCATGTCGCAGCCTGTCGTGGCCTTGTCGTAGCCTCTTGTCGGGAACTGTGGTCCACCAACCACGACAAGGCTACGACAAGGCTTCCTATCGTAGAGCTGTCGTGGACCTTGTCGGAAAGCCGTTGTCGCAGCCTTGTCGTGGTTGGTGGACGCACCCTATTAGATCATCCTATTCAATTTTGAGAAAAATGACATGGGTTTTAATGTTTGAGACAACCTGTCTGATATGCCTTTAAATGAGCGAGGATATCGCTGCAGGTCACCCCTAGCAGCATAGCACAGCGAGCTAAGGATGTATCTGTAGCGGGCGAGCACTTGTATAGACAATTAGATGGGTCATAGAGACCCCGGCGGCTGCGGACTGGAGGCCTTTCATATGTGTGTGGATGTGGGGCTGGAGGGTGGAGATAGACCCTGGACACTGAGCACACAGCCCCTCCTCATCGTCCTTAACAGCTATCGGCAGTCGCCTGATACCAAGTCCCACTCACAGCAATGAGCGCTTTTATCTCTTAATGGTAGACCTTTCATATATTGCCTCTGTTTTTAGTGGATCGCTTTCGTTTCTGAGGAATGCCTGTTGTCTTTGGAGTGTATGGGCCTTGTCCATTAATAAGGATAGGCGTATGATGTCGTCTCCTGCCTTTTTATTATCCTTTTTATTATCCACCTAATACAAAGTGTCCGTAGAAAACTCATGGAGTGTATCACCGTACCCAGAGCATACAGACATTTATTATCCACCTAATACAAACTGTCCATAGAAAACACATAGGGCATGTGTATAGACATACCCGGCGCATACGGATATGTTGTATGCTCCGGGCGGCGCATACGGAAAAATAGTGCGTATGGAAAAATAGTGCATAGCTAAAACAAACTGATATTGACGTGCCACTTGTCCAGAAAAAGGTGGATAATAAATACAATATAGACTGGTTTCAGATACAAGCGGTTGTATGCTCCTCGGAGTTGTCTCTCCGCAATATCCTCGCATACGCTCGGATATTACTACGCGTCAACTCCTCGGAGCATACGGCCGCTTGTATCTGAAACCAGTCAATATTGTGTATATATCCAGCTAATACCAAGTGTCCATAGAAAACACATAGTTTTCTATGGACACTTTGTATTAGGGGGATACTAAAGTTCCATATATGTGTCATGTCTGAATACGACTGTCATATCTGAAACCAGTCAATATAGTGGATTTATCTCACTTCTTATATTTTTCCCACAGACTTAACATTGGAAACTCATACTCAACACCCATAGGGTATTGTAAAGGAAGATCAATTAGCGATGACGTCACAAACGTTAGCCAGTTAGTCCGTGAGAGGGATGAGATAAAATCTGAACTGCACTCTATCCATAGCCACTGAAAGTATGCTATTTATTTTGGTTTGCTACATGTACATAATCTCCCTCTTCTGGCCTCGTGGGATTCATCTGCAACCAAAGCTCATGGTATATTTTCAGTGCCGACGGATCTCGATGCAGTTCATTCTTAATATTTAATAGAAAAAAATAGCATCGCAGCTCTTGCTTTACATTAGGGATGGGTATAACGTAGCAGCACTCGCCTTAAATTACATGAACAAGGTGACGGTGAGTAGTAATCTCACGAGGCGAAGACTAATTAGATCACGTAGCATATTAAACACGAGGCGTACTTCTACTATGTGGGTCTGAATTAACCCAACCCCTGCATTCGAAAGTCTCTTAATATTCCTCTCACTACTCCCATTAATTGTGTTGACTTCTAATTTGCCATCGTTGTTGACAGTGTTCTATTGACATAAATTGCTGAATGTACTTGGTTCGTATTTTAGGGTATCACAAAGCAAAATATTCGACATCCAGTTGAATATCAGATAGAGGTGTGGTAGAGGTCAGGTGGTGTAGTAGAGGTCAGGTGGGGTGGTAGAGGTCAGGTGGTGTAGTAGAGGTCAGGTTATGTGGTAGAGGTCAGGTGGTGTAGTAGAGGTCAGGTGGTGTGGTAGAGGTCAGGTGGTGTAGTAGAGGTCAGGTGGTGTGGTAGAGGTCAGGTGGTGTGGTAGAGGTCAGGTGGTGTGGTAGAGGTCAGGTTATGTGGTAGAGGTCAGGTGGTGTAGTAGAGGTCAGGTGGTGTGGTAGAGGTCAGGTGGTGTGGTAGATGTCAGGTGGTGTGGTAGAGGTCAGGTGGTGTGGTAGAGGTCAGGTGGTGTGGTAGAGGTCAGGTGGTGTGGTAGAGGTCAGGTGGTGTGGTAGAGGTCAGGTGATGTGGTAAAGGTCAGACTTGTTGTGGTAGAGTTGAGGCCGAGTTGTTTACCATTGGGTGGTCAGACCATGTCAGCTCACAGAGTATCCGAGTTTCAGCTAACGGGTCAGGTCTGCAGGGGGTCTCTCAGACATCAGTTGTCTTTCAGCAGACATTAGCCTTTAACGTGTTTCTTCTCGTCTCGCTCCTGTCCCGGTCCCCACACACTGACCACTGGGCGACCCCAGGGAGGAGGCGTTTACCCCGCTCTGTGTCCCGTCTCAGAGCCCCTCACTGACACTCTCTCCGGGTCTGTTTGCCGAATCAATCGAGTCTGTACCTGGTTTGGGCCTAACCGGTCAAATTGACAAAAATCGACATATTGGCACCTCCTGAAGGGTGAAGAAGGCCCAGTCTGTAGAGATTAATCTCTCACAGTCAAGAAGTCCATGCTTCATTGTAAAAAGTTAGATAACAGTAAGAAAATATCTAGGGAATTCCAGCGAGATATAGATTAGGAAGAATGATAGAAAAACATACTCGATTTCATTCAGCAAACAAAGTATCATCAATAGAATACAAACCGAAAACTAGTAAAGCATAGATATTTCATGCCTTTTAAATTGAAAGGTACTACTTTGTGTAAGTCTCGATGTCTTTTCCATGTTTTCTCTCAGCGGAAAATTCCACTTGAAAAATATTTCCTTTTTTCTAATCCCATATGGCATCCCTGTAGAATGTTTTTCAGATATTACTATCATGCAACACTTGTTTTTTTTTATTATGGGGATAGAAAAATGTACAAATACATCTCTATCTATATTCCTACTTGTCATACTAGTGACAGATAGATAAGTGTGCGCCACTAAAATCCATCATTTAGATCGTATAATGTTTTTCGTTCACAAATCATTTCTGAATCTAAATGCACCAAGCAGTCATTGCCTGGAGCACCCAGCGGCCTGTTGCTAAGTTCTACAATCAATATGGCGGATAATTCAACTGCGGACGGAGCATGAGCCAGGACACGGGGTATCTTTTTTACCACTCCCCCGGAGAGGTCACAAGAAAATGTACTCTCTGTGTAGTCCCCCTTTTCATCCCTCCATGTCCTGCTAGATGTCTTCTCTCGCTCTTACCCGCGCAGAACTGCTTCGATCAGCAACAATATTGATTAATACACTACGCCAGGACTGCGCTTCAAATGCCTTTAAGTACATGCAGTTGTATTAAGCGGGAAATCCGCGTTAAATATTGGCGGGGTTAGGGTATCAGTGGCGGCTGGGGCCCGGCTCTTTCCGGATGGACCCGGGGGTGTTTTTTTACGCTGACGGCTGTGGGTGGGTGGGAGTGGGGGGTGGAGACTTGGATCCCTAATCTGTGGAGTGTATATGATGTAGCGGACGTCTCGAATGGGATCATTGAATGGCGGACGGCGCACGGCCCCACTCGCCCTCTCAGAGTAGGTCCCTATCAAAGGCAGGCCCCACTCCGCTTCCCGTTCTCTCCAATCCCATAATGCCCTCTCCTGATATGTATGCTCCAATGGCCGCGCCGCCAGTCACCCAGAATGCATTGGGGCGCACGGGGTGCTCTTTCGGCGACGCCCGTAGGATGGGACGCCTCCGCTGTGTGTCGCCACCTCCGACTGCGGCGCGCTCAAAAATAGCCGCCTTTTTAATCAAATGAGCCGCGGCCGGCGAGGGGATGAGGCGGAGGGGGGGAGGGGGAGGGGGGAGGGGGTGTGAGGGGTGGAGGAGAGGCTGGTTTATCCCGGTTCCGCTGCTGAGAACAGATTGTGACCCGGGCCCGGACTCCGGCGCCCCCTCCCGGCCGCTGCGGGCATTACCCGGAGAAGGTCGCGGTCGTCAACAGTATAAATTACACCGCCTAAATACGTAATACCCGCCCCCCGCCCCCCGCCCAGAGGCGGTGCGCCTAGACTTAGGCGGGTCGCCTATTATTTACCGGCGCGCCCGCCTAAACCGCCCGCCCTTTGAGATACTCATTGAATTGTTCATCGGTGGCGCACTGTGTGTTAGATGCCTGGTGCCAGCCGGGTGGACACGGGGCGACGAGGGGCGGGGTGTTGGCGGGTAAGACGAGGCGCCCGCTGTGGACGACGCGCCCCGACACGGGTACGACTTCCCGCATCGTGTCCGTGTCGAAATGTTGGTGAGTTCTGTGTCACAGTGTGTCACAGTGCGACACAGAATTCCCGCATAGGAGCCATAATGGAATGTTGATATATTCTTTGTCAGAGCTTTTCACAGTGTGGCACACAATTTTCGCACCGTAGCCCTATCGGAAAGTTGATGAATTCTGTGTCACAGTGTGTCAGAGTGCGACACAAAATTCCTGCATCGTAGCCATGTGGGAATGTTGAAAAATATGGTATCATCGTCGGAGTGTGTCAGGAGCTTACTGGGCCAGCGTCCTAACAGTAATGTCGAGGACAGAGATTGTTTGTTTCATCTTTACGTCCGGTCGACCAATACAGCACCTGTTTCAACTGAAATCCTGCACGCCCTACCAACTAATCTTCAAAGGCGTATCCATATCATGAACGACAAAGTCGACCCGGTTTTACTTTATGGGCGGTGTATTTATGCATTTATCGGGCTGTAGTTATTACAATAAAGACCTCGAACGGCCATATCTTCGGGCTCAGTAACTACATTTCGACATACTACTAGTCATAATACACTTTATACACAACTTTTTGTTCAGGGCTTCTGTTTGTAAGCCTACCTGGTTTATCAACATACTGATCACTCTTATAGCAGATATTCAACCTATTATGTTCAGTATGTAATGATGTAGTCTGCGGTGAAGATGGTACCCATCTTGCTTCATGAATTAGTCACGTGTTCAACCTTGACACGTACATAATATTTCAACCTTGGCACGTATTGGAAAACACGTACCAGCGGCCACTTATTTCTGTGTGAACGAGAGGATCTATATCCGAACTGTGCTGAACGTGGCGATGCAGTGAGTTCATGGACAAGTAGTCTCTTTGAACTCTGTTTGTATTTTCTGCAGATAATAGCACGGAGCAGATTCCATTCAGTCGCCCTCACTCTGTCTCCGTATAATATACTACAGAGTCTGCGGTGGAGACTGCATCCACCCTGCTTCATTTAGTCACCTGTCACGTATGGTATTTCAACCTTGATGCGTATGGTATTTCAACCTTGACACGTATACAGAAATACGCACCAGCCTGCATGTAAAGCGAGGACGGGGCTTGTCTGTGAAGTGATGCGTCTGTAAACGCCGTATGCTGAACGTACGACGGGCGACGTCCAGGGAAGGCAACCCACCAGCACCACATCACAACGATAACCCTAAACCTCCTTGTCTGCTGCGCCCATAAACACTCAATCACTCAGCAGGCGCAACATGAGATGCGACTTTGCTAGCATGACCTTGGTTGAGTGATTTATCTTCGTCCTTCATCAATTTTCCACGTGCCGGTGCAGAACGCGGGGGTACCACGTGACACGGCCCGCATGTACCTGCCGCTAGGGGGCGCATCAGCGGGAAGCGCGTCTTGTAAATAGAAAGAGATTGTTAGAAAACCGTGCCAGGTATCTGAACATCAAACTGGATTGGTCGCCTATTCTCTTACACCAAGCGCCATTCAACATCAACACGGAGAACTTCAAGCCCCGAAAAGGGGGTGGGGAGTTTGAGGCACCGGACTTAAACACTTAAACCCCACCTTCCTTCTTCACCACTAGCAGTGGTAGACTTACTGCTATATCAATGACCAGTCCTTCTCATACCATGTCTGTGTGGTGTGGTGTACAGCCACCTTTCTCCTTCCTCCCCAGCAGTGGTAGACTTACTGCTATATCAATGACCAGTCCTTCTCATACCATGTCTGTGTGGTGTGGTGTACAGCCACCTTTCTCCTTCCTCCCCAGCAGTGGTAGACTTACTGCTATATCAATGACCAGTCCTTCTCATACCATGTCTGTGTGGTGTAGTGTACAGCCACCTTTCTCCTTCATCCCCAGCAGTGGTAGATTTGTAGGGGTGGGATTTCTACCTGAATCCATCACATAGACTCGATCACCACCCCTGTTGTGTAAAAGCAGTGAGAAAAGCTAAACCTTGCCATAGCCTGGAAAGTACCTCTCATGGTTGAGTGGACGTGAAATCAAACAAACAAACCAAAACTCTTCTTGTTAGACCATACATTGCCTGGACGCCCTTTATACATTACCTAAAGGTTCGAGTGGTCACATATATAGACTTTCAGCATACTGCAAGAAAATCCTCACATCACTATCTGTGTGTTATTCACTGTGATATTATGAAATAAGGAGGGGGCCAGCGTCTCAGGGTCATAGAGGCATGCCCAGCTGACCATGACCGATCACTCAAGACTGAAAAACCTCATTGACCCACTAGGGCTTGATATGTTTGGATCCTTGGATCCTGGACTCAGGCAGTTGCAGAAATGGCAAGTCGACTGGGTGCAAGTGGATTACAGAAAACTATCCATAGACTAAATGTTATTCAAACATCTTAATTGTTACATATTTATAATTGCATTCTCATTCATCAATGATGAACATTCTATCTGCTCCTCCTGTATTGAAGCATTCAGCGAAGTAAATAGATTATTTTAGCAAAGCATGTAGTCCCGGCAAACTGTTGGGAATGAAGATGAAGCCATGGTCTCACACAGAGAAATATGTCTCTGACCTCAGCCGACTGGGCGGAACCATCCTCTGTGTGGCTTTGTTGTAGCAGTCCTTTGTCTTTGAGGCTAGGTCTTGACCCTAACTTGATACTCAGTGCCTAACAAGCTGTTTGCCTGCCTAATTATACCTGTGGCCCACTAGCCCCCGCTCACCCCCGCCCTCAGAGCCCGGCTCCCTCCGCCTGCTGACCTCACAGCTGACCTT
This sequence comes from Alentia gelatinosa, assembly GCA_950022655.1. Classification (NCBI taxonomy): domain Eukaryota; kingdom Metazoa; phylum Annelida; class Polychaeta; order Phyllodocida; family Polynoidae; genus Alentia; species Alentia gelatinosa. Next base: position 54,992,229 of record OX465588.1, read on the forward strand.
AGACGTGACCTCAGAGCTGACCTCAGAGATGACCTTGACCTGCCAATCACAGGCCCAGGCGAGCTCCCTGGTCACGTGGCCGAGGTGGCCTCTCCACTGATCCATTCTGCTGTAGTACTCCTACAGGTGTCCGGACACTGCGCCACTCCGCCAGCATCAGGGTGATTTCTTACTAGATTCAGGTCAAATCTAGACTGTAGAACCGTCCCGAAGCACTATCAACACTTTGTAAGGAGGTTAAGGTACTTACAAATGCAATCATAAGATACTGGGTCAATCCATGCCTTATATATTCCTTATGGGGCGATGTCTTTTTTTTTTTTTTATTCAGTAAACAACATTTTACGACATAATATGATCGCCGCAGTTGGCGTTCTTCCTCATATCAGTCACATATACAGACAGGACATCACGGGTAAGGTAAAGAAAGGAAAGAAAAAAGCCATTCACCCTATTCAACATTCTTCTGCAATAAGTCGATCAAGTCGTATGCACTGAGGGCGGAGTGGGGGTCAAAGACCTTGGAGGTTTTGTTTATGCTCCTTCTTTGTTCTATTGCATACACACTTGGCAGGGGTGGGGGGTCCAACACTTTAGAGATTCTGCGTACACACGTTATGGATGGCCCCTATATGAGAGTGAAGGTAGAAGGACAACTCCATGAAGCCAGCACGCTACGTTCTCACGGAGTAAATGACGAGGACTGCTCCCCGTAAAACCCCAAATGACTTATTTTCAAAGTGGCCGAGAATACGAAACAACTAATGCCAACCTTCCGGGGATATCAGAGATACCCGGTTAAATATTTGATCTGACGGACAACCCTGAAAACCCGTGGCACTGTGTCCTAGATTGTCATCGTGAGATCATGGGAAACAGTAGCTACTGTCCAATTTCGGAGGTAGTGCCCATAGCTTGGTGGCTATATTATATCACGTGGTGTCATTTATCCTACCCCTAATAAAAAACCGCCATAGACTTAACATATGGAAATTTGATGTGGCAGGACGTGACATAAAGTGTTGTTTATGCCACTAGAGTAATCACAATATTGACCAATCAGAGAGCAGGATGTCAGCTACTATGAAAAAAAAAGTTCTGTTGGTCATTGACTCAATATTTATCTTTTAGTAATACAAAAGCATAGACGAGGTAGGATAAATACGAAACCGAACGAGAGTTAGACTTGACAATGTTTATGCCACGACGGGAAGGTCGCGTATTACTACACGAGGCGTAGCCGAGTGTAGTGAGTAGCAGACCTGACCAGAGTTCGGTTTCTACTAATTATTATCTACCTGATAAAAAAGTCACCATATATATCACATAGGTAGTTTCTGTCACCATACCCGGCGCATATGGATATGCTGTACGCAGCGGGTAAGGATAAAGCACGCATATGGAAAATTAATTAAAGCGAACTGATAGCATAATTATGTAATATATAACCTTAGATGTAATGATGTAAATAGATGGTGTCGTATATTGTTATATATAGCAGTATAGATAGATATGTAAATAGTTGCTGTAGTTATACATGCCATAGACAATTATGTAAATAGATAGTGCAGTACATATTTGTTATATATAACAGTATATATATAGATATGTAAATAGTTGGTGTGGTACATATTCGTTGTACATAATTATGTAAATGATGGTTTCGTGCATATTTGTTATATATAAGTATGTAAATAGATGTTGTAGTACATAGTTGCTGGATATATTTGTGTAAATAGTTGGTGTAGTGCGGTAGTTGCGGTATATAATTATGTAAATACGTGGTGCAGTACATATTTGCCACTCTGCGCTTTGCACCGAAGTTCATTTACGATGTAGATACAAAAATGCCACACTGCATTAAGTTTCTCTGGCAGGGTAGGGTACAAGGAGGGGAGTGCTTCTTCCAATCTGGTGTCAGTGAGTGCAGTGTGGTGGTCGTCGACAGCTGCGGGCTGGGGAAATGTGTCACGCCGCGCCGCCAACTCTATCAACCCACTCCCCGCCCGGTCTCCGTCACCCTCTCCCTCTCCTTTCATCCTGCTTCTTCCTTTATCCCTTTATAACCAAAATAACCCCACCACAGTCAGCCTCTGTCTCTCTTCTTCGGTATTTCTCATATTTCCATAGATCTCCCATGCTCTCCCTCTCTCTCTCTCTCTCCTCTCTCTCTCTCTCTCTCTCTCTCTCTCTCTCTCTCTCTCTCTCTCTCTCTCTCTCTCTCTTTCTCTCTCTCTCTCTCTCTCTCTCTCTCTCTCTCTTTCCCTCTCCCCCCCTCTCTCTCTACCTCTCTCTTTCACTTTAGTTCTGTATTTCCCATATTTCTTTAGGTCTCTTTCTCTCTCTCTTTCTCTCTTGTTCTGTACTTCCCATATTTCTTTAGATCTCGATCTCTCTTTCTCTCTTATTCTGTATTTTCCATATTTCATTAAGTCTCTTTCTCTCTCTTTCTCTCTTGTTCTGTATTTCCCTTATTTCTTTAGGTCTCCCTCTGTCTTTCTCTCTTGTGATTACTTTCTCTGCATCTCTGTCTTTTGTCTCACTCTCGCTTTCTCTCTCCCTCTCTATATTTATACCACTTCTTTCTCTCAGTCACCTTGTAAAGATCTGCAGTCGATAATTCTAACTTTGTGGTATTTTTGCGTTGAAAAAGCAGCATTATTAATTATAATATATATATTCAATCTATTCTAAATTCTTTCCTCCGAATCCAAGATGGCCGACACTGGCCAGGCTAATTGGTCCTTCCTGCTGTAGCTATAATCCCCCCTTTGAACCCGGCTTTGGCCGGCGGTTGTTTGTTAACCCAACTTCCTGGAGATGCGGGCGCGCTCGTTGTTACAAAGGTGACGCTAACTGGCGCCTAACACGACCGCCCGTATAAGCGTCCCCCACCTGGAGACAAAGGCGCTACGATTGTATATAAACCCGGGCCCAAATTAAAGAACCATTCAGTCTTACCTGGATTCTGTTACCTACAACATCTATGCGTTGACTCCAAACCTTATTTAACGTATATCGACCGCTAGGAGCAGAACCGCTATGGTATAGCCTAGGAACTTTACATTGGCGACCACGACGAGACGCTTTTAGTGTGATTCGAGGACAGATTGCCGGTCGAGTTACGAATGACCGCGGAAGGACCGACGTCATAAGACACGGACTCATGCAGGGAAGTAACATTCTGCTATGATATAACGTTTTGATGTGGGCGTGGAAGGTACGTGCATGCCAGTAGTTCTGTGTTAGCGACAGTCGGACCGAGCGGACCAGCAGCTGTCGCACGTGGGAATCGCAACAGGTTCGTGCCATATAAGTGATTGACGTATATATAACGTGTGTGGTTATTTACGCAATTCTGAAGGATGGCCGAACCCAGTGTGTTGCCTGAGGATTTCCAGGTGTGGCTTAACGCTGGGAAGTTGGCGGGGACCATTCCGACCGACTTTACTGTCGCCAACACAGAGCTGCTGGGCAAACTGTGGAAGCAGTACCTGGCCCAGACCTGTAAGGAAGTGAAAGATGTCGCTATCTACGAGTTGGAGCAGCGACTTCGCGCCGAGTTTACGCGACAGGCCGACCTCCGGGCTCAACAACACGCTCTGGAATCCCAGCAGCAGGCCATGGAACTCGCCGAGGCGGCGCGACAGCTCGCCGAGGCCCGTGCGATCATTATTGACTCCGCCCCCCCGGTCGCGGCCCGAGACCCATGAGTTGGCCTCGGTCAAGCAGCTCATCCGGCTGTTTCGGGCACTGCCGACCGTCGACGGTCAGGATAAGGCCGCCCTCCGCACGTGGTTAAACGATGTGCGACAGGCGCGCTTTGTCTCCAAGGCCCCCGACGAGAAGCTGATATCGGAGGCCCTGGCCTACTCGGCGGGGCGCCTCAAGTCGATAATCTACGACTGCTTCGAGGACGGCGTCACCGACTTCGAGGCCGTCGAGCGCAAGATCACATCGACGCTTCTCGGCATGGAAGAAATGGAGAGTCTGCGCGCTGCACTCGGGCATTTCTCCCAGACGGCCCACGAGACCGCCCCCGAGTACGCGCAGCGCTTCTGGTTGGCGGCAAAGAAAGCCTACTCGCCCCTTGAACTCGCATCTCCCTTCGTACTGCGGCCGACGATGCGACAGTTCGTGAGTACTCTGTCGCGAGGCCCTCTGCGGTGGGACCTCAATCTCAACACGCCCCAAACAATCGCCGAGGCTCTCTCGAGGGTCGACGCGTTGGCGAAGGCGGTCGAGAAGGAGGCGCACTCTGACGACACTCGTGTCGAGGAGGCCATGGAAGTGGGCGCGGTCGGCTCGAGGACCACGGCCGCCCGTTCCGCCAACCACCCCGCGCAAACCGCCCACCAGCGACAGATGGAGGAGATGCAGCAGGCGATAAAGTCCATCCAAGGGGAACTGAAGGCGAAAAAGGGCAACAAGGGCCACACGGTCGCGGCTGTGATGCCCGCGGCAGCGCCACCACAATCCACGATTGTGTTCGCGCCGACCCCCGCGCCTGTTCCCGCCCCCCAGCCGCTGTTTGCGACCGTTCCAGCTCCGCCGCCCCCAGCCGTCGCCTCCACTGTAGCAGCCGTCGCGCCGGGTCAGCGTAACTCCGGCCGGCGGATGACGCCCATAAACGACATCATCTGCTACGCGTGTAATCAACGAGGCCATTATGTAGCTGGATGCCCCAGCCTGAAGGCCTCCAGGGACGCGGCACGGTCGTTGGCCCACACCCAGGATCAAGTCGTAGCCGCCGCGACCCAGGGAAACTAAAACGCGCGTCCGACCGACGACCCTGCATTGACCTCGAGCTTCGAGGCGTGGCACTGCAGGCCCTCGTCGACTCGGGTGCGTGTTGCTCCCTGGTGTCCGTCCCCGCGGCGGATGCCTTGCGACAGGTGGGCGCGGTGGGTAAGAGTGCAAGACCCCCGGCGCGACTCAAGTCCCTCACCGGCCACGGCATCTCCGTCCGCGAGGCGGTTAACCTGAAGTTGTACGGCCGGCCGTGCGACTTTAATGTGGTGGGTGATATGTCCCACGATCTTTTATTAGGGGACGACGCGTTGGAGGCTACTCACGCGATCGTAGACTATGCTTCCCCTGATAAATCTGTAACCCTCTGTGGTCGTCGCCATGCGGTGCGACGGTCGGTGCGACGCGAGGGACACATCGGTCAGCTGGTATACGAGGCCGAGTATTGGAAACGGCAATACCCCGATGTGTTCCCGGTCACCGGCCGCCCCCTCACATGCACCACGGAGGTCTACATGAGGATCGATACGGGCGATCACCCCCCCATCAATCAACGGCCGTACAGACTTCCCCTCGCCAAGCGCGAGGTCGTCGACCGCGAGCTGGACAAGATGCTCGCGGAAGGCATAATCGAGCCCAGTTCCTCCCCCTGGGCCTCGCCCCTCACCCTCGTCCCTAAGAAAGACGGCTCGGTCCGGTTCTGTGTGGATTACCGAGGACTGAACGCAGTTACTCGTCGCGATGCATACCCCCTGCCTCGTATCCAGGACATTGTTGATAATCTAGGTGGTGCGAAAGTGTTCTCGACCCTAGATTTAAAGTCCGGATACTGGCAGGTGCCGATGCATCCTGACAGCGTCGAGAAGACGGCCGTAGCGACGCATCGGGGCCTGTTTCAATTTAAGCGGATGCAGTTTGGCTTGTGCAATGCGCCAGCTGCATTCCAGAGGCTTATGAACAAGGTTATAACCCCGCTGCGTAAGTTCGTTATGGTCTATCTCGACGACCTCGTAATCTACAGCCGGACCGAGGAAGAACACCACCACCACATCGCGGCCGTCCTCGAGGCCCTGCGCTCATACGGCCTCGTGGTCAAAGAATCGAAGTGCCACTTCGGGGTCGACCGCGTGAAACTCCTTGGCTATGTGGTCAGCGCGGACGGCGTCTCCTCGGATCCCGACAAGGTGGAAGCCATACGTGACATGGTGCCACCCGAGGACGTAAAGGCGGTGCGACGGCTGCTAGGGTCGGCCAATTATTATCGGCAGCTCATACCCAGATATGCCGATATTGTCCGACCCCTCGTCGCACTGACAAAGAAATACGCCCTCTTTCATTGGGATTCCGAGTGCCAGACCGCGTGGCAGGAGTTGCGCGACGCCCTCGTGAACACGGTGACCCTCGCTTACCCGGACCCCGGTCGCCCGTACAAACTATACACCGACGCCTCAGATTATTGCCTCGGCGCCATCTTGGTACAAGAGGATGACCAGGGTATCGAGCGACCCGTACACTTTCTCTCACGTCAGTTTACGGAGGTGCAACGCCGATACCCTGTCATCGAGAAGGAGGCCTACGCGATAGTCTTTGCGCTTACGCGCTTACGGGCGTATTTGTACGGTGCGACCTTCCAGATTCTGTGCGACCACAAGCCCCTCAAAAGCTTATTTTTGGCCGAAATGAAAAATACGCGAGTACAACGGTGGGCCGTACTCCTTGCGGAATACGCTGCACCCATCGTGTACTTCGCTGGTGCCAAAAATGTGTGGGCGGATATGCTCTCGCGCCTCCGGTCCGATTCACCGGCCGAGCTGCCGCTGGAGGTCGCACAGATCGCCTCGGTCCAGGAAGAGCGGGAGTTGCCGTGGGAAGCGTACGGGCTGACGGAAGCAGAGGTGAAAGTACGACAAGCAGCGATGCCTGAGTTCCGGTACGGTCTCGAGGAACAGGAGGATTATCTGGTCAGTAATGGCCTCCTCTTTACCCTCAAACCGCCCTCGGGTCTCGCGGCTTACCCTCGCCTCGTCCCCCCGTCGGAAATTCGCGCCAACTTGGTCCAGACCGCCCATCTACAGGTCTGTCACCAAGGTATGAGGAAAACTTTGCGACGACTTCACGACCATTTTAAATGGCCAGGAATGAAGCGACAGGTATTTTCCGTTCTTGCACGATGCGCCCCCTGCGGAGCCAATCGCGTCCGTGCAGAACGCCCAACCCCCGCCCCTATGCCTGTCGCCGAAAACCCGGGAGAAGTCGTCGCAATGGATCTGACCGGCCCCCTCCCCCTGAGTCGCAGCGGCGCTCGTTATCTATTATCAATCATAGACCACGCCACTGGCTATGTTGATTGTTTTCCCCTCAAGGATAAGTCCGCTGAGTCGGTTTATTCCTCCCTATCCCGGGAGTACATCCCCCGCTACGGCCCCCCCTCTGTCGTGTTAACGGACAACGGATTAGAGTTCAAAAACGCGACAGTGGAGGGATACCTGCGACAGCTCGGGACCGAGGTGCGACACACCACCCCCTACCACCCGCAGGCCAACGGTCGCGTAGAGCGTTTTCACCGCACGCTAAAGGATATGTTGCGTAAGGTGGTAAACGCCCGTGCTTGCGAGTGGGAGGACCACCTCGGGGATGTACTCCTCGCCCACCGGACGACCCCCAGTGACGTCACCGGCTTTTCCCCCTACTACCTCCTCTTTGGTCGTTGCCCTCCTCCCCCTTTTTCCCACCTCCGAGATCGCCCGCTAGGGGATTCGTCGGCCCGCCTCGCCCTCCGTGTGGACGAGCACTCGCGTGCTTTGAAGGAGGCCGCCCACAACGCGGAAATAGCGAGGCAGGCTAACGTTAATCGCCTAAGCAAACACGCCAACGCCCTCCCCCTAGAACCCGGTACCAAGGTGTTCCTACGAGTCCACGAGCCCGGACCGCTGGACCCCCGCTGGGACCCCGGATACCTCGTGACGCGGGCATCCGGCAACGTGGTACACGTGGTGGGCCCAACAAACAAACGGCGGACGGTTAATCGCAGTCATGTCAAGGCGGCCGACCCGGGCCTCGACTGGGAGGGCTTACGCCCACGCCTAACCCGAGCCCAGCGGACACGCCCCCCGACTGCGATGCCTCCACCCACACCACGGCCACGCGGCCGCCAGCCCCAGACGCGCGTTGCTTGGATACCCAACCCCAGCGTGCCAGCTGTAAACGCTAATCCTCAAACCCCAATTATCCCACCAACCCGGCCCACGTCCCCCATGCAGCTAATCCCCGGCAACGACGCATCCCGTCCCCCCTCTGCAACTCCCATGCAATCAACTCCCACAGATGTCCCGGCCCGGCCTAACTCCTCCAACAACATGGCCATCGATCTGCCCCCACTTCCCCCTACAGGTCCAAACTCCCTTGCGCCCTCGGCCGCCCCCACTCCTCGAGCAAACACCCCCATCCCGGTAATCGACCCCATCACACCCGTCCCACATGTCCCTAATCCCCCTGATGTCCGCCGAGATCGTAAACGTGCGGCTGAACCTGAGACACCCCCTCCCCCCCCACTGGTGCGTGGTCCGGTCACTTCCCTCCCGCTCTCGGGCCGACCCACCCACGCGACGCGGGACGATCTTAAAAGGCGGGCGGCGGCCCCGCTCAGTCACTTCACCCGTATCACGCGCTCGTTCACCCGGTCGTTGGAAGCGGAGACTGCGAAACGCCAAACACTCCAGCCACCGGACGAGGCCGAGATACAAGCGGAGAAGCGACTGTGCATTGCAGCCGTCGCCCAGCATTGTCGCCCCCGACACGTCTAAAAACCCAGTGAGTAGATCAAACTGTGTGTTATCATCATGTGGATGCCCGTATTCCTGCTATGCTTATACGTCCCCTTCCTCGACGCGGACCTGTTCTCGGACGATGGCGTGTTGGTCTACACGGACGGTCGTGCGCGTGCGGTCGCGGCCGCCTGGACTGTCGCCGTCACGATCCGACCACCGTCCCCTCCCTGTGTCGATGACCTCGTGCACAACCTAACTGTCGCCATTGACGCTGTCGCGGACGTGATGGAGCCAAATCACGTCCCCTACTGGCGCCGGCATCTGTCGCGTTTGCTAACCCGCTTGTCCGAACTACCCAGGGCAAGTCGGATAGTAACCGACGGCAGGCCGGAGGCCGGCCGACGGCGTCGGGGCCTGCTTAATATTGTGGGGTGGGCTGGAAAGGCTCTGTTTGGGCTGGCGACTGACCGCGACGTCGCATCATTGCGAGGAGTCGCACGCGACACGCTGGTCCAGCAGCAGCAAATAGCCCACCACCTGGAGCAGATGGTATCGGTAGTAAACGCCACTCGTGGAGGCGTTCTACAGAATGCCGATAACATCGCCACAATAAATGAGCAGGCCGCCCGCGCGATCCACCTCGCGGAAGCCGGAGGTACGATCGCGGTCGGGGCCGACGAAAAGGTGAACAAGGTCTGGATGGCCCGGCAGATCGAGCTGGGCCTACGGATCTTGGAGGAGACGGTGCGCCAACACGAACTTCGGCGAGTACAGTTCCATAATCAACGGATGGAGCTGGAGCGGGGCCAACTGACCGAGGACGTTCTCCCCCGAGAACACCTGCTCCAGGTCCTCCGCCGCCTAAGAGACGCCGGATACCACACCCTCCCGGCGATGTGGTACTACAACTACGTGGACATCGACCCCATCTGGGAGGAGGGACGGGAGTTGATCTACCGTGTTGTTGTTCCCGGGCTCACGAGCGAGGCCTACCTGGTGTACAAGCTGCAGTACTTCCCCGTGCAGTTGGACGCGTCCCACCTGCGGACGGTCCAGGGTAGGCCCCGTTTGGCCGTGAGCTCGTCGTCCTCCACGTCCTTCGTCCCTGATGTCTGCGTAGGTCGGCAGCCACGAGTGTGTAGGCCTACGGTAGTGTACACCGAACGGTCCTGCGAGTCGGCACTCGTGCGCGGGACCAAGCCGACCTCGTGCCACATCGCCATCACCGCCCGGAACAACGCGACGGCCGTAGTGTCGAGGCCCGAGGCCGGAGGCCGACAAGCTGTGGTAGTCGCCTACCAGTCGACCTCCGTGCTACGCCTCTGCACCGGCCGCCCACCCGTGAACCTGCTCGTCAACGGCCCCACCCTCGTCGACCTACCCCCAGGATGTTCGCTGGAGTCGCGTGGGTGGCGCCTACACGGCATCGCGGCTGGGCACCATACCCTCAATTTCCACTTCCGGCGCCCCCTCCAGCTTTCCCCCCTCAATATATCCTGGCCCCGCACCCTTCCTCCCACCTTTTCCGAACCTCTCAAACTCCTTCCCCGCGTAGTCCTGCCCGTGATGGAAGTAGGCCGCCTACAGGGCTTACGCTCCCCGACCTCTATTTTATCCTCGGTCCCCTTTGTGTCCACCTCCTCTGTGACCCTGCTAATAGTCCTTATCCTCCTGACGGTTTGTTGCCTTCGATACAAAAAGCTTTGTTGTATCCCCGTCACTCGCTGGTGTTGTAGGTTGATCTGCGTGCGGCGTCCGCCGAGGTCGGCTGAAGAGGACCGCCCACGCGAGGAGATCAGCCTACAGAGCCTACAGGCAGCACCAGCATCCCCCTTTCTGTCCCTCCCTGCCCCCACCATCGTTACCGAGGATCCCCCCACTGAACCCTTCCCCCAATCCCTACCCGTAATTCCTATACGATCAGAAACCGCGACCGCCCCCATACCCCCTCTCCGCCTACGCCCAACCCTGGAGCGGTTGGCAGGCTCATTCGCGGACTTACGCCCCCAAGATATATATCCCCGGCTTCCCCCTGTGTAAATCCTTTTTTTATATGAATGAATCGTTGACGATACGGAATTGACCCACGATTGTGAAACTGGAACGATTAGGACCGATAGCATGGTGAAAACCGTGGGGTGCTTGCAGCCTCGCTGAGACCCACGAGTTTTTTGTTTTATGTGCTCGGCCATCGGTAAGGGCCTTGGTTATTCGAAGTGACCTTGGCCCTGTGTTTGGCGGTCAAAGGCTGGCCTTAAGGCCTTATCGCCAGCCCCTTCGCCCCAGACCCTTTGGCCGAAGGATGATTATGTGGAGAAACGACGATTTGAAGAGGCACGAGGAGCACGAGAGGTCGGCCGGCCTAGCTCAGCCTAATCGTCTATGTGTATGTGTAAATATCGTGTGTGTGCGATATCGTTTTGTGTTTTTATCGTTTATCGTAGGAACGATTTTTAAGGGCCTATGCGCCCAGGGAGGAGTCCATGATGGGACCTGCCCTACTAGTCTGAAAACAATTTTTTTTACATATATCAAACATGTTACTTACCGTGCTTTGCCGCGCTAATTTTTCTTCTTGGGTGGGCAGGCCGAGAGTGGTTGAGTTATTTTTAGAGTAATTTGAGTATTGCAAAAAATTTAGAGTGTTGGAGGAGTGAAGTACGTATGATGCCTACGTATCCCCTGGCACAGGTTGAAATTTTTGGCAATTTTCTAGAAAGAACCACTCTCAGCTGCTTCACAACCCCCTATTTTTTAATAACCACGCTGCACGAATCTTATATATTTAAGGTGGCCACGCTGCACGACTATATGTCTGGGTTTTTCCTATACATAAACGTGGCCACGCAGCAAGATATTATTTTCTTTTTCAAATTACAATGTATATCAATGACACCTATTTTATTATATTGACGAGCTCCTGCCTATATATAATATGCTATGCTTTATATTTTATAAGGAACCGACCATGCTACAATCACAGCCCTGCGCTAAGTATTCCTTAATTCTAAAATGATTCTCTTAATTAATGTCGGTTCCTTAGTCTATTGGCCAGAATTGTTTAATATTATTATGTAATTTCAAATGTTATTTTATGTTCTTTTGAATAGCCCAACGAGGCGACATGGTTAGTATCAAGGTGGATCTGAGACAGGTAGAAATATTAGTTACAAACCAAAAATTTAAGAAATTATAATCATCTAGTGCATACCAGCCGCGTGCGAATAGTAGGTATTACTCGGAAATTAACCGTAAAATTTAATTAAATAACGAGAAATATCGTTTATATTGATCTCTAGACTCTGAAATTAGGCAACAAGTAGTGATACAGTGAGTTACGGTTAGGTATGCAATAGCTGGAGATGGGCCGATATTTTAGGCCGCTGAAAATTACTATAAATCGGGGATTAATCGGGAGGGCTCTACGATTTATTATGTTTAGGCCACAGTGTTATCTCACCACTCCTCGGTAACTTGAGTAGACTTGGGTAGGGATGAAGACGGTGTGGCGAACGTCAGGTGGGTAGCGAGTGGCGCGGACTGGTACCCCCGTAGTCACCAGAAGCCGGGCGCTAGCCGCAGTCTATATGTAGAAGATGGCGATGTCCAGGCCTTAACGTATTACTCAGATCCACGCTGAAAACGCCAATATTATGTTTTATCACCATGTACATATATGTTTATAATACGGCCACAAGCATATTTTCTAAAATCTTTATCAAGATTACGGGAGCTCGTCCTTTTTGTGTCATTTACCGCCTTATCCATTTTTATCGTAATGTTTACCGTCCTCAGCGGCGACCAAATTGTCTATTTTTTATCGTTAAGCACCCCGCTGCTACTTATATGTCACGCCTTTCACGGCGATATTATCTTCTTTTTTTTGTACTATCAAAATGGCTGCCAGGATGTGCGCTGGTGAGGAGCCTGAGATGTGTAAAATTGTTTGAATTACCGTTTTTATTGAGGAAAACGTGTAATCTACGTGTCAACTGAGTACGTGTGACTCACATCTATTTTTCTGTAACCTTTTATGACCTGATTGTGACATGACGGGCTCCGATCCTCCCGCGAAGTGCTTCGCGTGGGCGGCGGTCTCGGGCTGGCGCCTACGCTCGGACCGCCAGCTGTCGCACTTCGGTAGCCCGGGACGCGGAGTTCCGTCGCGGCGGCCTGTCAACAACGAACAAAGGTGTGTTCTGCACTTGACAGGCCGTTCCTACGTGTATATACCTCTACAAAGAGTAACAATCGTGTCAATCGTGCTAAAGTGTGTTTTAGCGCGATTGACTCCACCCCTACGATTGGCGAGCGAGTCAACCAAGAGACACTGACGCCGAAGACCGCTCGCCATACCCTGTGAGATCCCTGTGATCTATCTTTTTAAATTCATGACCACCCTCCTGAAGCAACAGGATACAGACACTCGTATCCCAGCTTTATATTAAAATGGACTACGCATTTATATTTTATAAAGACATTCGCTGGCCATTTTCTACACTCGCGACTGGTTGTACAGCCGAGTACCCATAACCCGGACACGGTCGGAGCTCTGACGCCGAGCGGGCCGCAGTGACATTTTTTCAAAATATAACCTGTATTTCTGTTATCATCTCTGTTACTCTTTACCCGTGTGATCTATATGTGTTAATGATTGAACCTACCTTATTTGAAGACCCGATGGCCGCCATTGTTTGCGTAAGACCCGTTTGTTTAGCACGCCGAGATGTGGGCGCTGCCATTTTTGTTGTTTCTGGGTGGTGACCGGAAGTTGGGAATTGCTGCCTTTTCATTGGTCGAGAGATCGTGAGCGCGCGCTGGTGGCGCCTCCGCGTTCGCTCGACGAACTAACCGTTCCCGCGCTGGTCTCAGCAGCCGCACGACTGCTCTGAGACGGAGCAAGGCGGTTAGGTTGGTTTTAGCGACTGCACATCTTTTTCTTTTCTTTTAAAGTTCTCCGTTGCTCTTCGAACTCAGAGTGAGGGACGTTTGTAAAGATCTGCAGTCGATAATTCTAACTTTGTGGTATTTTTGCGTTGAAAAAGCAGCATTATTAATTATAATATATATATTCAATCTATTCTAAATTCTTTCCTCCGAATCCAAGATGGCCGACACTGGCCAGGCTAATTGGTCCTTCCTGCTGTAGCTATAATCCCCCCTTTGAACCCGGCTTTGGCCGGCGGTTGTTTGTTAACCCAACTTCCTGGAGATGCGGGCGCGCTCGTTGTTACAAAGGTGACGCTAACTGGCGCCTAACACGACCGCCCGTATAAGCGTCCCCCACCTGGAGACAAAGGCGCTACGATTGTATATAAACCCGGGCCCAAATTAAAGAACCATTCAGTCTTACCTGGATTCTGTTACCTACAACATCTATGCGTTGACTCCAAACCTTATTTAACGTATATCGACCGCTAGGAGCAGAACCGCAATGGTATAGCCTAGGAACTTTACAACCTTACTATATCTCTCTCCCTCTCTATATTTATACCACTTCTTTCTCTCAGTCACCTTTCTATATCTCTCTCCCTCTCTATATTTATACCACTTCTTTCTCTCAGTCACCTTACTATATCTCTCTCCCTCTTTTTCCTACCACTTCTTTCTTAATCACCTCCCTCTTCCACCCCTGTCAGTCAGTGCCTATTGCTCTCAGATTTCTATATTTCTTTAGGCTCGGCCCATCTCTTTTCTGCATTCATACTTCTTCTCTCTCTTTCACTCACCACCTCTCCCACCCTCATCTCTCTTCTCTATCTTTCTTTACATCTTTTTAACTCTCTCTATCTCTTTCTCTTTCTACATTTATTCAGTTACTGTATATATGAAGTTGGCATGTAAGCTTAACAATGCAAGGTACAATGAAGACATCTCAAGTCAATAAATCTGGTAGTCATTGGGTGGGGCTGTATTTTCTTAGGTTTTTCTAACAATCACTTATATCAGCCGAGCATACTCCATTAGAAAATCACGCAATATATAGTCCCGCAAGGACCCAGCTTAATTCTACTCCACTGCTGTGTCTTTAGAAATGGCCTGGCTATAAAAACACAAGAACCATAGGAAGCCGTAGACTCTAGTCCTATGTGGTTAACATTGTGCTATCTTTCCTTTCCGTCCGTCCTTTTATATATCACATGCATTCACCAGTGTGCTGTTTTTTATCTGTCCATTACTCTCTTACCCCGACTCCTTCCGCCCCTCCCTCTATTTGACTTAATTAATTTCTCCTACGCTTCCTCTGCCGGGTTGCTTTTGCAATCTGTTTCCTCCTCTCTCTCTCTTTCTTTCACATTTCGTATAATGTTCAGGTGCTGTTAACTAGGCTTATATTCCCATGGGTACTGTTGTGGGTTGATGTACAACAACAGCTTAGGTGAGATGCCGAAGGATTTCTACACAGAATTTCAATTTAATTGATCCAGAAACAGTAAAACAATGACTTTACATCAGAGAGGTTATTATTTTATGATCCATCTAATACAAAGTGTCCATAGTGCAAAGTGTCCACAGTTAATAAGAACTCTGTATAGACACATGCGGCTGGTTGTGATAAAGTGCGCATACAAAAAGATAGTGTGAATAGAAATATATTGAACCAAATAGTAACTAAGTGTACTGATATTGGCACACCATAAGGTAAGGGTAAATGAGGGGTGTGATGGGTGAGGAGAGGGTGAGGGGTGTGAGGGGAGGGTGAGGGGTGTGAGGTGTGGGTGAGGGGTGTGTGGTGTGAGGGGTGAGGAGAAGGTGAGGGGTGTGAGGGGAGGGTGAGGGGTGTGATGGGTGAGGAGACGGTGAGGTGTGTGAGGTGTGGGTGAGGGGTGAGGTGTGGGTGAGGGGTGTGTGGGGTGAGGTGTGGGTGAGGGGTGTGTGGGGTGAGGGGTGTGTGGGGTGAGGAGTGTGAGGGGAGGGTGAGGGGTGTGAGGTGTGGGTGAGGGGTGTGTGGGGAGGGTGAGGGGTGTGAGGGGTGAGGTGTAGGTGAGGGGTGTGTGGGGTGTGATGGGTGAGGGGTGAGGTGTGGGTGAGGTGTGGGTGAGGGGTGAGGTGTGGGTGAGGGGTGTGAGGGGTGAGGTGCGTGTGAGGGGTGAGGTGTGGGTGAGGGGTGTGAGGGGTGAGGTGCGTGTGAGGGGTGAGGTGTGGGTGAGGGGTGTGAGGGGTGAGGTGTTGGTGGGGTGTGTGAGGGGTGAGGGGTGAGGTGTGGGTGAGGGGTGAGGTGTGGGTGAGGGGTGAGGTGTGGGTGGGGTGTGTGAGGGGTGAGGAGTGAGGTGTGTGTGAGGGGTGAGGTGTGGGTGAGGTGTAGGTGAGGTGTAGGTGGGGTGGGCGGGTGATGGGCGGGCAGATGAGGAGTTGAAGGAGTTGAAGGACACGGCCAGTCGCCGGCCTCGCCTCTCTGTGCCGTGTGACATAACCAGCGCTGGTTACGCGGCGTTAGGCGCGCCGCACGCGGGTCGCAGCGCGGTCACCGCTCCAGATGTCGTCTGCTGGCGCTAACTCTATCTGCACGCTGATTGGTCAGATCCCGGTGCCTCGAACTGGTACCGAACGGCGTCACGTGACAGGAGAACGCCCGGGGTGTCGCCAGGTGTCGCGGTTTTCCGTAACGGGGAACGTCATTGGTCAGAATGCCATGTCACATGACATCATACGACAGCACGTCATGTGAATATAGTCCATGTCAGATGACGTCATAGACAGGACACCTTGTGACAGATCAGCTTATCATAGCGGCGTTTTATGAATAACATTAATAGGACATTCTTTTGATAATAACAGTACGTTTGTATTTTTTTTGTTTTGTTAAAGCGATGTTTATTGATATCTAATATTTATAAACAAGTCTCATCCACATCAACTGTAATATGTGGATTAATTTACAGAGTCATCGGTTGTGGTCATCTCTGGGCCCCACTTTCATGTCTATGTTAATACTATGTCTCTACTTATTACTGGTGCTAGCTCATTCCTCGACTGGCTGTTTCTCTGATCATTTGGCATTGCCGCTTTCCTGCTCATAACTGGAAATACTGTTTTTACATAGTACCAATTAATCACTTGTTTCCTCAGTTGCAAGAATAAATATCAAAATATAAAAGACAAGAAAAGGTTAGATGATGAGATGTGTCAGGACGCAACAAGACAAGATCTGCATGACAGGACAAGACGTGACAAAACCCAACGTTACAGAAAGTTACGTTATGATATTAAGCTGAAAATCTGAATATGTGATAATGTAAGTTCAGAATAAATATCTAAATCTAAGAGAACAATTCAGATGACAAGATGTGGTTTAACAGAACAAGCTGTGACAGAACGAGATATGAGAGGACGTAATGATACAAGACGTGATCAGACAAGACCCAGTGTTACGAAACAGGATGGCATTATATTGAGCTACAGAACTCTAGAATTACTTATAAATCCAGCATGAATATCAAAGTCTAAAAGGCGAGATGTGACAGGACACAACGCGACAAGATCTGACAGGACAAGGTGTGATAGGATGCAAACTGAGAAGATTTGACAGGCTGAGATATGACAAAATGTGATGTGACAAGATGTGATATCCAACATTGTGATATTAAGCCGCAAATCTAAGTATTTCTCTGACCATACCGTACCAGTTCATGTCGAGCAGAATGCGGAATACCAGAATAAATCTAAAAGAGAAAGTTAGATTACAAAACGTGACATGACGTCAGAGGTCGTGATGTGATGAGACGTGACATGGCATGACGTGACAGGATAGGTCAGGACATGACGAGATATGACAGGACGTGACAAGATGTGATGAGACATGACAGGACGTGACAAGATGTGACAGGATGTGACGTGACACATGATGTGATGAGATGTGACATGGCATGACGTGACAGGATAGGTCAGGACATGACAAGATGTGACAGGATGTGACGTGACAGGATGTGACGAGATGTGACTGCTTCACGTTGCTGATATGATGTGCAGACACTGCAGACATGACGTGACAAGACATGACAGTATGTGACAGGACGTGACGAGACGTGACGAGATGTGACGAGACGTGACAGAACGTGATAAAACTTACAGGACGTGGCAGGACGTGATGACATGTGACAGGATGTGACAGTCCCGGACGTGCTGTGACGCTGACATGACGTAAGTTTGGACACTGCGGGCGGCGCCATGAGTAATGCGGACGTGACATGGTAAGACGTGACAGGACGTGACGAGACACGACAGGATGTGATAGGACGTGGCAGAACGTGCCAAGACGTGACAGGGCAGGACGTGCAGCGACACGTCGCTGACATGACGTAAGTGCGGACACTGCGGGCGGCGCGGTGAGTAATGCGGACGTGAACACGTAGTGACAACACGCCGATCAATACGCCCAGTTACCGCATCCCCATTGAGCGTGCCGCACCCCGCCCCGCACCCCGCACCACCCGGCACACGGGCCGCACCCTCCCCGCCAACCCTACAGGACCACGGGCCACACACGGGCCGCAATGACGATTGATCAGCGAGAAAATCGCCTTTTAATATTCCCCACGCTGCAAACTTATTGCGCCAAATAGAGTCTGTCATAACGAGCAGGCGTTTGAATGGCACCTTTCAGTCTAGGATGAGGCGCTCATTTGTCAGCTGCAGTAATTGGCCGGTGTTGGTGAGCACCTCACTGAGCGACTCATCACCGGGTCCCCTCGTTCATGTAGGGAGCTCAGTGGTTAAAGCACCGGGCTGGTGGCTACAAGGCCATGGGTTCAGGTCCCACTGCAGCTACCGTTCTCCTTCATCCCCAGTGGTAGATTTACTGCTATACCAAAGGCCAGTCCTTCTCATACCATGTCTGTGTGGTGAGGTGTACAGCCACCCTTCTCCTTCATCCCCAGCAGTAGTAGACTTACTGCTATACCAAAGGGCAGTCCTTCTCATACCATGTCTGTGTGGTGAGGTGTACAGCCACCTTTCTCCTTCATCCCCAGCAGTGGTAGACTTACTGCTATATCAAAGGCCAGTCCTTCTCATACCATGTCTGTGTGGTGTGGTGTACAGCCACCTTTCTCCTTCATCCCCAGCAGTGGTAGATTTACTGCTATATCAAAGGCCAGTCCTTCTCATACCATGTCTATGTGGTGTGGTGTACAGCCACCTTTCTCCTTCATCCCCAGCAGTGGTAGATTTACTTTTCCATTAAAGGTCAGTCCTTCCCATACCATGCCTATGTGGTGTGGAGTTAGTCACTATATACCCCCAGCTTTTCTGGGACCTTAAAAACATACCTAACCAGAATTCCTGTCAAGTCACACTAAAGCTGTTGCTGATTTATTCCAAGACACTGCAAGAACTGAGACTTTTCTTCTCGAAGTAGCCACTAGAACCCTTCTGTCCTAACACTTATTCATCAAAAAGAAAGGTTGGTCTTTTAGCGAAAGTAATCATCACAATCGATACCCTTTCATTTGCAGTCACAATGGCCTAGTCACCACTAGCTCTATTACCCTTCTACTCCTAGTCCCGCTGTAGTTATCGCCGTCCAATCTGAAGTCATGCTGTAGTTATCGCTGTCCTTTTTGACATCACTCTGTATTTATCGCCGTCCTATTTGAAGTCATGCTGTAGTTTTCGCCGTCCTATTTGAAGTCATGCTGCAGTTATCACCGTCCTATTTGACATCACGCTGTATTTATTGCCGTCCTACTTGAAGTCACGCTGCAGTTATCGCCGTCCTATTTGAAGTCACGCTGTATTTATCGCCGTCCTATTTGAAGTCACGCTGTATTAATCACCGTCCTATTTGAAGTCACACTGCAGTTATCGCCGTCCTATTTGACATCACTCTGTAGTTATCACTGTCCTATCTGAAGTCCCGCTGTAGTTATCGCTGTCCTATTTGAAGTCACGATGTATTTATCACCGTCCTATTTGAAGTCCCGCTGCAGTTATCGCCGTCCTATTTGAAGTCATGCTGTAGTTATCGCCGTCCTATTTGAAGTCACGCTGTAGTTATCACCGCCCTATTTGAAGTCATGCTGCAGTTATCGCCGTCCTATCTGAAGTCCCGCTGCAGTTATCGCCGTCCTATTTGAAGTCATGCTGTAGTTATCGCCGTCTTATTTGAAGTCACGCTGCAGTTATCACCGTCCTATTTGAAGTCACGCTGTAGTTATCGCCGTCCTATTTGAAGTCACGCTGTATTTATCGCTGTCCTATTTGAAGTCACGCTGTATTTATCGCCGTCCTATTTGAAGTCACGCTGTATTTATCACCGTCCTATTTGAAGTCACACTGCAGTCATCGCCGTCCTATTTGACATCACTCTGTAGTTATCGCTGTCCTATCTGAAGTCACGCTGTCGTTATCGCCGTCCTATTTGACATCACGCTGTATTTATTGCCGTCCTACTTGAAGTCACGCTGCAGTTATCGCCGTCCTATTTGAAGTCACGATGTATTTATCGCCGTCCTATTTGAAGTCACGCTGTATTAATCACCGTCCTATTTGAAGTCACACTGCAGTTATCGCCGTCCTATTTGACATCACTCTGTAGTTATCACTGTCCTATCTGAAGTCCCGCTGTAGTTATCGCTGTCCTATTTGAAGTCACGATGTATTTATCACCGTCCTATTTGAAGTCCCGCTGCAGTTATCGCCGTCCTATTTGAAGTCATGCTGTAGTTATCGCCGTCCTATTTGAAGTCACGCTGTAGTTATCGCCGCCCTATTTGAAGTCATGCTGCAGTTATCGCCGTCCTATCTGAAGTCCCGCTGCAGTTATCGCCGTCCTATTTGAAGTCATGCTGTAGTTATCGCCGTCTTATTTGAAGTCACGCTGCAGTTATCACCGTCCTATTTGAAGTCACGCTGTAGTTATCGCCGTCCTATTTGAAGTCACGCTGTATTTATCGCTGTCCTATTTGAAGTCACGCTGTATTTATCGCCGTCCTATTTGAAGTCATGCTGTAGTTATCGCCGTCCTATTTGAAGTCACGCTGTAGTTATCACCGCCCTATTTGAAGTCATGCTGCAGTTATCGCCGTCCTATCTGAAGTCCCGCTGCAGTTATCGCCGTCCTATTTGAAGTCACGCTGTAGTTATCGCCGTCCTATTTGAAGTCCCGCTGTATTTATCGCTGTCCTATTTGAAGTCACACTGTATTTATCGCCGTCCTATTTGAAGTCACGCTGTATTTATCACCGTCCTATTTGAAGTCACACTGCAGTCATCGCCGTCCTATTTGACATCACGCTGTATTTATTGCTGTCCTACTTGAAGTCACGCTGCAGTTATCGCCGTCCTATTTGAAGTCACGCTGTATTTATCCCTGTCCTATTTGAAGTCACGCTGTAGTTATCGCCGTCCTATTTGAAGTCCCCCTGTAGTTATCGCCGTCCTATTTGACATCACTCTGTATTTATCGCCGTCCTATTTGAAGTCATGCTGCAGTTATCGCCGTCCTATTTGAAGTACCGCTGTATGTGTTGCCCGTCCACTCTCCGCCCCGCGGCCCTCACTCTCCAGTCGTCGCCTCTGGCAGGCTCGTGTGATTGTGATTGCCGTTATCTGAGGCCTGCACTCTGTGAACCCTACGCGCACCGCGGCCGAGCTACTCAAGCGAGCAGCTCGGAGCGGAATCAGTGCCAGGCCAGAGATGAGCCCAAAGACCGACATGCAGACCGACATGCAGACCGACATGCAGACCGACATGCAGACCGACATGCAGACCGACATGCAGACCGACATGCAGACCGACATGCAGACCGACATGCAGACCGACATGCAGACTGACATGCAGACCGACATGCAGACCGACATGCAGACCGACATGCAGACCGACATGCAGACCGACATGCAGACCGATATGCAGACCGACATGCAGACCGACATGCAGACTGACATGCAGACCGACATGCAGACTGACATGCAGACCGACATGCAGACCGACATGCAGACCGACATGCAGACCGACATGCAGACTGACATGCAGACCGACATGCAGACCGACATGCAGACTGGCACGCAGACCAGACTACAGACCAGCTTGCAGACCAGACTACAGATCAGCCCACACACCACCCCACACACCACCCCACACACCACCCCACACACCACCCCACACACCACCCCACACACCACCCCACACACCACCCCACACATCATTCTGGAGACCATTCTTGGGGAACATGGATGAAAGTCAATCTATTGATAACTGCCCCCGCAACCTGCTGTTTTCTTTGTTGTCGTGGGCAAGATGGCGACTACATTACACAATAACTATCTTCTCTGTAGTCACATACTGCTGCTGGGCTTTCGCATCTACGGTTCTCATACCAAAACTGACCTCTTCATAGGCTGACGTATTCTTACCAAGATTGACCACGTGATACTGTCTAGACCAATTAAATCGAAGCTTAGATGCGTGAAGAAAATATGCAAGATGGAGTTACTCGATAAGGGCAGACATGGCCACCCCGCCCATCAGAGGTCACCCAATCACCATTTTCATCAAAATTATGTATTTATGTACGAGCTTAGACAAGGAAATAAATACCCAATATTCACTGGCTTCAGATACAAGCGGCCATATACAACTAGGATTTGATGCGTAGTAATATCCGAGCGTATGCGTGTGTGTGTATTTTATATGTATTTTACATCAGTTCGTTTTAGTTATGCACTATTTTTCTACAGAAAAATAGTGCACTCTTTTGATATGCCCCCCGGAGCATTCGGTGGATGATAAATACAAAACATTGACTGGGTTCAGATACAGGCGGCCGTATGCTCCGAGAAGTTGACGCGTAGTCATATCCGAGCGTATGCGAGGATATTGCGTAGGGTCGACTACGAGGATTCTGCATGATTTTTAAATGTGTATCACAACTAATCATGTTGTTGATGTATATGATTCTAATCTGTGGATCGTAACTAATCACCTAGTTAGCATTATATATTTACATGATTTTTCATGTTTTAGGATTATGTACATTATTCTAGCATGTGCATCGTAACTATATGATTCTAACATGTGGATCGTAACTTATCATGTATTTAGGATTATATATATGATTCTAACGCGTGGATCGTAACTTATCATGTATTTAGGATTATGTATGTACATGATTTCCATGTGTATATTGTAACTCCTCCTGTATTTAGGATTATATATGTACATGTTATCCACGTATAGATGTCGTAACTAATCGCGTTCCTCTATTTCTCTTTTCTAGGTGAGTCTTAATTCATGGCCGGTCTGGGAAAACTGTTTGTGGTGAGTCAAAGATTAATATACATGAATTCCTGAAATGCTGTCTCTGAAGAAAATGATAGTATGTGGATGTTCAATATGTCTAAATGTATCTGGTATCACGGCACGTTGAATAACCCTTGGTCATGGCCAACGATACAAGCAGCGATCACCTCAGCGAGGGACGATGGTGTGGACGAGGATAAGCCATTCACGTTTAATAACTGTAGAGAAATCTGAGGTGTTGGTTGGGAGAGTTGATCTAGGGTTTAGTTATAAGATAACTAAAAGTATATTCTACTCAATATATCTCTTAGTCACTCCCTTCGCTCGCCCTCCTTTATCAGTTTGTGTCTCTCGTTCTTCTCTCTCGAGCTACATTTCCTTCTCCTTATCGCGCTCTACCTCTCTCTCTCTCTCTCTCTCTCTCTCTCTCTCTCTCTCTCTCTCTCTCTCTCTCTCTCTCTCTCTCTCTCTCTCTCTCATTTCCTTTACATTCTCCCCCTTTCTTTCTGTTTCTCCTCCGCTCTCACTGTCTGTTCTTTTTGAGCCCCTTTCACTTATTCGCCAACCTTCTTTTCTCTCGGTAACCCTTCTTTCTGTGCATCCCTCCTCTCCCTGTCCCTCATGTATTACTACGTGTCAATCTCTCGTGGTTAGCGGCTGATGCCAAAAAAACATTGATTTTTTCAATTACCCACAAATCTTTTATTTCTTTTCATATCCTTCCATCACTCTCCTCTTCCTCTCCTCTTCTTACTCGTTCTAGTCTTTCCTTATTCTCTTTCCTCCTTTCTCTTCTCCCCCCCCCCCCTGCTGCTCCCAGTTCTCTTCCCGCTCGCCCCCCATTGGTCCGTCTCTATTAGTTTGAACCGACCCCTCCGTTCTGGGCGTGGGTGTTTAATCGTGGGCGGTGATAGGATAGCGGGTGTTGATGTTGGGCCCCGTCTTCATATTAAAACGCCGCTCTCATCCCGAGTGAACTCAACTGAAATCGTGTCGATGAGGGCCCACGTGACCGCCGGTCGCGCATGCGCTCAACGCAGCCTGGGCGGGTGCCCACCGCCGCGCCCTCTGCCGACAAAAATCCATACTTTTTGAAGTTGCAATTAGGGCGGCGTAAAAACAGGTGAAATATTAATCAATCTGTGCAGCATTAAGACCCTAGGAGTGGTATTTTATCAAAAGGTGGCCGCGTCTTTGTCGGCGGCGCGGGATGAGAGCCGGCGCAAAAACTGGCTGGGCTACTCGGTGCAGGCCAGTGCACGGCGCGGGGAGGAGTGGTGGGCTTACCGCGGGCTCCTCTCGGCGCTCTCCATTCACAGAGCGCAGCTACCAGCTGGCGTAACGCGACACAGCCCCGCCACGCTACCATACCAGGCACCCACTAGTCATACTGTATAGCCATACCCCCGCTACCATACCAGGCACCCACTAGTCATACTGTATAGCCATACCACTACTATCATACCAGGCACCCACTAGTCATACTGTATAGCCATACCACTACTACCATACCAGGCACCCACTAGTCATACTGTATAGCCATACCACTACTACCATACCAGGCACCCACTAGTCATACTGTATAGCCATTCCACTGCTACCATACCAGGCACCCAGTAATCATACTGTATAGCCATACCACTACTACCATACCAGGCACCCACTAGTCATACTGTATAGCCATACCACTACTACCATACCAGGCACCCACTAGTCATACTGTATAGCCATACCACTACTACCATACCAGGCACCCACTAGTCATACTGTATAGCCATACCACTACTACCATACCAGGCACCTACTAGTCATACTGTATAGCCATACCACTACTACCATACCAGGCACACACTAGTCATACTGTATAGCCATACCACTACTACCACACCAGGCACCCACTAGTCATACTGTATAGCCATACCACTACTACCATACCAGGCACCCACTAGTCATACTGTATAGCCATACCACTACTACCATACCAGGCACGCACTAGTCATACTGTATAGCCATACCACTACTACCATACCAGGCACCCACTAGTCATACTGTATAGCCATTCCACTGCTACCATACCAGGCACCCAGTAATCATACTGTATAGCCATACCACTACTACCATACCAGGCACCCACTAGTCATACTGTATAGCCGTACCGCTGCTACCATACTAGGCATCAACTAGTTATACTTTATAGCGATACCACCGCTACCATACCAGGCACCCAGTAATCATACTGTATAGCCATTCCACTGCTACCATACCAGGCACCAAGTAATCATACTGTATAGCCATACCACTGCTACCATACCAGGCATCCACTAGTCATCATAGGACCAGGCATCCAGTAATCATACCCTCTCTCATCATAAGACATACATATAACCCCACTGCAATACCAGGCATCCACTAGTCGTACCCTCTCTCATAACACGACATGTACATACCCCTGGCTACCATACCAGGCATCATACTGTCTCTCGTCATAAAACTTACATGTACCACTGCTACCATACCAGGCATCCACTAATCATCCCGTCTCTCATCATAAGACACAGCCCCACCACCGCTACCATACCAGGCAGCCACTAGTCATCATAGGACCAGGCATCCACTAATCATCCTGTCTCTCATCATAAGACACAGCCCCACCACTGCTACTATACCAGCATCCATTAATCAAACCGTCTCTTGTCAGAAAATATACACTACCACCACTACCATACCAGGCATCCATTAATCATAAAATCTCTCATCATAAAACATAGTCGTACCACCGCTACCATACCAGGGATCCATTTATCATACCGTCTCTCGTCATAAAACATAGACG
Source organism: Alentia gelatinosa (assembly GCA_950022655.1). Taxonomy (NCBI): domain Eukaryota; kingdom Metazoa; phylum Annelida; class Polychaeta; order Phyllodocida; family Polynoidae; genus Alentia; species Alentia gelatinosa. The sequence continues at coordinate 55,017,817 of OX465588.1, forward strand.
TTTCAATGCTACCATACCAGGCATCCACTAATCATACCATCTAATCATAAAACGTAGATGTACCACTACTACCAGGTGGATAGGTTATACCAGACAGGGGTGGTGTAGTGGGTGGCAGGTGGATAACAGTTTCAGTGTGCAGCAGAGGCAGGAGAGTAGGTGGTAGGTGGAGAGGTGATACTGGGCAGCAGGGCTGGGCAGTGGGTGTCAGGTGGCAGCAGGTTATAGCGGGCAGCAGGGCTGGGTAATGGGTGGCACAGTGGCTGAAAGGCATTCCCATCATCTGCCATTTACTGGTGAGATCAAAGACGAAGGGCCCGGAATTGTTTCGTTTTGTGCCTCGCCCTGATCCCGGTCGGCGGCCGCGGGCCTCATCTCACCAGCGACAAAACCTGCATCTCCTCCCGCAGAGGATATCAACATGTAGTTATAACCACATCAACATTACAGAGAATATCAACATGTAGTTATAACACATCAACATTACAGAGGATATCAACATGTAGTTATAACCACATCAACATTACAGAGGATATCAACATGTAGTTATAACCACATCAACATTACAGAGAATATCAACATGTAGTTATAAACACATCAACATTACAGAGAATATCAACATGTAGTTATAACACATCAACATTACAGAGAATATCAACATGTAGTTATAACACATCAACATTACAGAGGATATCAACATGTAGTTATAACCACATCAACATTACAGAGAATATCAACATGTAGTTATAAACACATCAACATTACAGAGAATATCAACATGTAGTTATAACACATCAACATTACAGAGAATATCAACATGTAGTTATAACACATCAACATTACAGAGGATATCAACATGTAGTTATAACACATCAACATTACAGAGAATATCAACATGTAGTTATAACACATCAACATTACAGAGGATATCAACATGTAGTTATAACACATCAACATTACAGAGAATATCAACATGTAGTTATAACACATCAACATTACAGAGAATATCAACATGTAGTTATAATCACATCAACATTACAGAGAACATCAACATGTAGTTATAATCACATCAACATTACAGAGAACATCAACATGTAGTTATAATCACATCAACATTACAGAGGATATCAACATGTAGTTATAACACATCAACATTACAGAGAATATCAACGAGTAGTTATAACACATCAACATTACAGAGGATATCAACATGTAGTTATAACACATCAACATTACAGAGAATATCAACATGTAGTTATAACACATCAACATTACAGAGGATATCAACATGTAGTTATAACTTCATCAATATTACAGAGGATATCAACGAGTAGTTATAACCACATCAACTTTACAGAGGGTATCAACACGTAGTTATAATACAATCAAAATTACCGAGTAGTAAGAAGTAATATCAAGTTAATGTCATCCCCACGCCAGAACCGTGTCACGAGGATCATGTCTATATTTATTCATTCACCCACTAATTCATGCATTTATTAGATTATCCTCAAAACCTGGAGTTTGTCAAACTGATATATTATTCGTGATATATTGTCTGATTCTTTGTGCACCCAAAACAACCTTTTTCACAGATTTCTTCCTAGTTTTTTTTGGTTATTTTATGGACTGAAAATTGCTACAGAATTGGCCCTTTTCCCATGAATTGCCAACAATCATGCGGCCCCCAGATTGATTACTTCGCAAACTCAGTCAGGGAAGTTTAAATCCGCAAGTTGATGTCCTGTGTTCTCTCTGAAATCCTGGCCGCTGATTGGTCAATCGCCTATGATATCATCTCACGTCACCCGGCCATGACCTTGGCGTAGTATTCTCATATTACCTGGGTGATCGTTGAGTCTTTTTATTAATGTTATTCCTATGGCTAAACTTGTACCAGGGTGAGTCAAAGTGCCCGATGCATTCTACTGGTGGTCGTATTATGATAACGGAGTGAGATGAGGGTGACAGATGAGCGGGAAGCACAGCGGCCCGTCTGATCTGTGATCCGCATGTCACTGCGGTATTCCGTGGCCGTCCATCAGCCATGCGGACACTTCACAGGTCTGCGGTCTTTTCATCGTGCATCACCACAGAGGTGTGATTAGTATCGGCAGGTCTCCGTCTGTGTGGGTTCATCATTGGGTCTGCGCCCACCTCACAGCGGGGTGGGTTCTGTATGGGTCCCTCCTCGAACCGGGCACTTCACAGGGTGTGTGACCACCCCGCGCCTCTCCCACACCCGCCCCCCTCACCGCGCTCACCGCGAGTCGGGCACCGCGTACACACGCGCTCCCGTCACCAATTACCCGACAACCCCCGCCAAAATGACGTCAGTTTCCGGGTCCTGACGCCAGCTTTTGTTGTAGAGTGTAGATCCAAACAGGGCATGGAGTACACCAAGGCCATGACATGTCTGTTGTATGTAACATGTGTTATCTCACCCCTGGTATACTTAACATTGGAAACTCGTACTCAACACCCATGGAGTATTGTAAAAAAATAAAAACATGGGGGATGATGTCACACATCTTAGCAAGTTAGTGATATGGGGGAGATAAAATCTGAACCGCACTCGATCCGTAGCTACTGAAAATACAGCGTTCATTTTGGTTTGCTAGGCAATCTCACTAAGCTTTGCCGCGTGAGGTTACGCCACAACAAAAACGTATGGCATATTTTCTATGGCTAAGGATCTTGATGCAGTTCCTCATTGATATCTATTATTGCCCGTTTTTATTTCTCATGCACCAGCCAATAACAGGACGTTCAAAGGACCTCCACGTGTTGGTGTGGGTGTGGATGTGAAAGTTTGGGGTTAATCCCGCCCGGGTGTGTGGGTGTGGATGTGGGTGTGGGAGTTTGGGGTTAATCCCGCCCGGGTGTGTGGGTGTGGGTGTGGATGTGGAGTTTGGGGTTAATCCCGCCCGGGTGTGTGGGTGTGGATGTGGGTGTGGGAGTTTGGGGTTAATCCCGCCCGGGTGTGTGGGTGTGGATGTGGGTGTGGGAGTTTGGGGTTAATCCCGCCCGGGTGTGTGGGTGTGGATGTGGGTGTGGGAGTTTGTGGTTAATCCCGCCCGGGTGTGTGGGTGTGGGTGTGGATGTGGAGTTTGGGGTTAATCCCGCCCGGGTGTGTGGATGTGGATGTGGATGTGGGAGTTTGCGGTTAACCCCGCCCGGGTGTGTGGGTGTGGATGTGGGTGTGGGAGTTTGCGGTTAACCCCGCCCGGGTGTGTGGGTGTGGGTGTGGATGTGGAGTTTGGGGTTAATCTCTGGACACGGCGAGGAGCGCACGTTCCCCGGCTCGGGTCACGACGTGCGCCGACCCGTCCTCAGTGCAGAACGAGCAGCTCGGGAGGCGCTCACTACGGGCCGCGCTACCACAAAATCCGTGAGCTGCTCTTAGTCAGGTTCATTATCTAGATAATTTAGGTTTGTTGGGGTTGACGGGGATTTTGTAACCTATACATTTTCGGAAAGCTTAGAACCCCATTTTGGCAGCCATCTTGGAATATAAAATGGCCGATATATGACATAATGCAAATGGCTGAGTAGTTCAGATGGTCTTCAGTCATAAATGTTGATTTCATGTAATTTTAGTAAATATATAATGAAACGGTAGGTCTATTTGGTTGAAACCAGTAAAGAATGTCGGCCATCTTGGAAAAATCCAAGATGGCCACCAAAAAAATGGCGTGAAAATTTGTAAACATCGAGTTTTTAAATCTGGGGGTTCTAAGCTTTCCAAATGTATAGGTTACAAAATGCCCGTCAAACCCCAACAAATCAAACCTTGACCCTGACTATCTGTGAGATTCCCTGTGAGCTGCTGTGTGAGCTGCTGTGTGAGCCGTATTATGAGTTGCACTATGGGTGGCTAGATAAGCTGCTCTGTGAGCTGTACTATGAGCTGCTCTGTGAGCTGTACTATGAGCTGCTCTGTGAGCTGTACTATGAGCTGCTCTGTGAGCTGCTCTGTGAACTGTACTATCAGTTCCTCTGAGATGTACTATGGGTTGCTCCGTAAGCTGTACTGTGAGCTGTACTTTCAGTTCCACTGTGTGCTGTACTATGAGCCCCTCTGTGAGCTGCTCTGTGAGCTGTTGTATGGGTCGCTCTGTAAGCTGTACTATCAGTTCCTCTGTGAGCTGCTCTGTGAGCTGCTCTGTGCGCTGCTGTGTGCGCTGCTCTGTGAGTTGCTCTGTGCGCTGCTGTGTCAGTTGCTCTGTGAGCTGCTCTGTGAGCTGCTCTGTGAGCTGCTCTGTGAGCTGCTCTGTGAGTTGCTCTGTGAGCTGCTCTGTGACCTGCTCTGTGAGCCGCTCTGTGAGCAGCTCTGTGAGCCCCTATGTGAGCCGTACTATGAGCTGCTCTGTGAGCTGCACTGTGAGCTGCTCTGTGAGCTGCTCTGTGAGCTGCTCTGTGAGCTGCTCTGTGAGCTGCTCTGTGAGCTGCTCTGTGAGCTGCTCTGTGAGCTGCTCTGTGAGCTGTACTAGGAGTCCTTATGTGAGCTGCTCTGTGAGCTGCTCTGTGTGGCGCTGCGGCGGCTGTCTCGGCGGGTGTTTTGGTGCGTGCCCGCGGGGTCCTGATTTACCCGGAGACCGACAAGGCCCGCCCATCTGCCGCCCGCCCAGCCCCACACACGGCCCCACACACGGCCCCACACACGGCCCCACACACGGCCCCACACACGGCCCCACACACGGCCCCACACACGGCCCCACACACGGCCCCACACACGGCCCCACACGCGCCCCGCGACGAGCCACGATCAAACCCTCGTCTGATCTATAAGTTCACCAGGTGCAAGTGTATTCCCATGTTTGTTGCGCGGTCAGGGTGTGAACGGGCTGTGGGAGGTGCTGGGGGGATGAGGGGGGTGAGGGGAGTGAGGGGTGCTGTAGGGGGATGAGAGGTGTGAGTGTGAGGGGTGTTGTGGGGGTGAGGGGGGTGAGGGGTGCTGCTGGGGGTGAGGGGGTGTTGTGGAGGTGAGGGGGGTGAGGGGTGCTGCTGGGGGGTGAGGGGGTGAGGGGTGCTGTAGGGGGGTGAGGGGGTGTTGTGGAGGTGTGGGGGTGTTGTGGGAGCGTATGAGGGCTGTGTGTGGTGTTGTGGTGTGTGAAGTGCTGTGGGAGTATATGTAGGGTGTGTGTGTGGGGGGGGGGTGAGGAATGTGAGGGATGTTTTGGGGTGTGTTGGGTGTTGTGGTGGTGTGGGGAGTGTGAGGTTTCGTGGTGTGTGAGGGATGTTTTGGGGTGGGGGCGGGGGCATTATTGGAGTGTGTAAGGTGTTCTAGGGTGCTAAGGGCTGTCGTGCGGGATGTGTGAGGTGTTTAGGGGATGTAAAGTGTCGTGGGGTGTCGTGGAGGCACGTGTAGTCGTGCGTGTAGAACACGTGCATGCACTTCATATCAATCAATGCACACAGAAAGTATTACTCCACAGAAAACCCACGTTTTTGCGGTATACCTATCTGAGAGAGATGGAATACTGCCTTTGCCTTTTTGCAATAGATGATGTTCTACTGCATATAAAACCAACGTCTTCTGGCAATATAAATGTGTGCGTTGATTATAATTAGAGTATTGTTTCCAGTATTTACAGACACATTGTCTTATTAACAATGTGTCTACAAATCCAATCCGACGTCTTTTTGCGGTATTAATGTGTGAAATGAAATATTTTGACCGTTGTTTTTTGGCAATAGACAATGTGTCTTACTGAATATAAAACCGAGGTTTTTAGAGTATCATACAAACACACAAATATTGCCTCTGTAGCTCTGGCCCTTGCCTCATGGCTATAGCACTGTGTATAACACTGGCGTTTTTCATCCTACATGTCTGGATCATAAAACATTTGCTTCTACTATCTAGGTCAGTGTCAGTGTAGCAGTAGACAATGTGTCATACTGCATACAAAACAACGTTATTCGGAGTATGTGTCTAAGCTATACAACGCATTACCTCCGTTCTCTGCAATCCAAGCAATTGGCTGGAGACGGCCAGGAAGCGGTCCATGCATAGCCGCGGTGTCACAGCAGTCCTGTATGGGGAGTCATGTATGGGGAGTCGTGTATGGGGAGTCGTGTATAGGGAGTCGTGTATAGGGAGTCATGTATGGGGAGTCATGTATGGGGAGTCATGTATGGGGAGTCATGTATGGGGAGTCATGTATGGGGAGTCGTGTATGGGGAGTCGTGTATGGGGAGTCGTGTATGGGGAGTCGTGTATGGGGAGTCGTGTATGGGGAGTCATGTATGGGGAGTCATGTATGGGGAGTCGTGTATGGGGAGTCGTGTATGGGGAGTCGTGTATGGGGAGTCATGTATGGGGAGTCGTGTATGGGGAGTCGTGTATGGGGAGTCATGTATGGGGAGTCATGTATGGGGAGTCGTGTATGGGGAGTCATGTATGGGGAGTCATGTATGGGGAGTCGTGTATAGGGAGTCATGTATGGGGAGTCGTGTATGGGGAGTTGTGTATAGGGAGTCATGTATGGGGAGTCGTGTATGGGGAGTCATGTATGGAGAGTCATGTATGGAGAGTCACGTATGGGGAGTCACGTATGGGAGTCACATATGGGGAGTCACATATGGGGAGTCACGTATGGGGAGTCGTGTATGGGGAGTCGTGTATGGGGAGTCATGTATGGGGAGTCGTGTATGGGGAGTCTTGTATGGGGAGTCATGTATGGGGAGTCATGTATGGGGAGTCGTGTATGGGGAGTCATGTATGGGGAGTCATGTATGGGGAGTCGTGTATAGGGAGTCATGTATGGGGAGTCATGTATGGGGAGTTGTGTATAGGGAGTCATGTATGGGGAGTCGTGTATGGGGAGTCATGTATGGAGAGTCATGTATGGAGAGTCATGTATGGGGAGTCACGTATGGGAGTCACATATGGGGAGTCACATATGGGGAGTCACGTATGGGGAGTCATGTATGGGGAGTCACGTATGGGGAGTCATGTATGGGGAGTCATGTATGGGGAGGCTGCCATCATCGGTAAATGTAAATTGGGCAATACAACAGAATGTGAACGACGCATTTTGCAAAGACACTCGAAAACCAATATGAACAAGCTATTATAACTGAAAGGCTGCCCATGAAGGATTAAGAACGAAACTCACAAGAGGAAAATAATTAGGTCCGTACTCCACTGAGTTTGACCGCTGAGTAACTCTCAAAGAAAAGCTAGGTGAATTTTGTAGCGGTCAATCAGGGTGGAGTGCAGACCATGTTATTTTCATCGAGTGTTTTTCTGATTTTATATCACCCTGTGTACATGATCAGGTAGACTATCTATCAATAAAATTACTCATACAATTAGCCATTGAGTATTGACTACACTACTTTAATGGCCGTGAAGTATGAGTGCCTAACGTTAAGCCTATAGAGAAAAATACCATGGTGAGATAAAAGGTCATACGTCCCAGCAATACGACCTTCTACTCTAAGCTGGTTGGGACTGTCCAGAGCTGGTCGGGACTGTCCGGAGTTGGTCGGGACTGTCTGGATCTGGTCGGGACCTTTGGGAGCAGCTCGGAGCTGCTCGGAATAGCTTGGAGCGGCTCGGAGCAGCTCGAAGCAGCTCGGAGCAGCTCGGAGCAGTCAGGAGCAGCTTGGAGCGGCTCGGAGCAGCTCGGAGCAGTCAGGAGTAGCTCGGAGCGGCTCGGAGCAGCTCGGAGCAGCTCGGAGCAGCTCGGAGCGGCTCGGCGGGTAGCGGTCCGTGCAGGGTCCGTCTGATTGCAGTCATGTATTGGGAGGCTGCCCTGGTTGGTAAATGGCCTCCCTGGGGCTGGTGACAATATCTTGATATGGATCACAACTCGCCGCCGATCAATGCCTGCCCCCACCGCCACCAGGGGCGCTGTCACCGCCCGCCAGAGAGCGCCACCTGTGTGCTATTGACAGGCGTCAACACGAGGGGGCGCCTTGTGAAAAAGGACTTATCAAATAGGAGCATCTATATAACTCAACAAAATGGCCGCCACCAGGCATCAATAGCGTCCTGGAGAATACGAGCTGCAGCTGGTGTCTGTACATGTAGGTTGAGCGCCAGCGCTAGACACTTAGATATATGCATATATATATATATATATATATATATATATATATATATATATATATATATATACATATATATATATATTATAATACATATGTTAATATTCTAGTTCATTTAGGTGAGCACTATTTTTCCATGCATGTACGATTTTTCCGTACGCGTTGGCTTTTGCAGCCCGGGGTATACAACATATCTGTATGCTCCGGGTATGGTGATACACACTGCTCATGTGTTTTCTACGGACACTTGTATTAGGTGGATATATCTGTATGCTCCGGGTATGTACATACACGCTCCCTATGTGTTTTCTATGGACACTTTGTATCAGGTGGATATATCTGTATGCACCAGATATGGTGATGCAAACTCCCTATGTGTTTTCTTTGGAGACCTTGTATCAGGTGGATAATAAATACACAATATTGACTGGTTTCAGATGTAAGCGGCTGTATGCTCCGAGGAGTTGACGCGTAGTAATATTGCGCAGAGGCAACTCCGAGGAGCACACAACCGCTTTTATCTGAAACCAGTCTATATTGTATTTATTATTCACCTTTTCCTGACAAATGGCGCACTGATATTAGTTAATTTAGGTGCGCACTATTTTCTCATACGCACTTATTTTCGGTATGCACCGGCTTTTGCCACCCGGAGCATACAACATATCTGTATGCTCCGGGTATGTCCAAACACACTCCCTATGTCTTTTGTATGGACTTGTACTTTTTATTAGGTTGGTAATAAAGTTCATATGTGTGTCTAGCCTATCTGGCCCTTGTAACCTCTCTCCTGAATCAAAAGGAATCATGTGTTGGGTACATATACTGGGCCTTCCATCTGACTGGACAGACAGTGCTCATACACAGGGAACCATACCTGTCATCAGGTTATTAATTAACCGATATGAACCATGTGGGGTCATTGAAATCATTACAATGCGCGTCATCCTTGTTTGAACTAGGTTGATGTATATTTGACTCAGAAACTCGCCAGTCCTGACTCAATGGTAGCTCGTGCCTTTGTCTTCCTACAACGCCTATGTTGCTGGCAGTGATATAGAGTGTAGAACAGAGATGGCAGTTTTCCACTTTTCATAAGATGGTATTATTTGAGCCTCATTCACACCGATAAAAAGTGGTTCAAACCTCCCCACACACTCCAGCCCCCTTTCATGACCTTCAATGATCTCCATGTTTTCTCAGTCTCTCAGGGGCAGTATAATCCACATGTAGGTAGTATGGGGGAACCCCTAGGTTGACAGTAGTATGGGGGAACCCCTAGGTTGACAGTAGTATGGGGGAACCCCTAGGTTGACAGTAGTATGGGGGAACCCCTAGGTTGACAGTAGTATGGGGGAACCCCTAGGTTGACAGTAGTATGGAGGAACCCCTAGGTTGACAGTAGTATGGGGGAACCCCTAGGTTGACAGTAGTATGGAGGAACCCCTAGGTTGACAGTAGTATGGGGGAACCCCTAGGTTGACAGTAGTATGGGGGAACCCCTAGGTTGACAGTAGTATGGGGGAATCCCCACGTTGACAGTAGTATGGGGGAATCCCCACGTTGACAGAAGTATGGGGAATCCCCATGTTGACAGCAGTATGGGTAGATGCCCATGTTGACAGAAGTATGGGGGAATCCCCATGTTGACAGTAGTTGTGAATACCCATGTAGACAGTAGTATGGGCAAACTCCTATTTTGGCAATAGTATGGGGTAATGCCTATGGAGGCAATAGCAGGGGGTGGGGGGTGGGGGCGCCTATGTAGGCAGTAGTGTGAAAATAGCGCATGTAGTGGCAGTAGTAGAGGGTTAGCGGCCATGCTGGCAGCTGGGTGTGAGAGGTGCACAGAATGAGTGCCGCTGGCACGCTGCCGGCTTCCTTATGAAGTTCACTCTGATGAATCCATTACCCGTCAATAAAGGCCCTCAGGGGCGGCCTTTGTTTAGCTCCATCGCTGTACATGCGACTGTAGGTGTGGAAACGGCCGAGCTGAGGCTGTATGCCGCTCACACCTACCTGAAGACAGCACCACTCACCTATTGAGACAGCCCCATTACTAGAAAACACCTACGTAACGTCTATCACAGATTATCTATAACGACTATTTCTGAATATATCTTATGTGTTTCCTCTATTCTATTCTGCTAAATTAAGTCCAACGTATGTCTCCTTTCATGTCTGTTATGTCTAATAGCAATTGATCTTTTTTTATTTTTTTATCTTACTATCATTTCAAATATAATGCTCTTCCATGCAATATCTTTATGAAATAAAGGATGGTAATAATAATAATGATGATAATATTAGCCATTTAATAATGGTAATTGCCCAGGTATATGATACTAGGGAGATATCGTGAGAGTGCCTAGATTACAACTTTTCTTTTTGTTTTGGTTGGAAATATTCACCTCGTTCTGCGAACTCGGTTGATAATTTAGACATAAAACAACACGGGACAGGTTCCATTCAGCCGCACCAAGCAAGTCCCCCTATAGTACCTCTCCTCAGTTAGAGCCCACATTGTAGCCTGTGGACCATTCACACAACATGTGTTGTGGGAATTGTTTATATCTGTTGGACAGACATATGGACAAAAGGGTGTAGAATCTAGGCGGGGGAGGTGGGGGGGTGTCTCAGGGGGCAGCGCGAGTGGCAGCGACAAGGTTAGACTGGATGTGGGCCGACGGGCACCGACGTGCCGCCGATCTGAGGCGACGGTGGCGGGCGGTGGCTGGCGGGCGGTGAGAGGCGGGCGGGGGAGGGGGAGGCGCTATCACCCTGGACGTATTTTGTACACCATGCCTGCAGCGTCTCGATAAAGAGATCCCGGCTATCTTTTTCATCCCATTATCCCGATGATCAAAGTGCCATGCTGAGACAAAGCCCCGCCTGACGCTTGAGAGCACCTTTTCTGTGCCGCGGAGCGCCCCTTGCTTCTTCTTCTCCTCCTTCTCCCACACGCCCAGCGCCTGCCGCACCCTTCCATCACTACTCTCCTCAACATCCCTCTCCTCATCTTATCCTTTTCCCCGCACACCCGGCGCCCACCGTGACCCTCCATCACTGCTCTCCTCAACATCCCTCTCCTCTTCTTCTTCCATCACCACAATTCTCTCTTTCTATCCCTACCTCTCATTTCTCTCTTTCCCTATACTGCTCTTTCTCCCTCTCCCCGGGTCCCTCTCCTTCTCTGTCTCCCTCTCCCTTTCCCTCTCCCCCTTTCTGTCTCTCCCTCTGTCTCTTCCTTTTTTCTCCCTCTCTACATACAGACGGCGGTAGTTATACACAGTATTGGTCTATAGGTATATAGTACATACAGACAGCGGTATGTAACTATAGAGTGTTCGTCTATAGGTATATAATACTACATACAGACAGCGGTATGTTACTACACAGTGTTGGTCTATAGGTATATACTGCATACAGACAGCGGTATGTTACTACACAGTATTGGTCTATAGGTATATAGTACTACATACAGACAGCGGTATGTTACTACACAGTATTGGTCTATAGGTATATAGTACTACATACAGACAGCGGTATGTTACTACACAGTATTGGTCTATAGGTATATACTACATACAGACAGCGGTATGTTACTACACAGTATTGGTCTATAGGTATATAGTACTACATACAGACAGCGGTATGTAACTATAGAGTGTTGGTCTATAGGTATATAGTGCTACATACAGACAGCGGTATGTAACTATAGAGTGTTTGTCTATAGGTATACTACATACAGACAGCGGTATGTTACTTTAGAGTGTTCGTCTATAGGTATATAGTACATACAGACAGCGGTATGTTACTACACAGTATTGGTCTATAGGTATATAGTACTACATACAGACAGCGGTATGTAACTATAGAGTGTTCGTCTATAGGTATATAGTACTGCATACAGACAGCGGTATGTTACTACACAGTATTGGTCTATAGGTATATAGTACTATACAGACAGTGGTATGTTACTATAGAGTGTACTACAGACAGCAGTAGTTAACTACACAGTGCCCGTCTGTAGGTAGACACGGATCCTCGTCCTCCGGCCTCCACAGGTGGCCCTGATTGATGTCTCCTCGGGCCGCGCCGCACACTTGTTGCACAGACTTGTCGGCAGGTGGCGGGCGTGCCTTCACCAGCCCTGCATCGCGTCATCACTCTGTGTGCAGGTCAAGGTCGGGGTCAGGGGTCAGAGGTCAGGCGGTGCTGACATGAGGCAGGCACCGACCCGCCCCTACCGGCACCGACCCACACCGACGCCACGCCACGACCCCCGCCGACCGCACCCCCACCTGCCGGAAACGGCCGCCAGAGGAAGGGCCGAGCTAAGGCAGGCATGCCGGGTATGTTACCAGACCAGGGCAAGGGCCAGATGAAAGGCACAGAGTCAGTGCTAGTTCCACCATCACCCGCCAGAGAGATGAAAGGCACAGAGTCAGTGCTAGTTCCACCATCACCCGCCAGAGAGATGAAAGGCACAGAGTCAGTGCTAGTTCCACCATCACCCGCCAGAGATGAAAGGCACAGAGTCAGTGCTAGTTCCACTATCATCCGCCAGAGATGAAAGGCACAGAATCAGTACTAGTTCCACCATCACCCGCCAGAGAGATGAAAGGCACAGAGTCAGTGCTAGTTCCACCATCACCCGCCAGAGAGATGAAAGGCACAGAGTCAGTGCTAGTTCCACCATCACCCGCCAGAGAGATGAAAGGCACAGAGTCAGTGCTAGTTCCACTATCTACCGCCAGAGATGAAAGGCACAGAGTCAGTGCTAGTTCCACTATCATCCGCCAGAGAGATGAAAGGCACAGAGTTATTGCTAGTTCCACTACCATCTGCAAGGAAATGGTTCAGTTTCCGCTTTACCAAATTGTTCCTTTTTTACTGTTTCCGGTAAGTGATGTTTTTTTGCGAGTCACTTGGAGATAGGACGTGAAGTGTACAGAGTGTTTTATCATTATTTATTGACGTGACTTGGAGATAGGACGTGAAGTGTAGAGAGTGTTTTATCATTATTTATTGACGTGACTTGGAGATGGGACGTGAAGTGTACAGAGTGTTTTATCATTATCTATTGACGTGACATGGAGATGGGACGTGAAGTGTACAGAGTGTTTTATCTTTATTTATTGACGTGACTTGGAGATGGGACGTGAAGTGTACAGAGTGTTTTATCTTTATTTATTGACGTGACTTACTGGAGGTAGTATATGGCTAAGTGGAGACTCCTCGTTGTAAGATAGCGCCACTGTAGTCGGGTGATAAATGCTGTCATCAGTTGTCATAGTCCATTGATAACCGTGAGACCAGGCTAAAAATCCTCTGTGTCAAGCTGATAAAAATAGCCAATGGTTACTGCACCCCCACCCCCACCTTGTGTTTTGTTTAGCGTCGGGGGCAAGATGGCCGCCTCCATGACACAATAGCCATCTGCCCTATAGAACTGCTATAGATGGGAGCAGGCTCAAGACAGGTTGGAGTAAGAGGTAAAAGACTGTGTCGGGTGATCAACTGGAGTCACCAGACTGAGATGGGGCCTGTTGAATAATTGAGGCTCGTGCATGAACGAGACCCAGGCACGATGCGCGTCAACTTAATACTGATTGACCTTCTCTCGTCTAGGACTGTCTCAGTGAACGACCTTGAATATCTCTAAACAATAACCCTCGTACATCCTCCGTGAACCCCGTACTCTCGTCGGCGTTAGTTATTAAACACACCCCCGGGGTTCTGATTGCACGTTAAAGGCCCGACCTGACTGAGCTCTCGACACTCTGCTAGCCTTCCGACACACTGGGTCAACCTTCCGACACTGCTACGATACATGTATTTTAATTTGTAGTCATGTGGTATCCATGTCGGAGTGTATCAGAATGAGTAGGTGCCCGGCTTAAGATCATACCCCAGATCATGTGTGGATTGAGTCTAACCAGGGACCCTGTGTTAACTGGGGCTATATTTACATGTGACTCTGGGAGAAGCTGAGGCGAATGTGGGGGGACTGGGACTAGAACTGAGGATTACAGAAGCTCAAGATGCCGAACCTGGCCAACATTTTATGTCACGTCATCGACGGATGGGAGAGTACATGGACCAGCGGTATGTAAGGATTGATGGGCAGGAGGATTTCTTCCCTGTTATAACACCGAAATCACTTCTTTATCGCTGTACATCAAAGTATAATAATTTCATTAATTACATGGGATGGAGAAAGGTGGCTGCACACCACACAGGCATGGTATGAGAAGGACTGGCCTTTGATATAGCAGTAAGTCTACCACTGCTGTGGATGAAGGAGGAATGTGGCTGTATACCACACAGGCATGGTATGAGAAGGACTGGCCTTTGATATAGCAGTAAGTCTACCACTGCTGTGGATGAAGGAGGAATGTGGCTGTATACCACACAGGCATGGTATGAGAAGGACTGGCCTTTGATATAGCAGTAAATCTACCACTGCTGTGGATGAAGGAGGAATGTGGCTGTATACCACACAGGCATGGTATGAGAAGGACTGGCCTTTGATATAGCAGTAAGTCTACCACTGCTGTGGATGAAGGAGGAATGTGGCTGTATACCACATAGACATGGTATGAGAAGGACTGGCCTTTGATATAGCAGTAAGTCTACCACTGCTGTGGATGAAGGAGGAATGTGGCTGTATACCACACAGGCATGGTATGAGAAGGACTGGCCTTTGATATAGCAGTAAGTCTACCACTGCTGTGGATGAAGGAGGAATGTGGCTGTATACCACAAAGACATGGTATGAGAAGGACTGGCCTTTGATATAGCAGTAAGTCTACCACTGCTGTGGATGAAGGAGGAATGTGGCTGCAGTGAGACTCGAACCCACAACCTTGTGATTACGAGATCAGTCCTTAGACCACAGAGCTCACTGCCCACCAGGCCCGCGTACAGCGCTGCCGCCAGGTGGCAGGTCGGCGGTCTGTGGGGGCAGTCTGGTGGCCTGGTGATGAGTCAGGACCTTCTGGTATACATCATCTAAAGATGGGGCATGTTTCCTAAAAAGAGGCCCAATAACCACTCCCTTAACTCATTCCCCGATTCCCGCTCAATGTGTGCGCCCGCGCACGTCACTCCAACGGCCTGACCTCTGACCTTCAATCTGTGTCCTGATTGGTCCAGCTGGTCCCTGCCCTGGTCATGTGGCCACCCGGGAAAGGTCAAGGTCGGACGCCGATGGTGGGGTCTCATCAGTTAAAGTCGGTAAAGTTATGATGAATCATTAAGGCAGTCTAACCGATGATAAAGGGCGAGCCTCTGCCTCCCCGCCCGCGCCAGGCCTTCCTAAACAATTGTTCTCTGCCAAGGTTACCTGGTCAGCCGTTTGGGGGCGCCACTAACTCAGCGCGCCACTCAACCTCCGCCCCGACCACGTGATCTATCGCCAGCTGCGTGCGCAGGCTTATTTACATAACTGGCTTATTGCCCCCCCCCCCCCCCCCCTCCGCTCACACCCCGCTCGTCTAGAGTGAAACACACACCAGGAGGATGTCAGCGGACTGCGGGGGGGGGGGGGGGCGGGGGGGGGGCGGGGGAGCGGGGGGCGGGGGGATGGAGATGTAACATGCTCACTCCGCAAGTACTAGAGCGGAAAGCTAGGAAAGCTCGTATCCCATCAAGTTTCAATCGTGTAGTAAATCACAAGGCGAAGCTGCGTAGCGATTCAAATGAGATAGGTTCAGCTCTGATTGTAGACTTCAGTAGGTTTCTGGATTTATCTCACCCTTCGCATTGACTAATCGGCTAACATTTGTGACATAATCCCCCATTGAGTATTTTCTGTAAATACTCAATGGGCGTTGGATATAGGTTCCCAATGTTAAGTCTATGGGGAAAATACCTGGGGGGAGATAAAACGGGCTTCGGTAGTGCGAGACCTCCGATAACGTTTCTCAATATCCACCTCTTAAATGCACCAGTGTTTAACCTTTTTTAGGTGATTAATATATCCCTGTTCAATTGTCATGTTTGACGTAACAACTTATAGCTGTTAATTGGAAGAACTGTAACCTCATTACAGAAATGAATAAAAGTATGTTAAACTAAAAAAAATTAAAATAAAAAACTGGTGTTTTATCTCACCCCTGCTATTTTTCCCCATAGACTTAACATTTGGAATTCGTACTCAATGCCCATGGAGTAAATCTGAACTGTAATCGATCTGAAGCCACTGCTTCACCATTCGTTTTGGTTTGCTACATAAGCTCACTGGGCTTTGCCTCGTGAGATTGCTCCTCAACAAATCCTCATGACGTATTTTCAGTTAGCTATGGGTCTTCGTGCAGTTCCTTATTAGCATATCGCGTGTAGTAAACCCAGCCTGACTGGTTGGTTGTCGATCCTCTTCTGTGTGGTTTGTAGATTCAATTGATTATAAAGCCAGAGAAGTTGAAATATGAAAATGACATTTTAAATGTCGGTTTTTCGGTTGTTTCCGGGTTTTGTTAGTGTACTAAGTCTTGATCATGTTAGAGTTAGATAGTGGATATCATCAGGATTCGGATTTTTTCCCGGGTTATTTTTAGATCTCACTTGTGTAATACACAATATTCAATGGTTTTGTGACTCACTGGCCATAAATCACGAGTGGATGACGCGTAATAATACATGAGTGATGGCGAGTTTATTTTATTGTCAACCATGAGTGGTTTACAGAGCCATCTGATCACAAAACCATCGTGTATTTATTACTCACCTTCATGAATGAATAAACCAGGATATAGATGGCACTTTATAGGACCATTGTTTGGCTCTCCATGCGTAGGTTTAGGCTCCTGAATATGAACAAAGGGACTAGAAATCTGTTTGATCAATGAATCTTCCCACACTCATTGGCTTTGAGGACTGTAATCAATGTATTTGAAATCCGTAATGTATGGTTATGGTTTCTGATAACTAAGAAACAATGGGAAGTGGATTAATGTGGCCCCATTTATTTTTAACAATAACTTTGTATTAAGCAAATGATAAACGGATGTTTCTTTATACTTGGACCACGCAAAGTACTGCAGCCCTGTGTACTGGCGACTTGGAAGCTTCTCCAGATAATTAGAGGAGATATGTCAGGTAGAGATAGAAGTGACTAATAACTCTCTTGTGCCTGACAGCTGTGCATATAGGTCACCAGCTTATAGCTCCCCCTTATCTCAAAGCTAACTCATGAATGAGTTTTAGATATAGGTCATTAGGGAATGACTGTTCCCAAGGCTGTGAAGGTCCTCTAGCCAACAAATCTCGTTGTTGCAAAAACGTAGTATAAAAAAGTATGCCCGATGCATACGCGCTTTCAACGATACAAGAACCTTAAAGGTCGTAGGTGGTGTAGCATAGTAGCTCATTTTGAAAGTGTCGTCCATTTTGTCGTCCATCTGTCGTCCCGAAAAACACCTCTAGAGGTGTCGTAGACAATGTCAAACTCGTTTTTCCTGCACTAATTCCAATTCCAATTAAAATATATTTTATTTACATATATGTTAATTACGCGGGAAATACGTGTGTACCAGCTAGTAAATAGCTGTCTCATATCTCATATCTCTGTCCCGTATCTCAAGGCGGTACTCGGTGGTCACTAGATAACGGCTGTCTCATATCTCAAGGCGGTACTCGGTGGTCACTAGATAACGACTGTCTCATATCTCAAGGCGGTACTCGGTGGTCACTAGGTAACGACTGTCTCATATCTCAAGGCGGTACTCGGTGGTCACTAGATAACGGCTGTCTCATATCTCAAGGCGGTACTCGGTGGTCACTAGATAACGGCTGTCTCATATCTCAAGGCGGTACTCGGTGGTCACTAGATAACGGCTGTCTCATATCTCAAGGCGGTACTCGGTGGTCACTAGATAACGGCTGTCTCATATCTCAAGGCGGTACTCGGTGGTCACTAGATAACGACTGTCTCATATCTCAAGGCGGTACTCGGTGGTCACTAGATAACGACTGTCTCATATCTCAAGGCGGTACTCGGTGGTCACTAGGTAACGACTGTCTCATATCTCAAGGCGGTACTCGGTGGTCACTAGATAACGGCTGTCTCGTATCTCAAGGCCGTACTCGGTGGTCACTAGATAACGGCTGTCTCATATCTCATAGTGGTAGAAATTGGTCACTATTTAAAGGCTGCCTGGTACTCATTATGTATTTACTGTGACTATCTAAATGTACTGCCCATATTGCAGTGGAAGATGTACCTTTGTGCAGATCTGCTCGTGTTGAATATCAAAAAAGAAATTTAAATGTTAGTAGGAGTTGTCACTAACAAAAGTCTGACATATACTTTATGTTCAATAAATAAGTCAAGCTAATAATCTCATGTCGTTACATGCTTGAAGATATGGATCATCAGCTAATTGCCATCCTATGGCTAGCTTAGCTTCTGTAACTTAGTATGCAGCCATATATTTCACCAGACAAAAGATAAAATCTGATTATATTTCCAGTAATGCAGAATTGTACTGAGGAAAAAAGCTGTGTTTTCCGAGAACGTTTCAGTAGAGGCTGAGAAAAAAGGTGGCTTTATTTGTTGAGGAGATATTCGGCTTATTGGAAATATGCAGGCGCACGTGGCGTGCTCGTGATGGAGTATGTGTGCACACAGCGGGCTGCCTACAGCGTCAGCCTGATCAATGTCGGGCTGCCATCTGTGTTTGAACTCCAATACAACCTACACCTCTCACCATAACACTACACCATACAGCAATACAACCTACACCTCTCACCATGACACTCCACCATACTGCAATACAACCTACACCTCTCACCATAACACTACACCATACAACAGTACAACCTACACCTCTCACCATAACACTCCACCATACAGCAATACAACCTACACCTCCTACCACACCACACCATACAGCAATACAACCTACACCTCCTACCACACTACACCATACAGCAATACAACCTACACCTCTCACCATGACACTCCACCATACAGCAGTACAACCTACACCTCTCACCATGACACTACACCATACAGCCACTACACCATACAGTAATACAACCTACACCTCTCACCATGACACTACACCATACAGCAATACAACCTACACCTCTCACCATGACACTACACCATACAGCAATACAACCTACACCTCTCACCATAACACTACACCATACAGCCACTACACCATACAGCAATACAACCTACACCTCTCACCATGACACTCCATCGTACTCCAATACAACCTACACCTCCTACCACACTCCACCATACAGCAATACAACCTACACCTCCCACCATAACACTACACCATACAACAGTACAACCTACACCTCTCACCATAACACTACACCATACAGCCACTCCACCATGCAGTAATACAACCTACACCTCCCACCATGACACTCCACCATACAGCAGTACAACCTACACCTCTCACCATGACACTACACCATACAGCAATACAACCTACACCTCTCACCATGACACTCCACCATACAGCAATACAACCTACACCTCTCACCATAACACTACACCATACAGCCACTCCACCATGCAGTAATAAAACCTACACCTCTCACCATGACACTCCACCATACAGCCACTCCACCATGCAGTAATACAACCTACACATCTCACCATGACACTCCACCATACAACAGTACAACCTACACCTCTCACCATGACACTCCACCATACAGCAATACAACCTACACCTCCTACCACACCACACCATACAGCAATACAACCTACACCTCTCACCATGACACTCCACCATACAACAATACAACCTACACCTCTCACCATGACACTCCACCATACAGCAGTACAACCTACACCTCTCACCATGACACTCCACCATACAACAGTACAACCTACACCACTCACCATGACACTCCACCATACAACAATACAACCTACACCACTCACCATGACACTCCACCATACAACAGTACAACCTACACCACTCACCATGACACTCCACCATACAACAATACAACCTACACCTCTCACCATGACACTCCACTATACAGCAATACAACCTACACCTCTCACCATGACACTCCACCATACAGCAATACAACCTACACCTCCCACCATAACACTACACCATACAACAGTACAACCTACACCTCTCACCATGACACTCCACCATACAGCAATACAACCTACACCTCTCACCATAACACTCTACCATACAGCAATACAACCTACACCTCTCACCATAACACTACACCATACAACAGTACAACCTACACCTCTCACCATAACACTACACCTTACAACAGTACAACCTACACCTCTCACCATAACACTACACCATACAGCCACTCCACCATGCAGTAATACAACCTACACCTCCCACCATAACACTACACCATACAACAGTACAACCTACACCTCTCACCATGACACTACACCATACAACAATACAACCTACACCTCTCACCATGACACTCCACCATACAACAGTACAACCTACACCTCTCACCATAACACTACACCATACAGCCACTCCACCATGCAGTAATACAACCTACACCTCCCACCATAACACTCCACCATACAGCAATACAACCTACACCTCTCACCATAACACTCCACCATACAGCAGTACAACCTACACCTCCTAACACACTACACCATACAGCAATACAACCTGCACCTCTCACCATAACACTACACCATACAGCCACTCCACCATGCAGTAATACAACCTACACATCTCACCATGACACTCCACCATACAGCCACTCCACCATACAGCAATACAACCTACACCTCTCACCATGACACTCCACCATACAGCCACTCCACCATGCAGTAATACAACCTACACATCTCACCATGACACTCCACCATACAGCAATACAACCTACACCTCTCACCATGACACTCCACCATACAGCCACTCCACCATGCAGTAATACAACCTACACCTCCCACCATAACACTACACCATACAGCCACTCCACCATGCAGTAATACAACCTACACCACTCACCACAACACTCCACCATACAGCAATACAACCTACACCTCCCACCATAACACTCCACCATACAGCAATACAACCTACACCTCTCACCATGACACTACACCATACAACAGTACAACCTACACCTCTCACCATGACACTCCACCATACAGCAATACAACCTACACCTCTCACCATGACACTCCACCATACAGCCACTCCACCATGCAGTAATACAACCTACACATCTCACCATGACACTCCACCATACAGCAATACAACCTACACCTCTCACCATGACACTCCACCATACAGCCACTCCACCATGCAGTAATACAACCTACACCTCCCACCATAACACTACACCATACAGCCACTCCACCATGCAGTAATACAACCTACACCACTCACCACACTACACCATACAGCAATACAACCCACACCTCTTCCCACACTCCACCATACAGCAATTCAACCTACAACCCACACCATATTAACTACACCACACTACTCTCACATACAGCCACTACAATACAGTAATACTACCTCCATATCCCTGTATACTGTCAGTTTCCCCATGTCTCTGTATTGTTCGAACTAAAAGAACTCTCATATCAGTACATGTGAAGGGATGAGATTTCTACGTTAAATCATCTCATAGATTTGATCACCACCCAACCAAAGTGAGTCTTATGTAACATATTGGACGTTAATCAACCCAAATAAACAGCCCCACCCTCCCATAGTACGCCCATGTCCCTGTGTATTGTACAGGACAAGAAAGTGTGGGGGTCACATCATAGTTCAGTATTGGTCCGAAATTAAGATTTGACTTTTATTTCAACCCCTTTTTAAAAATTCCAAATGATCCTCGTAAGTTAATGTTTGATTTACTGATGTCCTTATAATCAGAAATGGTAGTTTACAACTTTTCCATTGAAATCCTTGTTTTCATATCCAGATAATTAAGATATTTTTTCTTGTGGAAAACAAAGGTAGTATACTTTGAGCCTCATTCACGCCAGTAAAACATTGGTCGGAAACTTCCCACAGTCTCTCCCCATTTGGTCAACAACGATGTGTTCTCCATGTTTTCTCAGTTTCTCTGAGACACTAAATTCCACATCTGAATAATCCTATTTCCCCTGACCCCAGCTGACTGCCTGTGTTCACTTGTGAGTCCATTCATTAGGCGGCGTAACGTGGACAGAGCTGGTAATAATACCTGTGTAGCGGCTCGGGGGAGGCGCCTGTTCATCATGTATGAAGTGTGGATCTTTGTTGATGAAGGAGAGGCGGCATGGTTGACGGGACAGCCTACATACATGTAGCCGTCAGTGACTGTCACCCCGCCCCGCGCCCCGCGATGTCCCTCCTCCACCTCCCCCCGCCCCACCCCGTGATGACGACCCGTCCCTCCTCCACCTCCCCCCGCCCCGCGCCCCGCGATGACGACCCGTCCCTCCCCCACCTCCCCCCGCCCGGCGCCCCGTGATGACGGCCCGTCCCTCCTCCACCTCCCCCCGCCCCGCACCCCGCGATGACGGCCCGTCCCTCCTCCACCTCCCCCCGCCCCGCGATGACAGCCCGTCCCTCCTCCACCTCCCCCCGCCCCGCACCCCGCGATGACGGCCCGTCCCTCCTCCACCTCCCCCCGCCCCGCGATGACAGCCCGTCCCTCCTCCACCTCCCCCCGCCCCGCACCCCGCGATGACGGCCCGTCCCTCCTCCACCTCCCCCCGCCCCGCGATGACGGCCCGTCCCTCCTCCACCTCCCCCCGCCCCACCCCGCGATGACGACCCGTCCCTCCCCCACCTCCCCCCGCCCGGCGATGACGGCCCGTCCCTCCTCCACCTCCCCCCGCCCGGCGATGACGGCCCGTCCCTCCTCCACCTCCCCCCGCCCGGCGATGACGGCCCGTCCCTCCTCCACCTCCCCCCGCCCCGCGCCCCGCGATGACGGCCCGTCCCTCCTCCACCTCCCCGCGCCCCGCGATGACGACCCGTCCCTCCCCCACCTCCCCCCGCCCGGCGATGACGGCCCGTCCCTCCTCCACCTCCCCCCGCCCCGCGCCCCGCGATGACGGCCCGTCCCTCCTCCATCTCCCCCCGCCCGGCGATGACGGCCCGTCCCTCCTCCACCTCCCCCCGCCCCGCACCCCGCGATGACGGCCCGTCCCTCCTCCACCTCCCCCCGCCCCGTGATGACGGCCCGTCCCTCCTCCACCTCCCCCCGCCCCTTGATGACGGCCCGTCCCTCCTCCACCTCCCTGCACCCGGCAATGACGGCCCGTCCCTCCCCCACCTCCCTGCACCCGGCAATGACGGCCCGTCCCTCCCCCACCTCCCCCCTGCCCCAACCCGCAATGACTGCCCGTCCCTCCTCCCCCCGCCCCGCACCCCGCGATGATGGCCCGTCCCTCCTCAACCTCCCCGCACCCCGCGATGACGGCCCGTCCCTCCTCCACCTCCCCGCGCCCCACCCCGCGATGACGACCCGTCCCTCCTCCACCTCCCCGCGCCCCGTGATGACTGCCCGTCCCTCCTCCACCTCCCCCCGCCCCGCACCCCGCGATGACGGCCCGTCCCACCTCCCCCCGCTGCCCCGCGATGACAACCCGTCCCTCCCCCACCTCCCCCCGCCCCGTGATGACAGCCCGTCCCTCCTCCACCTCCCCCCGCCACGCGCCCGGCGATGATGGCCCGTCCCTCCCCCACCTCCCCCCGCCCCGCGATGACGGCCCGTCCCTCCTCCACCTCCCCCCGCCCCGACCCGGCGATGACGGCCCGTCCCTCCTCCACCTTCCCCTGCCCCGCAATGATGGCCCGTCCCTCCTCCACCTCCCGCAATGATGACCAGTCCGTCCTCCACCACCCCCCCCCCAACCACCCCGACCCACCCTGCGCTGACTGCCCATCCCTCCTCCACCTCCCCGCGCCCCGCGATGACGGCCCGTCCCTCCTCCACCTCCCCCCCCGCCCCGCCCCGCACCCCGTGATGACTGCCGGTCCCTTCCCCACCACCCCCCTGCCCCGACCTGCAATGACTGCCCATCCCTCCTCCACCTCCCCCCCGCCCCACCCCGCGATGACTGCCCATCCCTCCTCCACCTCACCCCCGTCCCGACCCGCCCATGATTGATGACTTGTTACCATGGTAACGGGATAGCAATGGAGCCAGGGGCCCGCGCTAACCACGTCAAGCCTAACAGCCTAGGACATTCGTCACTCATAGGCTCGCAGCCTACTCCGTGCCTACTTGTTGGGCCAGAAAAAGGTGGGTCAATATGTGTTGGAGAAGTGGAGGACACTTGTCGGGTTTCGGGAATCAGTGCAGCACCCGTCGTATATACAGGTGTTCCCCCGCCTGCCGCCAGGCCGCGGAAATAGGCTGCCCCCAGTAGCAGGAAGTCCGGACAAGGCCAATGAGGACACGCCTCAGGTCACGTGATCCGACACGTCATGAGAAGCCGCGGCTGTGTTTTACACCAGACACGAGTCTCCTCATGACAGTCTCGTGTCGATGCCCGGCCACGCAGATTTACGTTCCCGGTACAGGAATAAGGCGACGTTCAATATTCACGCACTGTGTTTAGGTGCAAGACATGGGAAGTAACATATTTATGTCTAGAGGTTGGGAAGTATACCACATTTAGGTCTAAGGCATGAGAGATGTGCCATATTTAGGTCTAAGGCTAGGGAAGTATACCACATTTAGGTCAAAGGCACGAGAGATGTGCCATATTTAGGTCTAGAGCATGGGAAGTATACCACATTTAGGTCAAAGGCACGAGGGATGTGCCATATTTAGGTCTAAGGCTTGGGAAGTATACCACATTTAGGTCTAAGGCACGAGGGATGTGCCATATTTAGGTCTAGGGCATGGGAAGTATACCACATTTAGGTCTAAGGCACGAGGGATGTGCCATATTTAGGTCTAGGGCATGGGAAGTATACCACATTTAGGTCTAAGGCACGAGGGATGTGCCATATTTAGGTCTAAGGCTTGGGAAGTATACCACATTTAGGTCTAAGGCATGAGAGATGTGCCATATTTAGGTCTAAGGCTTGGGAAGTATACCACATTTAGGTCTAAGGCATGAGAGATGTGCCATATTTAGGTCTAAGGCTTGGGAAGTATACCACATTTTGTTCTCAAGTGCCAAATCCACTAAGGTGAATTTAGCGGTGGCACACGTTCGCCTGGAGTTCGCCTTGTCGCATGAAACATTCACTTTAGTGGATCAGACAGTCACTAGGAAGTCACACGTCTCATGTGAATTTACATGGACATGTGATCGATATGCGACAATATTAAAACCTTTTAATATTTTGGCATATGATGGGCAGTCAGATGTATTCACATGGTCGCACTGTCACATGGTCGCACTGTCACATGGTCTCACGAGAATTCTATGCGAATTCAGTTGCCTTAGGGGATTTGGTGCTTAAGGCATAAGGGATGTGCCATATTTAGGTCTATGGCATGGAAAGTAACATATTTAGGTCTAAGACATGGGAACAGATTTTATCCAGTCACCCTAACCATGTCTCCATATGATAAAAACATTCCTCTTTGACTCTGCGCCATTTCGGTAATCCAACACGCAGTCAATCAGGAGGCATTTCTGGAATGACTATTGCTTCTAACGTTGCCAGCAAGCGGCCTTGTAACGTGAGGTCAGGGTGCTATCTAGCTATGTCACATCAAAATGTCAATACCTTGCTGCAACAACATGGATGCAAAACTCCCGCCAATCACAGTCCCGTGGCACTTTGTTAAGGAAACATACTGAAGGTAACTGAGTTACATCTTTTCATTATTTTGGTCAGGAATACAAACCTCATTCTTCAAACTCGGTCTGTATTCCTGACATAAAACAA
Organism: Alentia gelatinosa; assembly: GCA_950022655.1. Classification (NCBI taxonomy): domain Eukaryota; kingdom Metazoa; phylum Annelida; class Polychaeta; order Phyllodocida; family Polynoidae; genus Alentia; species Alentia gelatinosa. The sequence continues at coordinate 55,043,727 of OX465588.1, forward strand.
CACAGAACATGCTCCATTCAGCCAACCTAACCAAGTCTCCCTACAATACAAAACATATCACTTTTGACACTGTGATATTTCGGTAATCCTACGGACAGTTAGTCAGCAGGTATTTCTGGAATGACCACTGCCTCTAACGTTGCCAGCAGGTGGCACTGTGAGGTCAGGGCGCTATCTGACTACATAACATACGTTAATGCCTCGCCATGACAACATGGATGCGAAACTACTGCCAATTGCTGTCTCGCCGCTCTGTGTGAAGGATACATAGTTAGGATAGCTGAATTACATCTGTTCTTCATCTTTTTGATCGGGAATCCAATCTTCAAACTCGGTTTGTATTCCTGGAAACAAACAACACAGAACAGATTCCATTCAGCCATCCAAACCATGTCTCCCCATGTTACTAACCATGCCACTTTGACACTGTGACATTTCGGTAATCCAACACGCAGTCAGTCAGCAGACATTTCTGGAATGACTACTGCTTCTAACGTTGCCAGTGAGTGTCCCCGTAACGTGAGGTCAGGGCGCTGTGTGGCTACGTCACATCGATACGTCAATGCCTCGCCGCGACAACATGGACGCGAAACTCCCGCCAATCGCCGTCTCGCCGCGCCCTGTCGCCAAGGTAACCATGATCTGTTACTATGACGACGGCTTTGATGTCGTCTGCCAAGGCTTTGATCGCTGACATCGATCAGTGATCGCGCGGCGGGGCAGATCCTGCGCAGATAGGGTTGTCATGACGACACCTATTTTTGTGTGCGGGAGCGGCAGCGGGAACGTGTGAGCGGGAGGCAGCAGTCGGAGGTCGACCTGGTCAAATGGCAGGCGCTCCCCCCACCACCGCCTGCTGTGTCTAATCCTCTCTGTTATATATGAATGTAGGTGTCGGTCTTACTGTATCCTACTTAACTATATACCCATGCCGTATATGCTGTAGATACGCACCGTTTCGCTATATAACGTAAAAATACTGTACGGAACAGTGTCGCGTACGGGGAAATACGGAACATTTCCATAAACGTTTACTAAAATATTTGTAAAGTTAAGCCAAATGAAATTAATGATTTTTCTTAATTTCGGGTATATAGTAAATATATACCCTTTCCTGTATTTATTTCACTCGGGAAGATGTATGATAAATACAGCAAGCGATAGTTTAGTGGACAGAAGGCTCTGTAGACCACTCGAGACTGACGTAGTAATTAACTCGCTAAGGCTCGTGTATTACGCCTGTCCACAAAGTCATCGATTATTGTCTCTAGAAACCATGTTGGAGAGAATGTACACATTGTACAGTACAGGATCGAAGCGGTACACAATTATCAAAACTACATACACAGGTATATGCTGAAATGTAGGGCAAACACCTCAATGAAAATAGCCTAACCCAGGTGTAGCACACAATGTAAGTCATATATTCACGGGAAGAGCTCTCGCCAATCACTACTGTCTATTTCTCTTTATGTATAAAACAGAGAGGACATTTATAGATGGAAATCCACTTTTTCATTTACAGCGTATAAAACTCTTCATCTTTGTGTAAGACAAAAATAATTCAATTGACCCTCATTCACGGCAATAAATACACAATGATATAAGTCTGTTTCTGATATTACTGGGCGTATCCTCCGAGGAGTTAAAGCGTAGCAATATCCGAACATGAACGAGGATATTGCATAGAGGTTAAAGCTATTTATCAAGGTCAAGACCTTGCAGGATACAGAGACAATATCAACCTGATTCTTGTGGGCAACCCCTCTGCATAGTCCATGCGTAGTAATATCTGAGCATGAGCCAGGATATTGCATAGAGTCAACTGCGAGGAGGGTACGCACAGTTGTACCTACCAGAAACATGTTAATATTGCATTTGTCATTCGGCATTTCTAAATCACAAAATGGCCACTCCTTTTTACGTTAGGTCATGTTTCAGGAACCTTTCTTGTATCCTCTTAAGAGGATACGGGTTCATCAGGTGGATGGTATAAAGTAAGTCAGGCATCTTACTGAAACTAGTGTCACATCAGGTGGATGATAAAATGTAAGTCAGGCATCTTACTGAAACTAGTGTCACATCAGGTGGATGATAAAATGTAAGTCAGGCATCTTACTGAAACTAGTGTCACATCAGGTGGATGATAAAATGTAAGTCAGGCATCTTACTGAAACTAGTGTAACATCAGGTGGATGATAAAATGAAGCCGTGGTGGATGATTTGGCCGAATGTCAATTAAATAATACCCGCTGCTAGGGGTGCAGTATTAGTAATGTTCGAGCTCACTGAGACGTAGCGAATGAGCTATGAATCGTTGATCTAGTGAGTGAATAAAATGGCGTTTTTGCCATGTTTTTACGGTATATGATGAGATGAAAACGTAGTGACTGAACCCGTAGCAATTCCGTTCTTGGCCTTTTGTCTTATAACAAGGCCCTCCGCCTCTGGCGTCAGGCCGTAGTTTATAGGACAAAAGACCCCGAATGGAAATCACTGCAGGCTCATTCACTACGTTTCCGCTTAAGAGTGTAAATCACACATGTTACAGAAACTAGGATCTCTCTGTGGAGGACATACAACGATAACCATGCACCTCGATGAGGCTCAGATCGGGCACGTTAACCGCTCAGCCTCATAACGCCGCCGCTTAATCGTGCACTTCCACTTCTCATTCTCACTAATAAGAATGCCAATTACTTCTGTGGTGCTCGCCTGAGTCTTGATTTAGACCTGTTAAATGCCAGGGCGACGGAGGAGTGTGGCCGCAGCCGGCACCACAACACACGGGCTGCGGTTAACCCACTGCCGGCCCGCCATACACGCCTAAACACGTCTTAATTACACTCCTTTAGACCTGCTGCATGGCGACGATCAAAATGGTAATTACAAAGCCGATTGTGTCCATTTCCTGGCCAGAAACCGACTCGATCACTCATTAATTTCTCGAGGTGTGGAAGCCTAATGACCGACCCTCCGTCGGTGAAAACGGCCCCCGTGATTGATCCTGGACAGTTCGCCCCGTCTTTTTGGCGCCGGCACTAATTTGTAGAGGAGTGAAAACATGGCGCCTGCATTGGCCGGGTGGGGGTGCTTTTCTCCACTCGCAGCTAATCGTAGAAGAGTCGTGAGGCATTCCCACAGACTCTCCCTCCTCTAAAGGTGTGCCGGCCACATTATCACTCTGACTAGGTGCTTGTGATGTGAAGTTTCTCTTACATGATCTATTAAAGTAGTTGGGAATAACATTTTTCCATTCTCATTATGTTAACCTATATTCTAGATGTTACGTTTTATGAATACTACTTGTTATTATACTGGAATCGGTTGACGATGATTATCCTATCCATGTAAATATGCATGTGTATATATATATATCAAAGCTGACGGGACTGTGTTGGGACAATACTCCAGATTATCTCCTTTATGGTGTGTGTGTGAGTTGGATAGACAATCTCACTCCAGGCAGCGGTTCAAACTTCCCCACACACCAAAGCCCCAGGCAAATACAATGTGTTATCCATGTCTTTCTGAGGCAGTAAATTCCATATAACAAGTATTTACTCATGACCCCGACTAGCATCCCTGAGAAATTGAGAGTATTCATTCTTTCACAGAAGATGCGAAACTTTTATTTAAAGTCCTTTTCTGGTTTTCGTCAAGAGGCCGATGTCACAGACTTAATACATCATACATAAAGGGGATTAGTTATAGAGAGGAGCCTAGTGGATATTTCACACCGATCTGACGACTGACAAATCTCTGTCTTCCAGAGATACCATGCTTTGAAGTCGCTATTAGTTGGTCGGTCGGGCGAAAGGAGATCTATGCCAAATTAATTAGTGAGCATTTCTCTGCATGTCTCGTTTCCATTCACCGATCTGGCCTTGCTCTATTAAAGATACCAATCACTGGTTCCCGACTGCAGATCGCTGCCGAATGATCGTCCAATGGAAAATGACCTCATAGCAGATCTCCTGAAGTCATATGTAGAACTGGGGGTGGTCAGGCTAGCTGGGTGTAGTGGCCGGGAGTTGGGGAGGCTAGCTGGGTGTAGCGGTGAGAGTTGGGGAGGCTAGCTGGGTGTAGTGGCCGGGAGTTGGGGAGGCTAGCTGGGTGTAGCAGTGAGAGTTGGTGAGGCTAGCTGGGTGTAGCGGTGAGAGTTGGGGAGGCTAGCTGGGTGTAGTGGCCGGGAGTTGGGGAGGCTAGCTGGGTGTAGCAGTGAGAGTTGGTGAGGCTAGCTGGGTGTAGCGGTGAGAGTTGGGGAGGCAAGCTGGGTGTAGTGGTGAGAGTTGGGGAGGCTAGCTGGGTGTAGCGGTGAGAGTTGGGGAGGCTGGCTGGGTGTAGCGGTGAGAGTTGGGGAGGCTAGCTGGGTGTAGTGGCTGGGAGTTGGGGAGGCTAGCTGGGTGTAGTGGTGAGAGTTGGGGAGGCTAGCTGGGTGTAGTGGCGGGAGTTGGGGAGGTTAGCTGGGTGTAGCGGGTGGGAGTTGGGGAGGCTAGGTGGGTGTAGCGGCCGGGAGTTGGTGAGGCTGGCTGGGTGTAGTGGTAAGAGTTGGGGAGGCTAGCTGGGTGTAGTGGTGAGAGTTGGGGAGGCATGCTGGGTGTAGCGGTGAGAGTTGGGGAGGCTAGCTGGGTGTAGTGGTGGGAGTTGGGGAGGCTAGCTGGGTGTAGTGGTGAGAGTTGGGGAGGCATGCTGGGTGTAGCGGTGAGAGTTGGGGAGGCTAGCTGGGTGTAGTGGTGGGAGTTGGGGAGGCTAGCTGGGTGTAGTGGTGAGAGTTGGGGAGGCTAGCTGGGTGTAGTGGTGGGAGTTGGGGAGGCTAGCTGGGTGTAGTGGTGGGAGTTGGAGAGGCTAGCTGGGTGTAGTGGCGGGAGTTGGTCAGGCTAGCTGGGTGTAGCGGTGGGAGTTGGGGAGGCTAGCTGGGTGTAGTGATGAGAGTTGGTGAGGCTAGCTGGGTGTAGTAGCCGGGAGTTGGGGAGGCTAGCTGGGTGTAGCGGTGGGAGTTGGTGAGGCTAGCTGGGTGTAGTGGTGAGAGTTGGGGAGGCTAGCTGGGTGTAGTGATGAGAGTTGGGGAGGCTAGCTGGGTGTAGTGGTGAGAGTTGGGGAGGCTAGCTGGGTGTAGCGGTGAGAGTTGGGGAGGCTAGCTGGGTGTAGTGACTGAGAGTTGGGGAGGCTAGCTGGGTGTAGCGGTGAGAGTTGGGGAGGCTAGCTGGGTGTAGTGGTGAGAGTTGGGGAGGCTAGCTGGGTGTAGTGGTGAGAGTTGGTGAGGCTAGCTGGGTGTAGTGGTGAGGGTTGGGGAGGCTAGCTGGGTGTAGCGGTGAGAGTTGGGGAGGCTAGCTGGATGTAGCGGTCAGGAGTTGACCACCTCTCTCTACAGACCACTAAGTGCCTGAGTAAGCCGGCTTTCCCTGAAGCGACTGGCTTCCTGCATATCCGTAGTGGGCACAGTATCCCCTTTTGTGAAACAGATATGCTTTTGTTCATGGCCCTGCTCGTCTGATTCAATTTGCATTGGGGATTTGGGGTGTTGGCTTTCAGAGGGTCAATTGTGGAGTGCTCAATCCATAGTAACGGTGGTCAGTTTGTAAGTACATACAATGTCCAAAAGTATGTGATAAAAATGGCATATAGGTGAAAGCAGTCGTGGACTATGGAATCATATAAATTACACGTCCTTCTTCCAATCAATATTCTATATGCATTTGAGCTGCCCTCATTCCATTATCACCTGCCCTCACTCTATCCTCACCAGTCCTCACTCGATCCTCATCTGCCCTCACTCCATCCTGCCCTCACTCCATCCTGCCCTCACTCCATCCTGCCCTCCCTCCATCCTGCCCTCACTCCATCCTGCCCTCCCTCCATCCTGCCCTCCCTCCATCCTGCCCTCACTCCATTCTCCACTCCCTCCACCCTGCCCTCACTCCGTCCTGCCCTCACTCCATCCTGCCCTCACTCCATCTTGCCCTCCCTTCATCCTCCCCTTCCTCCATCCTTCCCTCACTCCATCCTGCCCTCACTCCATCCTCCCCTCCCTCCTGCCCTCACTCCATCCTCCCCTCCCTCCTGCCCTCCCTCCATCCTGCCCTCACTCCATTCTCCACTCCCTCCACCCTGCCCTCACTCCGTCCTGCCCTCACTCCATCCTGCCCTCACTCCATCTTGCCCTCCCTTCATCCTCCCCTTCCTCCATCCTTCCCTCACTCCATCCTGCCCTCACTCCATCCTCCCCTCCCTCCTGCCCTCACTCCATCCTCCCCTCCCTCCTGCCCTCCCTCCATCCTGCCCTCCCTCCATCCTGCCCTCCCTCCATCCAACCCTCCCTCCATCCCACCCTCCCTCCATCCCGCCCTCACTCCATCCTGCCCTCCCTCCATCCTGCCCTCACTCCATCCTGCCCTCACTCCATCCTGCCCTCACTCCATCCTGCCCTCACTCCATCCTGCCCTCACTCCATCCTGCCCTCTCTCCTCCCCTCCCGCCATCCTCCCCTCACTCCATCCTCCCCTAACTCCATCCTCCCCTCATTCCATCCTCCCCTCACTCCCTCCATCCTGCCCTCCCTCCATCCCGCCCTCTTTCCCTCCTCCTCTCCCTCCACCCTCCTCTACTTCCATGCATCCCTCCCTCCATCCTGCCCTCCATCTCGCCCTTACTCCATCCTCCCCTCCCTCCATCCCTCCATCCCTCCATCCCTCCCTCCATCCTGCCCTCAATCCACCCTGCCCTCCCTCTATCCCTCACTCCACCCTCCCCTCCATCCCTCCTCCCTTCACTCCATCCTGCCCTCACTCCATCATGCCTTCACTCCATTCTGCCCCCACTCCATCCTGCCCTCACTCCATCCTGCCCTCACTCCACCCTCCATCCCTCCATCCCTCACTCCACCCTCCCCTCCCTCCCTCCTCCCCTCCCTCCATCCCCCCTCCCTTTATCCCGCCCTCACTCCACCCTCCCCTCCCTCCCTCCTCCCTTCCCTCCATCCCGCCCTCACTCCGTGGACCGACTCAGGCGGTGGCAGGTCGATCTATAATAAGCTCCATCAATAGGCGGCGGGCGCGCCGACTGATGACGTATTGATTCCGTCTCCGGGGAGAAGTGTTGTCATAGCGACGGTTGTTATGGATATGGCGGTCATGGCGGCATCACGTGACCTGTGTCATGTCAGCTGGCCCGCGGGTGTCTCCCGGTAAGACGGTAAAGATGTCAAGACTCTGGCCGGGCGTCGACACCCCCTCCCCCCTCTCCCTCCCCTCCCTCCCTCCCTCCCTCCCTCCCCCTCCCCCTCCCTCACTCCTTCCCTCCCTCCCTCCCTCCCTCCCTCATTTCACTGTCTCAATGTGTCTTCCACTCCTTAAACACTGTCTCTATATAGCCGCAATATGTGTCCACAAACACTGTCTCTATATAGCCACATTAGTGTTACCTAACACTGACTCTATATGGCGGCATAACTGTGTCCTCTAACATAGGAATAACACATATAGTTCACTGGTGTAGGGAGCATAACAATTTGTATGCAGGAGAATGTCTTTCCTCTCCGCATCCTTGCTTGGTCATCCTTGTAATTTATCTACTGTTGTATATGAAGTCTGGTACTCTTTGTGTTTCCATACAAAAAAATAATGAAAACATTAATATAGCGACTTTGGTTTCCTGCAATTATATTTTATCTAAATTGGAATATATTCACTGCATACATTGGTGGCTCAAATTCGTCCATTCTGTTGCCGATATATATTGACATTATGAAGCTCTAGAGTTATATTATCGAAACAATATATCCTATATTCCATTTATTATATGTGACCAATACGATAGCTCACCACAGAACAGAACACATTAGGACCAGCCTATATGAGGGAAAAAGGCCACGCTGTATGGTATTTATTCTATGGTGAAAACAGGTCATGACGTTGTATTCTACCAGCACTCCTGCCATAAACAAAATGCTACGTGTTTGACATTGACAAGTTGGTTTTTGTCCATGCAGGTTCTGCAACTGAAAAGGCAATATTCCTGTCAAAAAGCATGGTAGTGATATTCAATAAATCATCCAAAACACTTCTGGTGAAGTCTATATTCATGACATTACTAAAGTTCTATGGCGCTGACTCCTCCACACCTTCATTGTGAAGTCTGTGATAGTCGTGTCAGGGGCCCGTTTAATAATCAAGGATCGTTCAAGTAGACCCTCTTCTGTATGCCATAGAGAACATAATTCAACACTTATGTACAACCTTATGGACAGCCAATACTGTCTTAGTCAACAGACTTTTATTATCAAACGATAACCCTTGTGGGGGTACAGAAATGGGTCTTCATATACGATCCTAGATTGATAAACGGGCCCCAGATTCAGTGACTATTCCACACAGTCTATGATATTCGATTCACCATGCTGGCCCCACTCAGAGACCCCCCCCCCCCCCCCCCCCCCGGGCCGCCTTTCTTGTTGGCGGTCGTCAGCGCGCATGCGTTGTGCGTCCTGGTGGAGTTGCGTCCCGATCTGATGGTTTAATCAAAGGAACATTCCCACACGCTTATTGTGAAGTCTATATTAACCTGCACATGTCTATGAAATACTGCCTGCTGCTGGCCATCACATGAAATAATGTGCATAAGACGAGCGACCAGCTTGAGTGACTGCTGGGTTGAAGAAAAGAGACTTCCACACCCCACCGGGACCGCAGAGAGGGTCCAGGAGGCAAAGGTTCTGATCTAAATCACATGAAATGATGTTCAGGCTCACCGTCAGGCTGTATGTAAGATGGCGGTTTTTTCTCATGATTTTCAGGTATATAATAACAAGGACACATAATTACTGAGCCGATAGTGATGCCTGTTCTTGATCTTTCATCCGGTAACTCTGCCCTCAGCTTACAGCCCTTCACTTAGAGGCTGTAGTTATGGTGTGAAAGAACTCGAATGGCTATCAGTGCGGGCTCAGTAGCTACATTTCCTCATAATAGTCAAATCTCTTAACATAGCTCTCAGACTCACTGACTATTCCGCACACTTATGTATTAGTTGTACTAGTCATCAGGTTTAGTCAATATTCTATACTCATATCATGAAGTTTATGATAGTCACATGACTATGCTGGCCCTGTTCGGACCCCCCCCCCCCCCCGGCATGCAGTTATTGCCTCACCCGGGCCGCCTTTCTTGTTGGCGGTCGTTAGTGCGCATGCGCTGTGCGTCCCGGCGGAGCAGCGTCCCGATCTGATGGTTTTAGACCATTTACTCATTTCAATTAGACGTCCCGCGTTCCCGGGGGAAATTCAGCCAATTAGCGACGTTTGCTTTGGAAATTATTCATGCTTGCATTCAGAAGTTGCTTTTAGAAAGGACAATGCGATGATTAGGCCCCGAGACTGGGCGAAAAATGACGATTTTATTTTGCTGAGAATTACAGTTATCTTCCCGTTTGAAGCCGTTGAACATTGGTTAACTGGTGGAAGGGTGCCAGGAGATTAAATTTTACGTTCATTTCGGGCACCGGAGAAAGGAGATACGTGAAAGGGATGGGGCTGCGTGGTGGCGGGTATGCACGCCGGAATGCCCGCCCTCGGCGCTAAATGTGAGGTTTGCGGCCTTGTTCACCACTCCCCACTCCTCTTACATCCGTAATTGGCTCACTTCTCATTGACAGCATTAGCAGTTCGCTGCTCACACTCCTTGGTCTCCTCCATACCGGGATGTCTCCCGGCTTGGTATTAGTTGGAGCTGATATGCACTGATGATCACGTAGAATTCACAGCCAGGAGTGTGAGCGTGCGTTCTACAAGTACCACGTCTTAGGGCAGAGTAAGACAAAGGATATGGTAAATTCATGAAGTAAGAAATCAGACTGAATTCCAACCAACATATAATAATATATAGGGAGACATAGTTAGGGTGTATGGATGGAATCTGTTTCGTGTTGTTCTGTGTCCGAACTATTCACCTAGTTAAACAAACGAGGTGGGTATTTCCGACCAAAACAGCAAGGAACAGATGAAATTCAGCCACCCTTATTATATCTCCGTACCTAGAGATCATTCATAATCCCACTTTTTCATCATCTCAGCAACTGACGTGGTATCGTTTATAGTTCATCGCACTGTGACAAATGGAATCTGTACAGTCTCACAGTAAGTGTGAGGCACCCTTACTCAGGTATAGGATAATAGATTGCCACGATATAAGATGTTTCCATACATATTAATATGACCGAAATATGATGACTACTACTATCCTTAACCGAAATCTGCAATGTGTGAAGAGATTCAACCAATCCGTATCAACATATTACTTAGGTTCCCTGAGAATTATGACGTATACATTAATGGGCTAATATTCCATGTTTGTTATTTTGGGATGCATGATGTATCTTCATTCACGGGGATACATCCCGCTGTAGGTAAGGACAGTGCACAAATATCAACTGCTCTACACCGCCATTCTGTTGGGAAGTATCCTGCACATATATTGACAAGTATATACAAGACTACCTAACTTTAGGAAGGCACTTTGCCGCTACATTAATTGGTGTACATCACATTACAGGGAAGTACTTTGCCTCTACATTGACAGTATACACCATTCTATAGGGAAGTACTTTGCCGCTGATACACATGAACACAATACTGTATTGAAGTACCTCTCCCTACATTAATGGGGATACACATGAGTACAATACTGTAGGATAGTACCTCTCCCTACATTAAAGGGGATACACATGAATGTACAATATTGTAGGGAAGTACCTCTCCCTATATTAATGGGGATACACATGAATACAATATTGTAGGGAAGTACCTCTCCATACATAAATGGGGATACACATGAGTACAATACTGTAGGGAAGTACCTCTCCCTACATTAAAGGGGATACACATGAATGTACAATACTGTATTGAAGTACCTCTCCCTACATTAAAGGGGATACACATGAATGTAGAATATTGTAGGATAGTACCTCTCCCTACATTAATGGGGATACACATGAGTACAATACTGTAGGGAAGTACCTCTCCCTACATTAAGGGGGATACACCTCCATCTCAGGGCTATTACGCGGATGCGTGGCCGTTGCTGCCTGGCGCCGACCCCGACCCGTCCCCCCGAGTCACGAGCGGTGATCACGCCGGGGATGATAGGAGCTTGGCCCACCAGGCCAGCCTTGTCCTCTCCCTGCTTGTATCTTCAGTAATGAGATTGGTTGGCAAATGTATTGGGCGGTGTCTTGGTGGTTTAGTGTCACGGACTACTGAAGGCGGCTTCCAGCGGAGTTGGCAGCTTGTGTTACGGCGACTGGGTCGAGGAGGGAGGTTCCCGCGCCCTGTTTGTGTGTCTGGGTTCTTCACTTTGGTCTTCACGTTGACAGGTATCGTTATGATCACTATCACTAAAATAGATTATATGTGACCCAATTGATCATAAAGAAACGGTTTAGTTTTGTATCGGTCGTCCACTGACCCGCTGTTGGTTGTAGAGTCTCTACAAACAGGCCCAGATGCATTATGGGAATGGACCAGGTCCAATTATTTAAGTGTAAATTGTAAAAAGACAAAAATGTGCTGGTATGGATCAAAACGGAAATCAAAAGAGCTATTTGGGGTTCCAGACTTATTCTTCGGTCTAGAAAAACTAGCGAACCTTATCCTGAATAAAAGAATATAAAATAATTGTCGCAAATCACAGATATTTAGTTAGCTATTCCATTATATAGAGCACCCCAATACCTCTCTATAGAGCCCTTGTATGAATCGCTATCCCTCCTGTAAGTAATTTATTCAGTTTTTCAAGGTTAAATGGGCTCAGAGTCCCTTACCAATCAGCTAATTCTATATACTACTGGGATAGCACATTACAAATAGAATTTGCCCTTTTGCAAATTACCATTTCAATGAATTATTACACATCTATGGTTGAACATCAATGAAATACTACCCGATGTTAGGGGTGCAGTATAATGTTCGTGCTTACTGTAAGTAAAATATTATATAATTAGAAGAAAAACGTAGTGACTGAGTCTATAGGGACGCCATTCTCAACCTTTTGTAAAATAAATATGTCCCTCCATCTCCAGCATCTGGACGTATTTACCATGGTACAACAGACCTGGAACGGCCACATCGCATTTGTCCCTCCCCAAACCAGCATTTCCATATACTACTGAGACAATACATTACACATGTCCCTTACCGCTCTACCATTTCCATATACTACTCGGCAGTGCAGTTCATGTACTACGTTGCCCAGAGCAAAGTAACATTTTCGTATACTACTCTATCATTCTCATATACTGTTGTGACATTTTCATACACTGTACAATTTCCTCTGTTCAGGCTGATTCATTGAGGAGAGGCTGCACACCTGTTAACAAGGCGTGCCTGGTCATATCTCCATGCCTGTCACGGCTTGCCCTGTCACGCCTCACTTGTGATTGCTGATTGTTCATGCATGTCATGTCACACATGAATGGTTCCACTATACCGAATCATGCGATTTTACACGTACTTGTTTTCGGTAAGTGATGTTAATTTTGTGCCATATTCACATGGAGATAGGACGTGAAGTGTAGAGAGTGTTTTACCATATTTACTGCACTTTTCACAATCCCAGTGTTAAATCAAAAAAAATTAAGATAAAATATTTGTAGATGAACTGGAATCGGATCTTTATCTGAAACCAGAGAAGTGCCTAAAAATTTGGAAATGAGATCTAATTTGCACAACATTGGCAACGTTTCCATGGCTGTTGATATCACTTAACAAAAGTTGTACATTGGTTAACTAAACCCCGTCGGCTCCAGCCACTGGCTCCGATGTCACTCTATATGTTTGAATATATCTGTATTATTTTCAACCTCTATACTCAAGTAATACAGTTCTCACAGGAAATAAGTCGATACATGATACATAATCCATCTGCTACCCCTCATTTACCTGTAGAGCTCTTAGCGTTGCCTCACAGAGTGTTTACAGGTGTCTGACCTTGGACGACTGGGCCAAGGTCACGTTGAGAGTTGCGGCGGGTCATACCGCTATCCTCCTCTTTAGATCCCGCTCCACCTTCAAACTGCGGCTAATAACCACCTGCCGGGCACCAGCCACACCCGCCGCCATGTTTTATTTGAAAGCGAGGCTCAACTAACAGCGTCCGCCTCCGAATCCGGCGAAACATGGCCGACTTCCGGTGCTACTAGCTCCCTCTGTGAGCACTGCTCTACACCATGGAACTACGTATGGCGGGCGCCATAGCAACCGGTTGTATGTTATTTAGGCCGACTGAGGCTGGATATGGATTACGGCCTGATGTTATGTTAGGCCTGGCCGCGTCCCTCTATATAGTGACCATGACAACAGACGCAATCACCGAGCCACTATCACCCGCCCAACTGGTCGCTATGGCAACCGGTCGTCTATAGGAGGCTGGCGGCTGCGGGGAGGTGGTCGGGAGGAGGGTGGGGGAGGGAAGTGTTGGGCTGGAGATATCATCTGGGCAGCGTTCTATCTACGGCTATGATTAATCCGCCGCCTTTATTCGGGGGGAATCCCGTTGCGGTGTTGTATGGTGCATGGCCGATCCGTCCCCATACTTCCACAAAGTACGCCGCATCCCACTTCATCACAACATTTATCTTTTTATCTCCTAAACTATTTTCATAAATTGCCCTTGTGGACTTCTTGAATTAGGTTACTTTGTAAACTGCCCTCTCCGGCTTCTTCAGTTAGGCTGCACTGCCCGCTTTGGCTCATGTTGTTAGGCTACTGCACAAGCTGCCCTAATAGGCATTTCGCATTAAACTACATTGTAAACTGCCCTCATACGCTTTTCGCATTAGGCTACTTCACAAACTGCCCTTTAAGCTGCCATTATAAACTGCCAAATGCTGCCCTCAGTTCCGCGAGCCTCCCACCCCCCTCCCTCCCCCCACAGCCCCCCTCCTCCTCCCGGTGACATCTCCAGGGTCTGTGAGGACGCTGTCTGCTGTAAAATACTGCACCCGTCACTGCCCAATACCAAAATAAACACACACTCAGAGAAGGACGATCACGCCGTGCAATGAGGCCACCAGCCGTCGCAGGGAATGATATCCCAAATGTCCTCCACCCAAATATGAAAGATACCGCGGTCCCATATAAATACACCAATATCACAGCAGCCTTCCTATATTCAAAATAACTCCCTTTTTGTACTTGTTTAAACGAGTTTCGCTCATTTATTTATTAATCAGATAGTCTATAAATGTACATGTGGCCTCTCCAGCATAAAACAATTGGATATCCTCCTGTTATCCTTAAGTATCATTAGTCAGTTGACGTGACTTCAGTAGTCAATATTCTTACGTTTCTTATTTCTCTATTTTCCAGTATTACGTGGAACTATGCATGATTTTCTGTTTACTGATGAAAGTCCCCTTCTAATTCAGAAATGGCAGTTTCCCACTTTTCCACGGAAATCTGTGGTTTCATTTCCAGTTTATGAAGTTTCGTTTGTAAAACAAATAAAGTATAAATTGAGCATCATTCTTTTCAATATGATATTGATTTCAACCTCCTTAAACATCCTCTGTCTCATTCTACAACCAATACCGATCTTCTCAGTCTCTCTGAGGCTGCAAGTTACACATCAACAATATTTCCATTTCCCTTCCTGACCCCAACTGCCATCCCTGTATATATATAGAGACCATGTGTTCAATGGCCAATATATTGACGTTGTTTATTTGTTTAGTTCCCAGCAATTCGTAGAACTGTCTATAATTCTCTTTTCATTGACGAAAGTTGCCTTGTATACAGGGAGGGAGGGATGTGAGTTGTCGGGAGGTGAGGAGAGGAAGGGTGGATGTACAGGAGGGTTCCCTCAGATCAAACACCCCCCCCCCCCCCGGTACCAGCTCACCAACCCGTAATTAACGTCATCTCGCGTCATCTCGTCTTCCCTGTCGTCATCTCATGTTCTCTCGGCCTGGGCCACGTGATATTCTATCGATCAATCCTGGCGTGTTGTTCGAGTTTATTTTTACTATCATCTTTACTGTTATTATCATTTTCATCGTTTTGGTACCATTGTTGATATTATTGTTATTACTATTGTAATTTTTGTTACAATTAGTGTCATTATTATCATCATTTGCAAATGTCCAGGATGCAATTGCATGCACCCCGTACCACGTGATTTGTTATTGTTTAATTTACTGGACTAATAATCCCAAGGCTATGGGTTCGAGTCTCACTGCAGCCACCTTTCTCCTTCCCCAGGAAGGGTAGACTTACTGCTATATCTAAGCCCAGTCCTTCTCATACCATGTCTATGTGGTGTGGTGTACAGCCACCTTTCTCCTTCATCCCCAGCAGTGGTAGACTTACTGCTGTATCAAAGGCCAGTCCTTTTCCTACCATGTCTATGTGGTGTGGTGTACAGCCACCTTTCTCCTCCACCCCCAGCAGTGGTAGACCTACTGCTATATCAAATGTCAGTCCTTCTCATACCATGTCTATGTGGTGTGGTGTACAGCCACCTTTCTCCTTCATCCCCAGCAGTGGGAGATTTACTACTTTATCAAAGGTTAGTCATTCACATACTATGTCCATGTGGTGTGGAAAGTGAAAGAACTCTCGCCTCACCTCTCACCTATATCGTTTTGGTTTTCCACTTTTTCCCGACATGCGGCGTTCCGACATTATTTAGCTTTATGCACTATTTTTTTCCGTAACCTGGCTCATACAACACACCCGTATGGGCCGGCCATATCCATACAGAGTTCCCATAGACTCACTATGAACACTTTGTATTGGGCTGATGATAAAGAGCCCTCCTCCCACGCCGGGAAGGAGGGACAGGTGACCTAGTGGGTGTGAGTTGTGAAGAATGCGGGACGGATCACCGGAGTCCTCCCTGCCCGGGCCGGTGACAAAGCGCGGTCCGTCGCGTAAACTATGCGCAAACTGCGTCAATTGATCACCAACGCACCGTAACGCGCTCCCACGCCATCCAAATTATGCCCCGCGCCAAATGCCCGAACATACGTTAGGCCGTCGTTAGGCCCGTCGAGGACCTTGTTAGGCCTGTATGACATTGGGCCTAGGCCTCATGAATTAGGCGCGCGTTGTGTGTGATGAGCTCTGACGTCACTTCCGTCCTGTGCAGTTGCTGGGCTAATGACTGCGGTGGCGCAGTGTCGACACATATTTGTCTGATCACATTTATATTTCATCCTGCTTCTACTCGAACACGGGACGCGGCAGCTCTAATGAGCACCGCCACTGCGCATGCGTTATTGAGAACAAGACGCCCGCCTGATAAAACCATGAACGATGGGTCTGTACTGCGCAGGCGCCAGCTCGCAATGCACGCCGGGACAGACACCGCCCGGGACAGACCCCTGGAGAGTTGTGGTTGGAGAGTGTATCTTTGCCTGTACTTGGAGAGTGGAGTGTATCTTGCCCGGTGAAGCAATAATGTCTTTTGTCTGGGGCGCCGCCTGGTGGCGAGGCGCGAGCCGTCACGTGATTGATCAGGCCTGAGATGTGGCTGGTGCCCGGCCTGTGTTTACCCATAATTCCGTGTTGCAGGCGGTCGTGATGGATGGCGTTCGTCGATCAGGCCCCCGCCTTCTCGGTATTTCCCGGATAATTGGGTTGTGCTCCGACTGCCGCCCCCAGTGTAATGGAGCAGACGACACCGTGACGGCGCCGCCGCGTTTTCCCGCCAAAACCGAGAAGTCAGGGCCCCGAACAATTAGAACTGGACGCGCCTTTGTCGTCTTGGCAGCACGCGTCGTAATGATTTCTGACCCCGCCTCCATCCGACAGAGTGTCGGGCGCGTGTCGGAAGGGTGTCGGCAGCATGTCAGCACCATGTCGGCAGCATGTCGGACGGGTATCTGCACGGTGTCGGACGGGTATCGGACGGGTATCGGCAGAATGTCGGGCAGATATCGGCAGGGTATGGGCAGGGTGTGGGTATTATCGGTAGGGTGTTGGTCAGATATCGGCAGGGTGTCGGATGGGTATCGCAGGATGTCGGGCAGATATCGGCAGGGTATCGGATGGGTATCGGCAGGATGTAGGACGGCATGTCATCGCAGTGAGAAGGGGCTGCGATTATTGTCAGATTCTCACCGTGAAAAATAAATGTGAAATCTCAGCTGTGAATCGTAGGTGTTAAACTCTGTTTCCTACTTGTTGATACTAATTCCTTAAGCTATGAATGCTAATATTAGTGGTAGGCTGTCAAGAGGAACTAGGAAAACTTCCGTTTGAAGCTTAGACCTTTTCCTGCATAAGATATTCCTAGAAATGTGGTGTCATCAGAAGATGACTAATAAAAGGAGTAGGAGTAAGTTCAGATGGCCCGTCCTTTTTGTAATTCCCAATATCAGAAAGTATCGTTCGCTGCTGCATCCATTATTCTCCGATCTGATTTGCTGTGGATTGTTTCTGTGTGTGGTGCCTCTGACGCTCCTTGCTGGGACCGGGAGAGTCATATAACACTAACAACACAGGTGAGCTGGCAGGTAGGCTGAGTCGACGCCATAAATAACACTCACAATTCAACACCTCGTTATTCTCTGTTCTCCCATGAGCTATGTTGTTTTATTAATCGTAAATATTTCATCACTGAGTGACAACTGAATAGAGTCCTGATATTCTTGATAGTGTGAGATATTGTAGTTAAATAGAGCAGCCTAAGGTAACGGTAGGATTCTATTATTACTCACAAAGGTTTTAAGTTGAAAACGATGGTTATATACACTGTACTGCAAAGTCTTAATCAGGGAAGGCTATTGTAATTGTTATAGCATGATATCAATCCCCTTCTTAAATGTCTCCTTGACTTCGTTAATTTTTTTCTTATTAAAAATGTATCTAACATCTGTAACAGTTCTTTATCAATTTATTTGTGGGTATTGTATATGTGATTTATAGTAGTTTATCCCGGTACCTGTGGGTGCTGAAAGTCAATATAGGTAAGCGTTAGTTCCCTCGGGAGATCTGAGTCATACCTTAGGTAATAACAGGGAACTGCATCGAGATCCATAGCCGCTGAAAATATGCCATAGGTTTAGGTTGTGGAATAAACTCAGGAGGCAAAGCCGAGTGAGGTAAAGTAGCTAACCAAAACTCATGGCATATTTTCAATGGCTAAGGATCGCGTGCAGCACAGATTTTAACTCATCCCTATCACTGACTGATTTGCTAATCTCATCCCCCATTTTGTTACAATACTTAATGGGCGTTGAGTACGAGTTCCCAATTTTAGGCACAGGGGGGAAATACCAGAAGTAAGATAACGACAAACACTACCACATATAATTCATCAATTATTACTAGATTGTGCATGTAATTTCATTAGTAGACTCTCAGGCATCAGATCATGGGTAATGATATAAGTTTGTAATTATATGAATAAGTATCTTTCTATAGCACATTCAAAAGGGAGACTATATTCGTGAGTGAAGGCTTTCATAATATTTCATTTCCACCCGAATCGCGCTACAAAATAACCAGAACCACGGATGAATAGTAAAGCTTTTTAGTAGAATCGCAGAGATATTGTTGGGATTTCGTGGTATTGGAAGCACGACCTTTTTTAAAGAGAGAGAGAGATTCATCCCCACATCAATCACGTGACTTCTATTGAAGCATTTGACGGGTTAGACTTCCGCCATTTATCATAACTCCGGAAAAAAGGTTGAGATAGTGGAGATTGCTTTATTGGAGTTTATTCCCGGTCTGATAGTTGGCGCTGGGTTTGTTCACTATTGGTGATTGTCTATTTTAGAGGCAATTGGCTTCTTATGCCGCCATCAAGGTCAGCCTCATATCACTTTTCATTTCGCGGTTGTCCTCTGAATTATTGATGTGTTTCGCTGAAACAACAGCAACCAAAGCCAAACGGATGACGGCAAACTATGGCATCCTCGCCATTTGTCAAAACGCGGCAAATGGAATGTAGGTAATGCGGCGTTATCTGCGGCAGTCAACGGCGCGCCGCCATTACGCAGATTGCGGGAAGCAGACGACAACCGTCCCGTATAGATTCCCGCGCTTTTGGCGGCGCGCCCTGGCGGCCACCGCGGGGAACTTCTCAGGTGGGCTGGAAGCGCGTTCAGTGGACCGCTCGTTTACCAAATTGTGGGCAATCAGGGGGGAGCGGAGGGGGGGTACTTCCATGGCGAAATTGTGTTACTCTATCTCTACATCTTGCCATTTCCGGTGCACGCGACTGTTTGCGCATGGGCGGTCGCGCTGACGGTGGCGCCATCTGTCAGGGGAGTGGTGGAGCGTGGCGGCCTAACGTCCAGACAAAACGTCGACATTATGTGGTAGCGGCATGGATGTCAAGAAGTTAATCGCCCCGGGCGCCCGCCGGGCTAACGGCCCCACAATGCACCTGACCCACCGATACGCGTTTGCAGTGCGAGGCAAGCGCCCACCCTCCGAGGCATCTGTGTAGGCGAGGCAAGGGAAGCCCGGGCGGCCGCGCATTGCCAAGTGTAATCAACAGAAGGCAATGGGTTGGAAGAGGCTGAAATTGAACTGGATCGTTCATGTAAAACACGTGATTAAGTTCTTAGCAGATGCTTGGCGGCTGAAGAAAAAGACGCACGAGAGAGTGTTTAGGCGACACGTAGGGCTGGCGGGCAGCGGGCGGGAGGCGGGCAGGCGGCGCAGCGCGGGCCCTGGTCGCCGCCGGTAATAGACTCGGCTTACGGCGGACAAAGTCAACCCGCGCACCGAAAGCTGCACGTATATTCCCCTCCTAGAGGCGAGAGGCCGAGAGCGGGGCCTTACATCGATGAAGACTGTATCTCTGTATGGAAACCCGACAATCCTTTCTCACTCCCTCACCCCTCACCCCCTCCCTCACCCTCTCCCTCACCCATCCCTCACCCCTCCCTCTCCCCCTCCCCCCTCCCCCTCACCCCCTCCCTCACCCCCTCTGCCTCACCCCTCCCTCACCTCTCCCTCTCCCCCTCTCCCTCACCCCCTCTCTACCTCCCTCCTTCCCTCTCCCTCACGCCCTCTCCCTCACCCTCCCCCTCACCCCCTCTCCCTCACCCCCTCTCTACCTCCCTCCTTCCCTCCCCCTCACGCCCTCTCCCTCACCCTCCCCCTCACCCCCTCCCTCACCCCCTCTGCCTCACCCCTTCCCTTCCTCCTTCCTTCCCTCCCCCTCCCTTTCTATATTTCTCTATCCCTCTCGCTCACCCTCTTTCTCCCTCTCCCTCACCCAACCTCTCTCTCTCCCTCTATATACTCCCTCCCTCCCTCAGTCTCTCCTCCCTCTCCCCTACTCTCACTCACTCTCTCTCTCCCTTTCTCTCTTTCACTGTATCTGTGTCCCTTCCTCTTTCTCTCCCTCTCCCTTCCTCTGTATCTTTCTCTATCCCTCTATCCCTCTCTCTCTCACCCTTCTCTCTCCATTTCTCCCATTCTCTCTCTCCCTCACACCCGCCATCCTTCCCTCCCTCCCTCCCTTCCCCTCTCTCCCTCACTGCTCCCTCTACAATCCTCCCTATCTCCTTCCTATCTCTCTCCTTCCTCCCTCCCCACCATCTCCCCCTCCCTATTTCCCTCTTCCTCGTGTCCTCGTTCCCACCCTCCCTGAAACTTTCTCTCTCCCTCTTTCCCTCACCCTCTCCCTCTCTGCCACCTCTTTCTCGCCCTCTCTCTCCTCGTCTCTCTCCTTTTTCTACCCCCCCCCCCCCTCCTCCCTCCCATCTCCGCTTTGATACCGAAGGAAGCGATACAGGATAAAAATACTTTTATGGTCCTTTATGCAGAAAATCGATAGGCGGTCATATATGCATGCAGGCCTAGCGAGGCGGCATGAAAGGCTATCCTCTCCGTGCCGGCCATCAGCCTACTAGGCCGACATAACGCGCCTAATCTCTGTGCAGTCTGTAGCGGCGCGCGGCGCCGGCCGGGGACGGGGACGGCGGGGGTGTCGTTCTCCGCACTCACCTTGTCATGCCGTAAGAGGTACTCAACGGGCGCCAAGGTAAATACAATGCGGGATAGATGTGTGTATACCATTACATATGGATATATCATGACATATGGTGTAAATACATTATACCATTACATATGCATACATAGACATGTATATCATTAAATGGATATATATACATTATACCATTACATAGGGATATATATATATATATATATATATATATATATATATATATACATTATATATATACAATATATATATACAATATACCATTACGTAGGGATATATCTACATGTTACCTATATGTTACCTATATGGCGGGCGGCTGGCCGGGTGGAAGGCGGGTGGCTGGCCGGGTGGCGGGCGGGGGGCTGGCCGGGTGGTGGGCGGGGGGCTGGCCGGGTGGCGGGCGGGCGGCTGGCCGGGTGGCGGGCGGGGGGCTGGCCGGGTGGCGGGCGGGGGGCTGGCCGGGTGGCGGGCAGGGGGCTGGCCGGGTGGCGGGCGGGGGGCTGGCCGGGTGGCGGGCGGGGGGGTGGCCGGGTGGCGGGCGGGTGGCTGGCCGGGTGGAGGGCGGGGGGGTGGCCGGGTGGCGGGCGGGGGCTGGCCGGGTGGCGGGCGGGTGGCTGGCCGGGTGGCGGGCGGGGGGCTGGCCGGGTGGAGGGCGGGGGGCTGGCCGGGTGGCGGGCGGGGGGCTGGCCGGGTGGCGGGCGGGGGGCTGGCCGGGTGGCGGGCGCGGGCCTGGCCGGGTGGAGGGCGGTTGGCTGGCCGGGTGGCGGGCGGGGGCTGGCCGGGTGGCGGACGGGGGCTGGCCGGGTGGAGGGCGGGGGGCTGGCCGGGTGGCGGGCGGGGGGCTGGCCGGGTGGCGGGCGGGGGGCTGGCCGGGTGGCGGACGGGGGGCTGGCCGGGTGGCGGGCGGGGGGCTGGCCGGGCGGAGGGCGGGGGGCTGGCCGGGTGGCGGGCGGGGGGCTGGCCGGGTGGCGGGCGGGGGGCTGGCCGGGTGGCGGGCGGGGGGCTGGCCGGGTGGCGGACGGGGGGCTGGCCGGGTGGAGGGCGGGCGCGGGGTGAGCCTGGGCCGGGCGTGGGGTGGGGGATTAATGCCTGCATTTATCCTAAGTGACACGGATTAACGTTATTGATGACGCGCCGCGCCGCCGCCGCCTGGCGCCACCTAGCGGGAGCTGCCCCCCGCGACTCAATCATCGCGCGCCGACACGCACCGAGCGGTGCCGAACTCGGCCGAATCATGCCGAGTGGTGGCGACCGTGGCCGCAGTGGGGGCTGAGGGTACGGACAAGTGGCGGTAAACGCGTGCGTGCGGGGCGCGTGCGGGGCGCGTGCTGTGTGGTGTGTGGTGTGATGCACGGGGTGGTTTACTATTAAATCCACACATTATCGCCCACCAGGAGGGAGGGGTGGATGGAGATGGTGAGAGGAGCGTAGAACAAGCACCGAGAAGGAACTGTATCGAGATCTGTAGCTTCTGAACGTACGCCATCAGTGATTGTTGAGAGTGATCTCACGAGGCAAAGCTGAGTGAGATCACGTGACAAACCAAAATGTATGAAGTATTTCAGCGGCTATGGATCAAGTGCAGTTCAGTTTTTATCCCACCCTATCAATGACTGATTGGATAATGTTTGTGACGTCATTGTCCATTGAGAATATTTTTGCAATACTCCATGGGGGTTGAGTACGAGTTCCCATTGTTAAGTCTATGGAGAAAATATATCAGGAGAAATATGAAGGCATATTTTCCATCCTGCCTGTGGACAAAATCTCCTGATAACAAATTTCTAAGGTTTGCTGAAATGCATTATTCATCCGAGGACCAATCGCCTAATGCAAATCGTGGCCTACCTCGCGAGGTTTCTAAACAATTTCCCTTCTCGGTATGTTTTCTAGCCGTGGAGCATATTGCTTGACAGGAGTGCACATCCCCAAAGCCATGTTGATATGATTGTGGGTCGGGAGTGGAGCTCGGGTGGTGGTGCCTGAGGGTCAACACTGCCGCCTTCACACGGACTCAATCTCTCTGCCATATAAACCCCGTCACTGCCCTGCACTGCCACTCGCTATATCTCACTGCCACTCGCTATATTTCACTGCCACTCGCTTTATCTTACTGCCACTCACTATATCTTACTGCCACTCACTATATCTTACTGTCACTCGCTATATCTTACTGTCACTCGCTATATCTTACTGTCACTCGCTATATCTCACTGCCGCTCGCTATATCTCACTGCCACTCGCTTTATCTTACTGCCACTCACTATATCTTACTGCCACTTACTAAATCTCACTGTCACTCACTATATCTTACTGCCACTTGCTATATCTCACTATCACTCGCTATATCTCACTGCCACTTGCTACATCTCACTATCACTCGCTATATCTCACTGTCACTCACTATATCTCACTGCCACTCGCTATATCTCACTGCCACTCGCTATATCTTACTGCCACTCGCTATATCTTACTGCCACTTACTAAATCTCACTGTCACTCACTATATCTTACTGTCACTCGCTATATCTCACTGCCACTCGCTATATCTCACTGTCACTCACTATATCTTACTGTCACTCGCTATATCTCACTGCCACTCGCTATATCTCACTGTCACTCGCTATATCTCACTGCCACTCGCTATATCTTACTGCCACTTACTAAATCTCACTGTCACTCACTATATCTTACTGTCACTCGCTATATCTCACTGCCACTCGCTATATCTTACTACCACTCGCTATATCTTACTGCCACTTACTAAATCTCACTGTCACTCACTATATCTTACTGTCACTCGCTATATCTCACTGCCACTCGCTATATCTCAGCGCCACTCGCTACGCCTCACTGCCACTCGCTACACCTCACTGCCACTCGCTACATCTCACTGCCACTCGCTATATCTCACTGCCACTCGCTATGTCTCACTGCCGCTTGCTATATCTTACTGCCATTCGCTACACCTCACTGCCACTCGCTACACCTCACTTCCCTGCATTACCACTCTTTACAATTTTCTGCCCAGCACTACCATACACTACATCAAACTGCCTGCCACACTCTTCACGCTTCCAAAGACAGCCACATTCAGTGAATTGTTATCATCCTTCACTCATTACACATCACTCCATAACTCCCACTCATCATGCATTACTCATTACCCATCACCTATTACTCATTATTCGCTCTCTTAACCCTCTCACTCGCCACCACTTTACAGTGCACTATCGAACCTCCATCTGCAGGTAATTGAAATACCCACGCATGGCATGACGATCTGCAACCCCACATGAAGTGATCGCAACATGACATGATGCGGATTACTTAGACATGACTGTGGTGTGCCGACATTTACTCGGCAGCAGGCTTTTATACAGGTAGGCTGCAGGCTTTTTGAGAGGTAGGCTGTAGGCTGATAGGCTTTTAAAGAGGCAGGCTGTAGGCATACAGGGTTTTAGAGAGGCAGGCTGTAGGCTTTTAGAGAGGCAGGCTGTAGGCTGACAGGCTTTTAGAGAGGTAGGCTGTATGCTGAGAGGCCTTTAGAGAGGCAGGCTGTAGGTTTCTAGGCTGACAGGCCTTTAGAGATGCAGGTTTCTAGGCTGACAGGCCTTTAGAGAGGCAGGCTGTAGGCTGACAGGCTTTTAGACAGGCAGGCTTTAGCCTGGCAGGCCTTTAGAGAGGCAGGCTGTAGACTGACAGGCCTTTAGAGAGGCAGGCTGTAGGCTAACAGGCCTTTAGAGAGACAGGATGTAGGCTGACAGGCCCTTAGAGAGGCAGGCTTTAGGCTTGGTCAGTTCAAAGTCTATTTGACCCTTTGGGCAGAGTATATGAGCCTGTTGTCCATGCTCAAAAGGTACCAAGGTTGTCTCCTTTTAAAGCCAAGAAACGATACAATCTGAAGGATAGAGATTTGATGTCAAGCTGGATCTGTCCAAAGCGTTTCTACACAGTTAAGCATGAGCCTTACAGCAGCAGCATTAGTGGCAATAGCGAAATACGGCCAAGCAAAAAGGCTTCCTCTGCGACTCGGAGCTCAATAGATTGGCAGCGGATTGGAGATATGTATGGACACGCTATGGTCACATGATCAGGTAGTATCACGTGTCCTTGCATGTCGTTATTGGTGAGGTCGTTCACATATCAGCGGACGATACAGAAGTGGATCTGAGTCCAGCGAGCGATAGTTCCACGAGGTCTGAGTGAGAGATGCTACGTGGTCAGGGTGTTCACCTCGAGCATGGGAGGTCGTGGGTTCAAACCCCTGTTGAGTCATATCAAAGACTTACTCAAAAATGGTACATACATACATACATAGCATAAACTATCATTTAACAACAAATGATCGACAAATAGTCAATATTTAAAATTCCATTGCCTTGTGTTTAAATGCCCTTTGGGAAGAGAAAGAATAAATTTAAAGTTACCTACTGCTTCTAGGGTGTAGTAACTGCAGTTTTCATACCTAGGCTGACGTTTTCATACCAAGGTTGACCACGTGACGCCATCTAAACCAATCAGATCGAAGCTTAGATGCATGAGGAAAACATTCAAGTTGAAGTTACTGGATAAGGGTGGACAATATCAATGTAAAGGTTTCTAGTAATAAGGAAACAATTTCCGGGAGATAGAATATAAAGATCACTTGTCAAGGATGTGAGATTATGATATTCTTTGAGCGGGGTTCCCCGCCGTGGGGGCATCTCCAGGCTGGTGGGCGCGCCGTCTGGCGGCAGATGGGGTCAGGCGGTGCGCCGAGGTCACGACCCGACGACCTGCAGCGCCACCTCGCGCCGCAAAGTGACAGCGTGCGCCACAGAGAAAATCCAATATGGCGGATACCATCAAGATGGCGGCCAGGCCACTCGCCACCCTGAGTTTAGAGGGTTTGAGTCAATCTCCGAACACAGTCTCCCACGGTATTATAGGAAAACTGACTGGACGTTGCTCCTGGGGAGGCCCAATATGTGTGTTTTGTGAACACTTCTACCACATACCCGCACTGTACAGGTGCGTACTGCTTCTCCCTGTACCGTATGCATTATTCATCTCAACCCTGGTATTTCTATCCTATATGCCTAGCATTGGGTACTCGTTTCTATTCCCTACGAGTATTGCAATCCGTTCTCCATGGTCTATATCCTCTGGGTCATCCATTCTTTAAGTGTGTACAGGGGTGAGATAAATACAGAAAGCAACCCGTTTTGGTCGAAGAAGTCATCCTCAAACTGGTTTGAATGCTATGTAATATTCACTTGGCTGTCCCTCATTCATATCACTTAGCATCAAATTCATGGAGAACAACAACCTCGACAAAAGATTGATGGTTTCTCCTTTAGTATGGCCCCCTGTACCGTATAGATTGTGGACAGCACACTGTACCGTATAGATTGTGTACAGCACCCTGTACCGTATAGATTGTGTGCAGCACCCTGTACCGTATAGATTGTGTACAGCACCCTGTACCGTATAGATTGTGTACAGCGCCCTGTACCGTATAGATTGTGTACAGCGCCCTGTACCGTATAGAATGTGTACAGCACCCTGTACCGTATAGATTGTGTACAGCGCCCTGTACCGTATAGATTGTGAAGAGCACCCTGTACCGTATAGATTGTGTACAGCACCCTGTACCGTATAGATTGTGTACAGCGCCCTGTACCGTATAGATTGTGTACAGCACCCTGTACCGTATAGATTGTGTACAGCGCCCTGTACCGTATAGATTGTGTATGGCGCCCTGTACCATATAGATTGTGTGCAGCACCCTGTACCGTATAGATTGTGTAGAGCGCCCTGTACCGTATAGATTGTGTACAGCGCCCTGTACCGTATAGATTGTGTACAGCGCCCTGTACCGTATAGATTGTGTAGAGCACCCTGTACCGTATAGATTGTGTACAGCACCCTGTACCATATAGATTGTGTAGAGCGCCCTGTACCGTATAGATTGTGTAGAGCGCCCTGTACCATATAGATTGTGTACAGCGCCCTGTACCGTATAGATTGTGTACAGCGCCCTGTACCGTATAGATTGTGTACAGCACCCTGTACCGTATAGATTGTGTACAGCGCCCTGTACCGTATAGATTGTGTATGGCGCCCTGTACTGTATAGATTGTGTACAGCACCCTGTACCGTATAGATTGTGTACAGCACCCTGTACCGTATAGATTGTGTACAGCACCCTGTACCGTATAGATTGTGTACAGCACCCTGTACCGTATAGATTGTGTACAGCACCCTGTACCGTATAGATTGTGTACAGCACCCTGTACCGTATAGAATGTGTCGTACCCAATGTACATACGGTATACATTGAGACAGCGGAATGTGGATCTTCACTACAAAATTCTCTCCCACCAATTTAGAGGAAAATATGTATCAATTAAGGGTTTATAACAAACATAGAATAACATACCACGGTGTACATTATACAAGACTTAATGAGGTTGACTTTATTCACGGAACTCGGCCTCACGGCCTCGGGCCGTACTCGTCAAGCTTCATCTCGTCATGTATGTTGTATGACCACAGTAAGGCTGTTCTATAGCATACTCCGTATGTGAAGTTTGTTCAGTGTATGTGCTTAATATCATGTTTTATGCTAGTATTTTTTCCTTTTCTATTTCAAGAGATCACCATTTACGGGAAATATATTTAGAAGCTTGCTCGAGCGTTCCCAATACATTGATACAGATTCCATGTGGTTGTGCAACATGGGAAACACCCAACAATTATGATAAAAGGCAAAGCCGCAGCAGGCTTCCATTGAATTTTCCCATTTCTATTTAAGACAGAAGCATATTGAACTCCTCTGGATAATTCAAACTGTGTAGACAGGCTCTGTGTGTAGCTGTCTAGTATTGGGACTGGGCTTTATGCTGCGAGTCGACCATGTGGGTGGAAGCTGTGTACTCTGTTAAAACACAGAGCCCGCCGCCGGCCATGCTTTAATAAATATGCCCACTTACACACGTACAGCCACACTCTCCCAGCACATCTCTCGTGACGCTAGCGCCTACTAATCTCTGCCTCAACCCCGTGACGTCAGAGCGGAACGAGACGAGGGACTACCTTTTATTTTATTCATTTTTTTATTCAGGTAAATGGAATTGATACAATCGCCCATCATAGGGGCGTTCTTCCTTGGATCGTTCCAACAAGAAACAGAACATTCAGAAACATATTATACAACATAATCATAGCAAATACATAATTTGCAGGTAGTATTAACCTCATTTATTATAAACCTTATTATTCGTATCTACCAGTAGGTCATTTGACTCTACAAAAGTTGGGTATCTTATCATTATTCATTGTGTATTACATCATAATAACATCTGCAATATGCATGTCTGTTTGTTAACAGACTGCAGGTTTGAAATCAGCTGTAACTTAAGTGAAGATATTTGAATTCGGCCGTTGTTAAAGAGATGATAATTTCTGTGTCCTTCGGTTGTACACCAGACGCCTGTTTAATAATCTAGTCCCGTACATAAAGACCCATTTCTGTACGCCAAGGAGACCCAGGAATAATGTGAGTCAACTTTATCTAACACTTATGGAGGACGTTATGGACGGCTAAGACTGTCTCAGCAAATGAACTTGAATATTATTAAACATATCCCTTGTAGGAGGTACAGAAAAGGTCCTTCATGTATGAGCCTTGATTACTCAACAACTCCCAGGATAGTGGGCACCCAAAGTTGAAGCCAATGCGTCCTCAAAAGAGCACATGTTGCCTTTGTTTACTTTACAAATACTGTCAAAACCCTGTCACATATGGTGTCCACCACCCCGAAAAATAGTCCTAGATATCAAGCAGGATTTTAAGACGTATACAAAGAAAGGTTGTTGTTAAATCCATGTTTGTACTTTGATCACAGTAAAATAAACACAAAAGTCTACTCAAAAAGATCAGAAATAATTATATCTTGAAACTGGCGTATGGGGCAAATTTTGCCCCCAAAAAGGCAGGTTGAGGCAAAGAAAAGTATTCACCCCTGATCCCCTAACCGAACCAGGAGGGGTGAACAGCTGTTCTATGTTAATCGGAGAGGCACCTCTAAATACACAATTATAACATAAGAGACAGCTGTTTTGAAGGTTGGCAAAGACAAATGGGTATATACTTATCAATTCGATTCTTTTTTTCATATATGTCAGAGCGTGCGCAGTATGAAATGACGACTCCAGTGGTGGGCTCTATGGCAGATGAACCCGGCCCTGTACAGGGCCGGGTACAATGGCTAGTTGGGGCAGAGATATAAGCAGCCGCAGGAAGTAGAGCGCAGGATCTCTGCTAGGAGAGTGGTACAGCGGGCTTCGATGACGCAGCAGATCTGCGTGCCCAATAGCACGCCGCCAACATGGCCGCCGAAACCCGATCATTTTAATCGCAAGGTAAAAATCGAAGTTGGCCCTTTGTGGCGGTCTCTGGCTGCAGAGAAAAACGGAGAAGAAAGGGGAGAAAATCCACCAGCGCGACGCCTAGTGACGTAATGCATACCTGCCAGCTACCAGCGACCAGCGGGATCACGTGACGCAGGCCGCACCTGGTGCCCGGCGTGTGGTCTATAGAGGTCATGGATTTGTCCAGGAACCAGCGGAACACCTCAACTTGATTTTTCTCACCTGCGGAACGTGGCCTGCTTTTAGAGAGAGAAAACTGATGTTTTATCAATAGATGGGGCAGGTAAAGGGTGGATGTGGGGTAGGTAAAGGGTGGGTGTGGGGCAGGTATAGGGTGGTCGTGGGGTAGGTATAGGGTGGGTGTGGGGTAGGTAAAGGGTGAACGTGGTATAGGTATAGGTTTTTTTTCAAACATTTATTTGTACTGGCAATACTTAGTAATAACATCACTGTTTTCAATGTATCACAGGGTGGGTCTGAGGTAGGTATCTAGGGAAGACCTGTGGGGTAGGTATAGGGTGGGTGTGGGGTAGGTATAGGATGGCTGAAAGGTAAGTACTTAGTGGGTGTGGGGTAAGTATTTGATGGGTGTGGGGTAAGTATTTATTGGGTGTGGGGTAAGTATTTGGTGGGTGTGGGGTAAGTATTTAATGGGTGTGGGGTAAGTATTTGGTGGGTGTGGGGTAAGTATTTGATGGGTGTGGGGTAAGTATTTGGTAGGTGTGGGGTAAGTATTAATTGGGTGTGGGGTAAGTATTTGGTGGGTGTGGGGTAAGTATTTGTGGGTGTGGGGTAAGTATTTATTGGGTGTGGGGTAAGTATTTGGTCGGGGTGGGGTAAGTATTTGTGGGTGTGGGGTAAGTATTTGGTGGGTGTGGGGTAAGTATTTGGTGGGTGTGGGGTAAGTATTTAATGGGTGTGGGGTAAGTATTTATTGGGTGTGGGGTAAGTATTTGGTCGGGGTGGGGTAAGTATTTGTGGGTGTGGGGTAAGTATTTGTGGGTGTGGGGTAAGTATTTGGTGGGTGTGGGTTAGGCACAATTCAACGCGGGTTGATTTTGTCTGGCATGAATTGGGACCAAGATATTATAGAAAGCAAGTGGAAACCAAGCAAACCATCTTTTGTGCCGATTTCTGACTCACACCACCGTCCCCCTCATTGGTGTATGAGGATATGTGCTCCGTAAAATGGGCGATCATTTCGTGTCAGGTGGAAATGGAGCTCCTGTGAGCGTGGCCGGCGCGGGGTACTGGCGATGACGTGGTGGTGTGCACGCTGTATTGAATAGACGTGGACCGGGCGGGGCGGGGCGGGGCCGGGGCCGGGGCCGGGGCCGGGGCCAGTTTTGCGGGCTGCCACATCGGCATTAAGGTGAGGATCCATCTTTCGGGGCTTATTTATCGGATCATCGCGGCCTGCTGATTGCCTCTCACCTCGACGCGAGCGGCGGGCGGGGCGCGCGGCCATCCCTCAATTACCACCATCCCCGTCTTGACCCTGCGCCCCGCCCCGCCCCGCCCCGCCGTCTGCCCCCGACCCGCGCACTCCCCACCCCGCCACCGTCCCCTCCCTCCGTACACCCACCTCCACCCCCGACCATCCAACTGTCTAACCCCAACCCCACAGCCCCATATACACCCCCACCACATCCCCACTGTCTAACCCCAACCCCCACAGCCCCATATACAACCCCTACTGTCTAACCCCAACCCCACAGCCCCATATACACCCCCACCCCCACTGTCTAACCCCAACCCAACAGCCCCATATACACCTCCACCCTCACTGTCTAACCCCAACCCCACAGCCCCATATACACCCCCACCCCCACTGTCTAACCCCAACCCCCACAGCCCCATATACAACCCCTACTGTCTAACCCCAACCCCACAGCCCCATATACACCCCCACCCCCACTGTCTAACCCCAACCCAACAGCCCCATATACACCTCCACCCTCACTGTCTAACCCCAACCCAACAGCCCCATATACACCTCCACCCTCACTGTCTAACCCCAACCCCACAGCCCCATATACACCCCCACCCTTACTGTCTAACCCCAACACCACAGCCCCATATACACCCCCACCCCCACTGTCTAACCCCAACCCAACAGCCCCATATACACCTCCACCCTCACTGTCTAACCCCAACCCCACAGCCCCATATACACCCCCACCCTTACTGTCTAACCCCAACACCACAGCCCCATATACACCCCCACCCCCACTGTCTAACCCCAACCCCACAGCCCCATATACAACCCCCTACTGTCTAACCCCAACCCCAGAGTCCCATATACACCCCCACCCCCACTGTCTAACCCCAACCCCACAGCCCCATATACACCCCCACCCCCACTATCTAACTCCAACCCCACAGCCCCATATACACCCCCACCACATCCCCACTGTCTAACCCCAACCCCACAGTCCCATATACACCCCCACCCCCACTGTCTAACCCCAACCCCACAGCCCCATATACACCCCCCCACCCCCATTGTCTAACCCCAACCCCACAGCCCCATATACACCCCCCTCACCCCCATTGTCTAACCCCAGCCCCACAGCCCCATATACACCCTCTACCCCCACCCCTACTGTCTACTGTCTATATACCCCCACCCCACCCCCACTGTCTAACCCCAACCCCACAGCCCCATATACACCCCCCACCCCCATTGTCTAACCCCAACCCCACAGCCCCATATACACCCCCCCACCCCCATTGTCTAACCCCAACCCCACAGCCCCATATACACCCTCCACCCCCACCCCTACTGTCTACTGTCTATATACCCCCACCCCACCCCCACTGTCTAACCCCAACCCCTCAGCCCCATATACACCCCCCACCCCCACTCTCTTACCCCAACCCCACAGCCCCATATATACCCCCACCCCACCTCTACTGTCTAACCCCAACCCCACAGCCCCATATACACCCCCACCACCCCCCCACTGTCTTACCCCAACCCCACAGCCCCATATACACCCCCACCACACCCCCACTGTCTAACCCCAACCCCACAGCCCCATATACACCCTCACCCCTACTGTCTAACCCCAACCCCACAGCCCCATATGCAACCCCCTACTGTCTAACCCCAACCCCACAGCCCCATATACAACCCCTACTGTCTAACCCCAACCCCACAGCCCCATATCTATACATATACACCCCCCCATACCCACCACTGCCTAGCCCAACCCCACAGCCCCATACACCCCCCCCCCCGTACCTACCACTGTCTAACCCCAGCCCAGCCTTCCTATTTATCCCTGTAAGTGTGTCGCCATATGCTTATCCCCTAAGCCAATGATGCGATTATTGCCGTCGCAGATCGCCCCGGATTAGTGGCTTACCAGGATCCCTGGCGGGGATTAGTGGGAGCGCCCTGAGTGGGCAGGGCGGGGGGGGGGGGGGCGGGGTCGTGGGGGGGGCGCAGGTTGGTCCGAACATCTCTGTCTCCTGTCACCCCCGCCCCCCCCCCCCCCCCACACACACACACACTGTGGATTTTAGTCTCCAAGTACCCGAGCACTCTAGACTTGCTTAAGCCTTTCATTATGGATATTCATTAAGAAATCAAACTACTTCTCAGGACACAGACGAGCAGCTCCCCTTGTCACAGTGACAGTCAAGTGAAGGGGAGTGCTACATTGGACACGTCTACTTAGCACACACCACATCGTGAAACTTAGACAGGAAAACGGATTTCTCGACACTAGATACATCTCCAACATGAGAATATCTGACAAGTACACAATGTATAACCTGAAGAGCAAGAAACAGGAAAACTGCAGAAATTAGCAAATAAGTTTAGGAAAAATACTATAGGATATTTAGAGCACTGAGTCAGCGGTCAAGGTGGGTCGGATCCAGTCACTTCCTGGTATCCAATCAATAGCAGACCTAGACAGCGCTGTGTTCAGGTAACCAAGACAACCACACCCAGGCACCGACCGAAACTCCATCTGCAAACGGAAATGCGGTTCACGATGAATATCTCTGTCTTAACGTTATATTGAATAAAGGGAATGCCCCTGTTTATCTGCCCTCATCCCTCATCTCCTCCCTTTATCGCCCGTCATCATCTCCCATCACCCCCCCCCCCCCCCACCTCTCCTAATCTCACCTGACCTCCTCCCCATTATCGCCTTCCCTCATTGCCCCACCTCCTTGTCTTGATCCCTACTTGTCAAACACAAGACCGCACTGTGAACACTATGCCATGTAGGCGCCATGCTATGTAGGCGCCATGATATGTAGGCGCCATGCTATGTAGGCGCCATGCTACGAACACTGCGCTACTTAACCACCATACTACAGACACTGCAATGTAGCCCTTGCCCTTTTGTCTTGATCCATTCTCGTCAAATGTAAGGCCATACTATGAGCATTAGGCTGTGTAGCCACCATGCTACGAACACTACGTTCCGTATCCCTTGCCCCTTTGTCTTGATCCATTCTTGTCAAATACAAGACACTAGGTATGTAGCCGCCACACAATGAACCATGCTTGAAACACCTATGTCTATGTTACGTAGCTTCTATGCTACGAACACTGCACTATGTAGCTACCATGCCATGAACAATATATACATATACTATGTAGCAGGTATGCTCCAGACACAAAATAGCCACCATGCTACAAGCAGTATGCTACATAGCTACCATGCTACGAACACTACACTACATAGCTACCATGCTACGAACACAAAACTATGTAGCCACCGAGCTACGAACAACTTGCTGCGTAGTCCTATTTGAAACGTAGCCGCTACACAATGAACACGATGCTGCGAAAGCTACGATTGCCCATGATCTTTCAGTGAAACCCTTGGACACTGCTCTGCGGTTTCTAACAGAGCACTTTAAGTGGAATTCACACGGTGGGATTCATGTACTTTAAAGGGTTTAAAATCTCATGAGATTCTGTTTCTTTTTAGGGGTAAATGTCGCCAACAATTGCAGGCGAAAAAACATGTCTCGTGGAAATGGAACCCTATGATTTAGAGAAGAGATTGCGTTCGAGTACAGAATCTCAGCAGGATTTGTCTCAAACAAATGCCTTGTGAGGTACATCAATCCCATCGTGTGAATTCAGCTTAAGGAAACATATTATGTGTGATTTACCTGGAATGCTGGCATTGGTTTATTTCATATTCACAATCACTTTGAAGGTATAAACATAAATGATTTCAGAGTTCTTACAATGTACACTACACTGTGGCTACAATGTAGCATAGTGATCATCATTTAGCCTGTGAGAAAAGTAGCTGCTTGGTTTGTTGCATGCTGTCCAGGAACCTTCTTGTCCTATCATTTTGAATTTAGCAAATAATTTACTTATAGGTCCCAAATATTCTCTTTAATTATTGGACTGTTTATTCTCACATCCCGAGTGAGGGAGCAGCTTTGAAAGTTATAAGTCCCAATATTGCTGAGATGAATAGGATTTTTATTCTTAATGTTTGGATCGTTTATATTTATACACATTTGTCACGATTTTTCCGAAACGAAGTAAGGCACAGACATAATTCATATCTAATTAGGCAACAGTTCTTCTAGCAGTCGAATTACAATACGATTTCTACACGTAACCTTTAAATTGTTAATGTGTCTACACATTTATCATGATTTCGTATCCGACCCGAGATATGAGCACTAATATGGTCCAAATCTTGTTATACTTTACTGCAGCAGCTTTGCTCCACCACCCCCCAACCTCCTCCCCCATTTTGTCGGAGCAGCGTTCCTAGGTAACTCCGCAGTGACGTAGAGACGCAGCGTCTACTACATCCTACACGCTTCCGGTTATAGGCCTACTCTGCGCATGCGCTTCTTGAGGTGTTTCCGGTTCTCGCCGGTTCCTGGCGTCCCGTAACATAGCAGCAAAATAGAACCGTTTCATCAACGTCGGAGTCGGGGAAATAGATCTTTCTCTGTTCATAAAACGAGAGTGCTAATTAAGGACATATTTACGTGACGGATAACTCGGACTTTGTATTTATCCAATGTAGTAGATATTGCTATTTGTTAAAGGAAACACGGCTAGGTATTGTTAATAATTCAGGACATTAAAGCCCTGTATAATTATACAAGACAACACATATAGTCTACAACATTATAAGATTTTTGTTTCAGCTTTTTCTTCTATAACATGCCGCTTATATACAATGAGTATATAAATGTTTGTGATGATGATTCATATGGATCACATATAGATCCCATAGATATGAATTTGAATTTTCAATTCTGTTTCTGTTTTATAATTTGTATCTACCGAGAGTAGCTTCGCAGGCTGTAGATGGGCAGTGAGTGGGTGGTAGTGAGGCTGTAGATGGGCAGCGAGTGGGCAGTAGTGGGGCTGTAGATGGGCAGTGAGTGGGTGGTAGTGGGGCTGTAGATGGGCAGTGAGTGGGTAGTAGTGGGGCTGTAGATGGGCAGTGAGTGGGCAGTAGTGGGGCTGTAGATGGGCAGTGAGTGGGCAGTAGTTGGGCAGGTTGTAGATGGCCAGTGAGTGGGTGGTAGTGAGGCTGTAGATGGGCAGTGAGTGGGCAGTAGTGGGGCATTAGATGGGCAGTGAATGGGTAGTAGTGGGGCTGTAGATGGGCAGTGAGTGGGTAGTAGTGGGGCTGTAGATGGGCAGTGAGTGGGTGGTAGTGAGGCTGTAGATGGGCAGTGAGTGGGCAGTAGTGGGGCTATAGATGGGCAGTGAGTGGGTGGTAGTGAGGCTGTAGATGGGCAGTGAGTGGGTGGTAGTGGGGCTGTAGATGGGCAGTGAGTGGGTGGTAGTGGGGCTGTAGATGGGCAGTGAGTGGGGAGTAGTGGGGCTGTAGATGGGCAGCGAGTGGGCAGTAGTGGGGCTGTAGATGGGCAGTGAGTGGGTGGTAGTGGGGCTGTAGATGGGCAGTGAGTGGGTAGTAGTGGGGCTGTAGATGGGCAGTGAGTGGGCAGTAGTGGGGCTGTAGATGGGCAGTGAGTGGGCAGTAGTTGGGCAGGTTGTAGATGGCCAGTGAGTGGGTGGTAGTGAGGCTGTAGATGGGCAGTGAGTGGGCAGTAGTGGGGCTGTAGATGGGCAGTGAGTGGGCAGTAGTGGGGCTGTAGATGGGCAGTGAGTGGGTAGTAGTGGGGCTGTAGATGGGCAGTGAGTGGGTGGTAGTGAGGCTGTAGATGGGCAGTGAGTGGGCAGTAGTGGGGCTGTAGATGGGCAGTGAGTGGGCAGTAGTGGGGCTGTAGATGGGCAGTGAGTGGGTAGTAGTGGGGCTGTAGATGGGCAGTGAGTGGGTGGTAGTGAGGCTGTAGATGGGCAGTGAGTGGGCAGTAGTGGGGCTATAGATGGGCAGTGAGTGGGTGGTAGTGAGGCTGTAGATGGGCAGTGAGTGGGTGGTAGTGGGGCTGTAGATGGGCAGTGAGTGGGTGGTAGTGGGGCTGTAGATGGGCAGTGAGTGGGTAGTAGTGGGGCTGTAGATGGGCAGTGAGTGGGTGGTAGTGGGGCTGTAGATGGGCAGTTGGTGGGTGGTAGTGGGGCTGTAGATGGGCAGTGAATGGGTAGTAGTGGGGCTTTAGATGGGCAGTGAATGGGTAGTAGTGGGGCTTTAGATGGGCAGTGAGTGGGTAGTAGTGGGGCTTTAGATGGGCAGTGAGTGGGTGGTAGTGGGGCTGTAGTTGGGCAGTGAGTGGGGAGTAGTGAGACTGTAGATGGGCAGTGAGTGGGCAGTAGTGGGGCTGTAGATGGGCAGTGAGTGGGCAGTAGTTGGGCAGGTTGTAGATGGCCAGTGAGTGGGTGGTAGTGAGGCTGTAGATGGGCAGTGAGTGGGCAGTAGTGGGGCTGTAGATGGGCAGTGAGTGGGTAGTAGTGGGGCTGTAGATGGGCAGTGAGTGGGTAGTAGTGGGGCTGTAGATGGGCAGTGAGTGGGTGGTAGTGAGGCTGTAGATGGGCAGTGAGTGGGCAGTAGTGGGGCTATAGATGGGCAGTGAGTGGGTGGTAGTGAGGCTGTAGATGGGCAGTGAGTGGGTGGTAGTGGGGCTGTAGATGGGCAGTGAGTGGGTGGTAGTGGGGCTGTAGATGGGCAGTGAGTGGGGAGTAGTGGGGCTGTAGATGGGCAGTGAGTGGGTAGTAGTGGGGCTGTAGATGGGCAGTGAGTGGGTGGTAGTGGGGCTGTAGATGGGCAGTGAGTGGGTGGTAGTGGGGCTGTAGATGGGCAGTGAATGGGTAGTAGTGGGGCTTTAGATGGGCAGTGAGTGGGTAGTAGTGGGGCTTTAGATGGGCAGTGAATGGGTAGTAGTGAGGCTTTAGATGGGCAGTGAGTGGGTAGTAGTGGGGCTTTAGATGGGCAGTGAGTGGGTGGTAGTGGGGCTGTAGTTGGGCAGTGAGTGGGGAGTAGTGAGACTGTAGATGGGCAGTGAGTGGGCAGTAGTGGGGCTGTAGATGGGCAGTGAATGGGTGGTAGTGAGGCTGTAGATGGGCAGTGAGTGGGTAGTAGTGGGGCAGGTTGTAGATGGGCAGTGAGTGGGGAATAGTGAGGCAGGTTGAAGATGGGCAGTGAGTGGGCAGTAGTTGGGCAGGTTGTAGATGGGCAGTGAATGGGTAGTAGTGAGGCTGTAGATGGGCAGTGAGTGGGTGGTAGTGAGGCTGTAGATGGGCAGTGAGTGGGTAGTAGTGGGGCTTTAGATGGGCAGAAAATAGGTAGTAGTGAGGCTTTAGATGGGCATTGAGTGGGTAGTAGTGAGGCTGTAGATGGGCAGTGAGTGGGGAGTAGTGAGGCTGTAGATGGGCAGTGAGTGGGTAGTAGTGGGGCTGTAGATGGGCAGTGAGTGGGTGGTAGTGAGGCTGTAGATGGGCAGTGAGTGGGTAGTAGTGGGGCATTAGATGGGCAGTGAATGGGTAGTAGTGAGGCTGTAGATGGGCAGTGAGTGGGCAGTAGTTGGGCAGGTTGTAGATGGGCAGTGAGTGGGGAGTAGTGAGACTGTAGATGGGCAGTGAGTGGGCAGTAGTGGGGCTGTAGATGGGCAGTGAGTGGGTGGTAGTGAGGCTGTAGATGGGCAGTGAGTGGGTAGTAGTGGGGCATTAGATGGGCAGTGAATGGGTAGTAGTGAGGCTGTAGATGGGCAGTGAGTGGGCAGTAGTTGGGCAGGTTGTAGATGGCCAGTGAGTGGGGAGTAGTGAGACTGTAGATGGGCAGTGAGTGGGTAGTAGTGGGGCATTAGATGGGCAGTGAATGGGTAGTAGTGAGGCTGTAGATGGGCAGTGAGTGGGTAGTAGTGGGGCATTAGATGGGCAGAAAATAGGTAGTAGTGAGGCTGCAGATGGGCAGTGAGTGGACAGAGGTAGAGCTGTTGGGCCAGGTCAGAGGCAGCCTGTAGATGGGCAGTGAGTTAGTAGTGATGGGCAGTGAGTGGGTAGTGATGGGCAGTGAGTTGGTAGTGATGGGCAGTGAGTTGGTAGTGATGGGCAGTGAGTTGGTAGTGATGGGCAGTGAGTTGGTAGTGATGGGCAGTGAGAGGGTAGTGATGGGCAGTGAGTTGTTAGTGATGGGCAGTGAGTTGGTAGTGATGGGCAGTGAGTTGGTAGTGATGGGCAGTGAGTGGGTAGTGATGGGCAGTGAGTGGGTAGTGATGGGCAGTGAGTTGGTAGTGATAGGCAGTGAGTTGGTAGTGATGGGCAGGGAGTGGGTAGTGATGGGCAGTGAGTGGGTAGTCATGGGCAGTGAGTTGGTAGTGATGGGCAGTGAGTCGGTAGTGATGGGCAGTGAGTGGGTAGTGATGGGCAGTGAGTCGGTAGTGGTGGGCAGTGAGTGGGAAGTGATGGGCAGTGAGTGGGTAGTGATGGGCAGTGAGTCGGTAGGGGTGGAGCTGTTGGGCCAGGCGTGAGGCAGCCCGTGTACCTTCTCTAAGTAGTGCGTGGAAAAGCGTCATTTACGCGGCGCTGTTCATAGTTTTGCATATTCCATATTGATTCGTGACTAGCGACAATAAAGAAGGCCCCGGCACCGGCACCGCGGCCAAGGCCAACCTCCCATCTTCCCCGCTTTCAAAGTGGCCTTCTGTCATGCAGACAACAGAACCATCTGACTGCGACGATTGTGTCCTAAAGCAAACCGATAGCGATGTGGTGTGTCCCTGCTTCACACTGCCCCGCGTGCGCTGCCCGGCCCTGCTGGCTATGACCCGGGCGGGGCGGGGCGGGGCGGGGCGGGGCGGGGCGGGGCGGGGCGGGGCGGGGCGAGCGGGGCGGAGCGGGCGGAGGGCGGGCGGGCGGAGGGCGGGCGGGCGGAGGGCGGGCGGGCGGGCGGGCGGAGGGCGGGCGGAGGACGGTGTACGGCGGGCGGGCAGGGCGGGCGGGGCGGAGGGCGGGGCGGAGGGCGGGGCGGAGGGCGGGGCGGGGCGGGCGGAGGGCGGGCGGGGGGAGGGCGGGCGGGCGGAGGGCGGGCGGGCGGGCGGTGTACGGCGGGCGGGTGGCGGGTGGCTTCGGCAGGCCGTGGTTGGCAGCTCGCCCTTTTGGATCTTCTTCCCCTTCCGCCTACTTTTGTTCTGCTCGGGTTTTATTTGAGCAAACCGTTTTCAATTACACGCCGCTGGTCGAGCCAGCGCCGCTTTTTATCTTTCCACGAAGCCTAAAACGCTACGGAAAATGTCAATCCTTTCCTGATTACCATTTATATTGAAAAAACCGCGTGCGACCAACTGTCAATGCCATTGTGCAAGAGATTAAGCGTAAGATCTTCTGACATCTGGTAATAACGGACTCCACACAAGGAATACCTCTAATCTAATTACAACCCACTAATCACATTCTCCATCTGAGTCAAGACAAATCTGTATTGTCGTATCTTTATTTGTGTGGCAGTATCTCAATCATTGCTGCAGTATCTCAATCATGTGGTATTATCTCAATCACTGTGGTAGTCTTGATTTCTCTGGTAGTATCTTACTCATTGTGGTAATATCTTAATTTGTGTGGCAGGATCTTAATTACTGATGCAGCATCTTGATTATTTTGGTAGTATCCTCTTTTTTGGCAGAATCTTAATCATTATTAAAGTATCTTAATTGCAAAGGGTGTTAACTTGTTTAAGAGTAGGAATCATTTAGGCAATAGAGAAGGGAAGTTTTATTAGTTTTTGAAATAAAAAAACAAAACAAAAAAAAACAGAGCAACCGAGATGCCCGAAATAAATTATATAAATGTAGTTAAAGACAATTTAACAGAGAACCACAAAAGTGAAAAATATTGTAAAATGAGAAGTGAAATAAAGGAATCGCTAAAAAAATAAAATGTATGACAATATCTTAATTTTGTGGCAGAATCTTAATCATTGTTGTATATCTATATGTTTGGCAGTAAGATTAGTCACAGTTTTGTAGCATCTTAATGTCTGTGAGAGAGAGTATCAAGTACTTTAATCATTGTGGTAGTAACTTGATTACTGTGGCAGGATCTTAGGGGAGCTTCGCGTGCTGATTGAGGGGCATGGGGTAGGTGTAGATCGGGGACAATACGTTTAGAAGGCGCTGATGATTCGCTAATGGTGTGAATGACAGCACGCTCAGTGAGATACACGAACTCTGCACGCCGGTCATGTGGGGAGGCTATAAACCAACCCGGCACCAGCCTAACCGGAACCTGCACTCCTTCAATCGATCAATCTTACTATCTCTCAATCTTCTTTATCTCAGTCCGTATCTCTTGTTTTCGTTCACTCTATCTCTTTTATTTCATGGTACTAGCAGTCCTCTCTACCGAATTTGAAATTAAATAAATAATATTGATAGATAAGTAACTTCTATCTGCCATCGTCTCATGTATCTTTTATTACTTGAGTCCATTTTTGGGATGCACCTCGCTTTGTTGTCCATACAATGTTCAATAAGATCAATAAGTAAGAATTAAACTAAATTATGATTTTCATCATATATTTATGATAAAAAAAATCATTTTTGCTTTAATTTTCCAAATGCAAATAACTCAACTTCCCCAAACATTTCAGAATTATACCTGACAGATTTGAGACCAGAAGATTCGGGCGATGAATAATCGTAAAAATTCAATGCACTTATCATGTTGTGTAAATGTGAATCAGGGATGCCAGTTTTCAGGGGATTTCAGGATTTCAGGGATTTTCCTCACCTCTACATATATCCAAAATTTGCACCGAATTGAGGTCTGATAGAACATATTGGACATTAAACTACACAAAGAAACAAACTGAGGTGTATAGGCGGCGGCTAGCGGTGACCCGGCGGTGGCTGACTGGTCGTACCCTGTGAGCCCAAGGGCCTTGCAGAGTCAGGGAGAGTCCCTGAAGGCACACTGCCTGTATGGTAAACCACTATAGGATGTCAGTGACTCCCTGAACCCCTGAAACTCTCCAATCGCAGTAGTACCTGGACCTGTGTAGGGGGAGTGTAAGTTCAGATGACAAACATCATTATTTAGTCCGGGATGGAGTGAGGGTGCAGTATGAGGTCAATCCAACCACAGGCATGCTACCCGACCTACCGGTTTGAGTCGTCTCAAAAGGACGTAACTTGCCTACTGAGACGTTAAACTACACAAACAAACAAACAAACAAGACCTACCTGGCGGGAGGCACCCTATATGCCCCTCTCTAGACTTGCTGAAGTCTGTGATTTTTTTTCAGAAGATGTAGGTAGGGGGGGGGGAGGGGGGTCGCAAATGATTTCAGGGAATGTTTTCCTAGGGATGCTGACATCCCTTGTGAAAACAGCGAGAGGTCTGAACCAGGTGGTTCCTAGCACTGCTTCCAGTACATTTATATCCAACTTATTATTATCCATCGTATACAAAGCCCCCATTGAAAATGTATAGGGACTCAGTAAACCATGACCCATTGTATACAACCTGTTAGATACCATAACTGTGGTATACGGATTCAAACCAGTGGTATACGGCCTCAAAACCATGGTATACGGGAAAAATAGTCCCTTTTGCTATAGAGCAAAGAAATTGTCCCTATTGTTATACCTTTTGATATGGCAATAACTGGGTTTAATTTATTCGAAAATATGGACAATAAATACAACAAACGATGATTTTGTGGACAGGCGGATCTGTAAACCACGAGTGGTTGACGTCGTAATACACTCGCTAGCGCTCCTGTATTACGACGCGTCAACCACTCGTGGTTTACGGCCGCCTGTCTACAAAACCATCGATTATTGTCTATTTATTGGCGTGTGGTTTATGGCATAGTCTAGAAGCTGACGTTTATCAGTCCTTTGTGACATCACCCGGTGTGCCAGACACAGTCTGAGCGCTGGACAGAACTGCTTGTCCATCCAACTGCCGCTGGGACTCGGTTCCTGCATTTGGCATATCTTTGCACAGTCGCATGTCCAGGAATAATCAATTCAGACACAGTTTATTAGTGCCAATGTTTTACCCGTACAATTGTGCATTTTTGATAAAGTAATTTGTCATTATTTCAACTCACCTCGGCTGATATAATCATTCTTCTAATATCAAATTGATGACTCATACGAATCGGTGTAGTGTGGTATCGTCCATGGATGTTGTTGGTCCAATGGGGGGGTTTGATTG
Source organism: Alentia gelatinosa (assembly GCA_950022655.1). Taxonomy (NCBI): domain Eukaryota; kingdom Metazoa; phylum Annelida; class Polychaeta; order Phyllodocida; family Polynoidae; genus Alentia; species Alentia gelatinosa. The sequence goes on from OX465588.1 coordinate 55,086,681, forward strand.
TGTAACAGGCTCAGCTACCAAATCCACAGTCTAGGGACAGAGAACCTAACCGGAATGTATCAGCCTACATCAGTGAGATCAGCTTTTACTATAGTCTGGCAGCGAAAGCCTATTTTAGGGGTGACCCTTGCTTTAGCATCCAGACAATGTTTTGTTAATGATTTTTATCTCCAGAATCTTCTGGTTTCAAATCTGCCGGGTGCAACGCTGAAACTCAAGCCATTAGCGTTTGAAAGATAAAAGTTTAAAAAAATCATTTTCTAATCAATAAAGAGTAGTTGTTTTGTGTTCAACTCTCAATGACAATAAATTAATGTGGTTAAGACCACTGTGATTTCATTGCTTAAGTAACCTACCATTTTTTTAGATTTTAAATATCTTCAATTAAGTTTTTCTGGGCAATGAGCTGGTATACCCCTCTTGGTGCCAGATTAGTAAAATTAGATAAAATATAGAAATAACAAAGGTGATGGTGCTGTTAGGGAACAAAAATTGAGTGAAATACTCAATTGTGAATGAAGTTAGAGCGAGGGGGGTGGGCGGCATAAGCATTATTCATATCGCATTTAGTCTCAGTGGCAGAATAGGAGGCAGCCGTTGGACGTAGAGCTCCCAGCAACATGGTACGCTGGCCATTTAGTGGCAATCATCGAATGCACCACATTGAATCATATTGAGTCAATATGACGTGCACAACTGCTGCTATCCATGCTGAACAACCATCTCCCGCCCCATCTCCTCCTCCGCACACCCCACTTCTCTCCGACCACCTCCTCTCTGCACTGATCAAAGAAGATCTCTAGAAGTCTAGTCTCATTCCGTCATAACAAAATACCTACATAAATAGGGGTGGGGAGTTAGCTCTGTGGTTATGGCACTGGACTTGTAATCCCAAGGTTGTGGGTTGGGCCGCATTGCAGCCACTCTTCTCCTTCATTCCCAGCAGTGGTAGATTTACTGTTATATCAAAGGCAAATCCTTCTTGTCTCCCTCTCACCTCAGTAAATGTGTAGGGGTGAGAATTCTACCAAAATTCATGACATAGATTAGATCACCACCCTTGTGGTGGAAAAGAACCTTGGCAAAGTCTGGTAAGAACCTGTAGTGGTTAACTGGACATTAAATCAAACCAACCAACCTACATAAAATATATTGACTCAAGTGCCAGAGTAAAACTAGAAAAATATAAGAATAACAAAAGTGACAATGTGGTTAATGAACAAAAATTAAGTAAAACACTCAAATGTGAATGTAGTTAGAGTGAGGTGGGTTGGCGGCATAAGCATTATTCATATCGCATTTAGTCTCAGTGGCAGAATAGGAGGCAGCCGTTGGATGTAGAGCTCCCAGCAACATGGTACGCTGGCCATTTAGTGGCAATCATCGAATGCACCACATTGAATCATATTGAGTCAATATGACGTGCACAACTGCTGCTATCCATGCTGAACAACCATCTCCCGCCCCATCTCCTCCTCCGCACACCCCACTTCTCTCCGACCGCCTCCTCTCTGCACTGATCAAAGAAGATCTCTAGAAGTCTAGTCTCATTCCGTCATAACAAAATACCTACATAAATAGGGGTGGGGAGTTAGCTCTGTGGTTATGGCACTGGACTTGTAATCCCAAGGTTGTGGGTTGAGCCGCATTGCAGCCACTCTTCTCCTTCATTCCCAGCAGTGGTAGATTTACTGTTATATCAAAGGCAAATCCTTCTTGTCTCCCTCTCACCTCAGTAAATGTGTAGGGGTGAGAATTCTACCAAAATTCATGACATAGATTAGATCACCACCCTTGTGGTGGAAAAGAACCTTGGCAAAGTCTGGTAAGAACCTGTAGTGGTTAACTGGACATTAAATCAAACCAACCAAGCTACATAAAATATATTGACTCAAGTGCCAGAGTTAAACTAGAAAAATATAAGAATAACAAAAGTGACAATGTGGTTAATGAACAAAAATTAAGTAAAACACTCAAATGTGAATGTTGTTAGAGTGAGGTGGGTTGGCGGCATAAGCATTATTCATATTGCATTTAGTCTCAGTGACAAAATTGGTGGCAGCCATTGGACGTAGAGCTCCCAGCAACATGGTACGCTGGCCATTTAGTGGCAATCATCGAATGCACCACATTGAATCATATTGAGTCAATATGACGTGCACAACTGCTGCTATCCATGCTGAACAACCATCTCCCGCCCCATCTCCTCCTCCGCACACCCCACTTCTCTCTGACTGCCTCCCGCCGCGCACCGCCTCTCAACCCACTGCCAGCGCGCCAGATTAGCCAAAGAAAAATATTATTTCAGTGCTTGGTCGACGTTCTGGAGTGGGAGATACCGTCTCTCCCGGGGATTGGGGATACAGTCGCATACCAAATCGAGAAGCGTGATAGGATATTGTCCTTTTGTGTTGGGCCCTGGGGAAGTGGGTGGCGGGTGGCGGGTGTGGCGTACGCCGGCGTGCCCCACTTCTATTCAGCGGCGCGCCGAACGCATGCGCACTGTGAACATTCGCTGGTTGCCGGGGATATGTGTGTAATAGCTGGCGGGAAAAAAGGGTGCAGTGTCCGCCGTGGCCGACCATCGACAAGCCCGCCCGACACCCCCTCCCCGCCTCCCCCCACCACCACGTGTTGATCCCCGCTACAGACACGGCTAGGGCTGCGGGAGAGGGGTGGGTGGTGAAGGAATGAAAGTGAACACCACCCCAAGACACCCACTGAGGGAAACAGAGACGGGTAGTCACAGTAAGACGGGGTGCGGGGAAGAATAGAGAGGCGATGGTGAGGGAGAAGAGAGGGAGAGGAAGGGAGAGAGAGAGGGAGGAAGGGGAGAGAGAGGAAGGGAATGAGAGCGAGGGGAAGAGAGAAAGAGAGTGAAGGGAGAGACAGGGAGAGGAAGGGAGAGAGAGAGGGAGGAAGGGGAGAGAGAGGGGAGAGAGAGAGTGAGGAGAGAGAGAGGAAGGGAATGAGAGTGAGGGGAAGAGAGAGAGAAGGGAGAGACAGGGAGAGGAAGAGGGAGAGAGAGAGAGAGAGAGAGGGAGGGAGGGGAGAGAAAGGGGGAGGGAGAGAGAGACAGGGAGAGGAAGGGAGAGAGAGGGGGAAGAAGGGGAGAGAGAGGGGGAGGAAGAGACAGGGAGAGAGAAGGAAGGGAGAGAGAAAGAAAGAAAGAAAGAAAGAAGAGAAGAGAGACAGAGGGAGGGGGATAGATAGGGATGGGGGGAGAGAGGGAGAGAGTGAGGGGGACAGAGAAGAGAGCAGGTAATAGACGGAGAGAGAGGGGTGATGGGGAGACAGAGAGGGGAAGGGAGAGAGAGGGAGGGGAAGGGAGAGACAGAGACAAAGACAGACAGACAGACAGAGAGGAGGGAGACAGACAGAGAGAGGCAAAGTTAAGGACTAGAAGGGTGACAGGAATGACGAGATAGAGACAGGTGTGGCAGGAGGGAAAAAGAGTCTGTAGAAGGGGCTTTAGAATCCTTGCTGGTGTAAATATGTAGCTTGAGAATGTGGCTGTATTTCAGGGGTGAGTGGCTGGAAAGGCATTAGTGAGCCACTCAATATCCACTTCCCCTCTTCAGCTACCAGCCATCGGCAGGTTCTGTGTCAGAGAACAGAATGCGAAATATGGATTTCTCATATCACACTCTCATGCAGATAGAAATCACCGGAATTGTATCCTGAGAATCCCTTAAGCAATTTTACCGGTTTTCCCAAAGATGGCAGTTTTTCGCTTTTCCAAGGAAATTCTTGTTTTCATTTCGTGTTGATAAAACTCCTTTTCTTGTTTAAAACAAAGATAGCATAAATTGAGCCTCATTCCCACTAATAAAATAGTGGTTTAGAATTCCGCACACACCCTTGTCCCATTCCACAGGCAGCGAAGCCCACATCGTAAAAAAAATCCATTTTTCCCCTGACCCAAACTGACATCCATGCGTTACTAAACCACAATTTCAGAAAATCTGTCTTGGTTTTAAACTGTAAAGTCACTGAATGGAGTTAGATGGATTGATTCTGATTGTGGCTGGTGTAGGAGAGATGATCTACAAGTGAGCCTGTCCCTGACGTGACGGAATTACGATTAAAATACACAAAAAATCCACTTTGTCTCCGCTTCCTCAGAGACCTATTGGGCGAAAAAAGGATTGAGATAAGAAGAGAATTCTCCTGGATTTCTGACTCCCTCGGAATAAGAGAGTCGACCGAGGTGGTTTAATAAATACCCACCCAGTAAGGAACCATAGACACATTTCCTGTAATCACAAACCTGACAGCTATGATCGTCTTGTCTTGCAGTGAGAGGTTTTTATGTAAATGCATATCAGCACGAATTAATCTGGTCGCTGGGAGACAACTGAAGGCGGGTGCTATGCAGCGGGCGCCGCTATTTGCCTGCAGGACTTTCTCACCACCGACCAGCAGACCATTAACTCAGCGTATTCATGATAACAAACACAGGCTACACCGTGTATACGGTAGAACCCCGCGTTAGCCGACACCTAGACTTGCTCAAGTCTTTGAATATGAACATTCATTAAATGATTAAAGATAATCGGAATACGATTCATTATAGTATGTATCCTTCTCTGACTGGCCCATGAATCAAAGACTTGTCCACTCTGACCAGAATCTCCTGTTTATGACCCCAAGCCACTCCCTGTAACCCTATACCTCCCTCTACCCCTCCCCCCTCTCCTCCTCCAGTTCCCTGGCCGCCTGTGTTGTCATAGCAATAAATTTCGCCTACTTCTGACTATGTCTCGATTGAGATTAAAGTGAGAGGGTATCAATCTCCCAGCAGATATCCTGACCAGTAGCCAGACCTCTGCTTGGGGAGTGTGGTGCAAAATCGCGCCAGTCTACACGGCCGATTATGGATGACACCAGTCCCTGTGTCACTCAGAAGGGGTGGAGGGGTAGGATACAGGGACTGAGGCCAGTCTAGCGGACACCCTCCGTTAATTCACTGTTAAGCTGTTTATAGCAATTTAGGATATAGAGTCGGATGTCAGGGGTGTTTGTTGCTGGCTGTACAAGGATTACTGCCTTTAGTAAGGCTGATATATGTGTCAGGAAAATAATAACATTTAAAAAGATAAAAGAAAAAAGCCTGTTGGGCACGGGTTCGTTATACTAGATCTAGGGACTATTATACCAGCCTAGGATAAATATAGCAAACTCTAAATCAAAGTACCGAGAGATAATAAGGATCAGATATAGCTGAGATGAATTCCTGACATCCCTGTAGTATCTCGGCCGGTGTTCTGGTGCCTGGACATAACGAGTGAAGATGCGCGGCGGCCCTGTACATATCGGCAGGTGTTCTGGTGCCTGGACATGACGAGTGAAGATGCGCGGCGGCCCTGTACATATTGGCCAGTGTTCTGGTGCCTGGGCGGCCCTGTACATATCGGCCGGTGTTCTGGTGCCTGGACATGACGAGTGAAGATGCGCGGCGGCCCTGTACATATCGGCCGATGTTCTGGTGCCTGGACGTGACGAGGGAAGATGCGCGGCGGCCCTGTACATATCGGCCGGTGTTCTGGTGCCTGAACATGACGAGTGAAGATGCGCGGCGGCCCTGTACATATCAGCGGGTGTTCTGGTGCCTGGACATGACAAGTGAAGATGCGCGGCGGCCCTGTACATATCGGCCGGTGTTCTGGTGCCTGGACATGACGAGTGAAGATGCGCGGCGGCCCTGTACATATCGGCCGGTGTTCTGGTGCCTGGACATGACGAGGGAAGATGCGCGGCGGCCCTGTACATATCGGCCGGTGTTGTGCGCGGGTCGTGATGAGGACCCGGCCCGGCCTCATAACGTAGTTAGCGGAGACTCGGACACGCCGCCCCCCTCCCGGCCATCCACCTCCCCCTGCTCTGTATGAAGGTCTCGTTACCATCCATCTCTCAGCGGCCTGCATGATGCGCCATGGGCAGTGTAGAGGTGCTTATATAACTGCTTAGATCTAGGACCCTTTACTGTCACCGCGAGGACGCTTCACATGTTTACATGTTACTATGTAGTTGTTCAGCTTATGCCATCACAGGGTTGGCGAGTTAGTTCAGTGGTTAAAGCACTCAACTTGTAACTGTAAGTTGTGGGTTCGAGCCTTACTGCAGCCACCTTTCTCTTTCATCCCCAGCACTTGTAGACTTACAGTTATATCAAAGGCCAATTCTTCCCATACTATGTCTATGTGGTGTGCAGCCACCTTTATCCTTCATCCCCAGCAGTGGTAGACTTACTGCTATATCAAAGGCCACTCCTTCTCATACCATGTCTATGTGGTGTGGTGTACAGCCACCTTTCTCCTTCATCCCCAGCAGTGGTAGATTTACTGCTATATCAAAGGCCAGTCCTTCTCATACCATGTCTATGTGGTGTGGTGTACAGCCACCTTTCTCCTTCATCCCCATCAGTGGTAGACTAACTGCTGTATCAAAGGCCAGTCCTTCTCATACCATGTCTATGTGGTGTGGTGTACAGCCACCTTTCTCCTTCATCCCCATCAGTGGTAGACTAACTGCTGTATCAAAGGCCAGTCCTTCTCATACCATGTCTATGTGGTGTGGTGTACAGCCACCTTTCTCCTTTATCCCCAGCAGTGGGAGATTAACTGATATATCAAAGGCCACTCCTTCTCATACCATGTCTATGTGGTGTGGTGTACAGCCACCTTTCTCCTTCATCCCCAGCAGTGGGAGATTTACTGCTGTATCAAAGGCCAGACCTTCTCATACCATGTCTATAGATGTGGTGTGGTGTGCAGCCACCTTTCACCTTCATCCCCAGCAGTAGTAGACTTACTGCTTTATAAGAGGCCAGTCATTCACATACTATGGCTATGTTGTGAAAAGGAAGTAAAAGAATTCTCACCTTGTAAATAATATAGAAAATGTTTTGTAGCCTCCTCTAGAGGTCATAAACATGGCTTTTCCACGCACCTATACCTTACAGTTACCATTAATAACCTCATCATTGGCTTAAACGGAATTCTCTTGCATTTACCGAATTCTCACAAACCACACATTTAGATCGAGCCTATAAATGTTCTACTTCTCTGGACTATTCTAATCTTTCCCATACAATGTCTGTGACAAAAGCCGATAGATTATTTCAATTCGATCTGTTTTGTAGAAATTCTCATAGTGGCGTTTATTGACGTTACAGTTTTGACTGATGTCGATGCACTTATAGCGCTCTGTCGCCTTGCTGCTTCCACCAAACACATAAAACATGCTGATAGACATTGTAAGTGAGGCAATCACAGGCACCCGCTACACGTGTAACGCGCGTGCGTTTTCTACCCTCCACGTCAAGAAGTGTGCCTGAATCATCGATGTAAATAAAATGCAGAAGTCAGCATTCCTGGAAATGGAAAGGACTCACTCTCATTTTAGACACCCTTCAGTGTCGAGATTGTGTATGTTAGGGAGACTTGGTTAGTGTGGCTGAATGGAACCTGTTCCGTGTTGTTTTGTGTTAGAAATATTCACCGAGTTCAAAGAACGAGGTGATTCAGCCACCCTCACTATGTTTTATGCTCATTAAATTCCTGAAAATCATCAACATATCCTTAAATACACGTCACGTGCTACAGAGGTAGTATCTTTTATACACTCTGACGGTATATGATCATAACTGCTGCTAATATTCAAGCTGTGCTTGGAGTAGTCAAAATAAAAAAACAAACAAGGTATGATCTGGAATCCCGACATACATGCAAGTTTTACTTTTATTTCATACCTCAATTTCTTCATTCACATGAATTCGATGCCCGACTTACATTCAAAGACTAATAATTCATGCCAAAGACAAACAAGGTACGCACTGGATTCTCTAGAAGCTAAATGCGTTTTACTTTAATAATATACCTCCAAATTTAAATAAATATGGAAATATTTACCAATGTGGTGCACCAGTGCTGTCATGGCCCTAGTATAGGGGACAGAGCCATTGTTACTTCATGAAGCAGTCACTAGGTGACCAGCAGTATGGCAGCCCCCTTTGGGGGAACATATGTATATTCTGGCTCTTTGTTCTTACGAAATTCAACTACCTTTCAATATTTTACTATGGTTCCCTTGGCTCTCTGCACCCATCCCAGAGCAGGATGACATAATGATTAAACCCAGCATGAGGTTTTTCACATGGAACACTTTATATACATATGTTAGCTAGAGTTGTGACACTTCCCAATTATCACTCACTTCTTTTACACCTCCTTTAGTGATGAACACCTACTTTTTCACCTCCATTAGTGAAGAACACCTACTTGGGGGGTGTCATGGCTGCCCCCATGGATCATAGGCTATATACCGTATACAACATATAGTGCACCAGTGGTGTCTTGAGCCTAGTGAAACCATGTAGTGCACCAGTGCACCATGAGCCTAGTGATCACGGAGAAATGTTGTAAGCTCATTGAACACCAGTGCAGTGCGTCAGTCATGTCGTAAAACTCGTGCAGCGCGCCGCATGGCCACGTCTACGTGGTGCCGGGCTGTGTTACACGCCGCTCACACTGGGATCAGACCCGCATGGCCATGTCTAAGCAGTGCCAGGCTGTGTTACACACCGCTCACGCTGGGATCAGACCCGCATGGCCATGTCTAAGCGGTGCCAGGCTGTGTTACACACCGCTCACGCTGGGATCAGACCTGCATGGCCACGTCTACGTGGTGCCGGGCTGTGTTACACGCCACTCACTCTGGGATCAGACCCGCATGGCCACGTCTACGCAGTGCCGGGGTGTGTTACACGCCGCTCACACTGGGATCAGACCCGCATGGCCACGTCTACGCGGTGTCGGGCTGTGTTATACGCCGCTCAGGCTGGGATCAGACCCGCATGGCCACGTCTACGCAGTGTCAGGCTGTGTTACACACCGCTCAGGCTGGGATCAGACCGGGCCGGTGTGGAACCCGGGTGGTGAACGAGTCGTCTCCCTTACCCAATATGACCCCGGCTCCCCACTGCCGCTTAGAGCCCACTCCACGGCCACTAGGGGCGCTGCGGCGCATGCACGGTTTATGCGCGCGCCGTCACCGCATACCACGTGATAGCCCCACACGTCCCCACACAGCCCAAGACAGCCCTGCGTAGCCCTGCACAACCCCTTGCGTCCACGCTTAGCCCCACACAGCCCTCTGCGGTCCCACTTAGCCCTGGACAGCCCTGTACGGCCCTGGACAGCCCTGGACAGCCCTGGACAGCCCTGTACAGCCCTGTACAGCCCTGTACAGCCCACTTAGCCCCGGATAGCCTTGTACGACCTGTGTGGCCCCAGACAGCCTCAGGCATACCAGCATAGCCCTTAATGGCTGCAGCCAGCCCTGCATAGCTCCGAGTGGCCCTGGGCGGCCCTAGGAACCCATGGGTGGCCACATCGTCTTAGGACAGACCCATATGGCCCTATGCCTCCCCACACAGCCCCACATGTCCCCACACAGCCCCACATGTCCTCACATGTCCCCACATGTCCTCACACAGCCCCACATGTCCTCACACAGCCCCACACAGCCCCACATGTCCCCACACAGCCCCACATGTCCCCACACAGACCCACATGTCCTCACACAGCCCCACATGTCCTCACACAGCCCCACATGTCCTCACACAGCCCCACATGTCCTCACACAGCCCCACATGTCCTCACACAGCCCCACATGTCCTCACAAAGCCCCACATGTCCTCACACAGCCCCACATGTCCTCACAAAGCCCCACATGTCCTCACACAGCCCCACATGTCCTCACACAGCCCCACATGTCCTCACACAGCCCGGCGCGTGCCCGCTCCACCCGATCCTCTCCCCGCGCCGCCCGTGTTTGGGCTGACTATTATATTCCCTGCTCCCCGGCCCAGGGCCCGCCAGCTGTGGGCTCGAGCAAACACGGCGACTCCCCGCCATCAAACAGCCTACAGACGCCACCTCCTTCCCCTCCAATTATCCCGCGCACCGACCCCCCGCAACCCCTACTTCCGGTCCTGCGCAGTGGGCGCGTCCGGCGCGGGCGGCGGGCGCAGGCGCAGTGGGCGGTGAGTGGCCGTCGACTGGCCGCGCTTTGAGGCCGGGTTAATTGGTGACCGTGCTATATGTGGTTCCGCGAGGAGGGGTTTCACAGTGTGGCAGGGCTGACCCGGCCAAAGTAAATCTTACCATTGTTCACACTCTCCTGTCTCTGCTGGAACTCCCACTCTCCAAGCATAGACCCCACGCCCTACTCGTATCTCTGTGCTAAGGTATAAGGCAAGATTTTCCCCATATTTCATATATCGTATTTCTGAGCCATTTGAAGAGTGCTTTGAGACCTATTTGTGAGAGAGATATACATGTATCACAGAGTAAGTATTACACATTTATTCCTGTTGTGTCTGGGATTACTTTCTTTAGTGGAAAACACCTCCTGTGTTTCAAGGTTTTTTGGTCATTCAGATTGGTAGTTTCATCATCTGCGGATGCACACGATACTGGAGACAATGAAAAGGGCGTTTTGATTATTTTTTTTGTATAATAAAGAGATAAAGAGAGTGTGGCTGGATTACATCTGTTCCTCGGTATTTTGGTCGGATATATTCACCTTGTTCTTCGAACTCTCTGAATATCTCCTACACAAAACAACACAGAAGAGATTCCATTCAGCCAACCTAACCACGTCTCCGTATAAGACAATGGTAGGCCACTTTCATTTCACACGCTTCTAATTAATTCCTAGTTAGAACACATTAGAGGGAAATGAATAACTTGACGTTAAACAATAGTAAGGTAATTCCGCGTGGCTTTTCCCAGTGGCTTGGTGGGATCTGCTGGAGCTTTGAGCTTTGAGCTGGCCATTCCCCGCACCACACCGGACCAGATCAGACTTGGAGCCCGCTTTCATTTCCTCCGCTCTGCCTTCTCTAAGTTGGCCAGTCCTGGTGAGATTAAACGGCGCGGTGCCGTCATTAACACCGTCGTGTGATTTGATTTGGTGTGTAAAAGCAGTTGAGCCTCTGAGGTCATGGCGCCGCTCCGTGGACGGGAACACGCGGAGGTGTTCTTATCAAAAGACTATATTCCGGCGTCACAGAGAGTCCTGAATCAGTGCCGTCCCCGCCCGCCGCCCGCCGCCCGCCGCCCGCCGCCCGCCGCCCGCCGCCCGCCCCCCGCACGCCACGCCGCCCGCCGCCCGCCGCCCGCCGCCCGCCGCCCGCCCCCCGCCCCCCGCACGCCACGCCGCCCGCCGCCCGCCACGCCGCCCGCCGCCCGCCGCCCGCCGCCCGCCGCCCGCCGCCCGCCGCCCGCCGCCCGACTACAGCCACAGTGGTAGATAACAAGAGACGGGGAGGCGGGTTGTTGGTCCTCAATCCTCACAGGACAGAGCGGCGCAGGTTCTAGTATTTACCCAGCACAGGGTGGTGGGATGGTTATTGGTGTCTAGTTAGCATAGGGCAATGAGATTGTTGTTGGTATTTAGCAGTTGTAGTGCAGAAGGATGGTTATTAGCATTTAACCATCATTGAGCAGTATGGTGCTTATTGACATCTACGAAAGGTCACGGTCAGAGCTCGTATCCCATCGAGTTTGAATAACGTAGTAATTCACAAGGTGATGCTGTGTGAATCACGTAGCAATTCGAGCGAGATAGGATGAGCTCTAACTATAAACTTGAATAGGTTTCAGAATTTATCTGAGCCCTGACATTGACTAATTGGGTAACATTTGTGACACAAACCCTCATTGAGTTTTTTTTTTCTAAATACTCAATGGGCATTTAGTTGGAGTTCCCAATATTAAGTCTATGGGGAAAAAGTACCAGGGTGAGACAAACCCAATACCAAATATAATTTCTTCAGACAGACTTTTACCATGTAGGCAACTCCTCAATGCCAGGCAGAGAGAGTTCCGGATTTACATTCTTCAGACATACTTTAATAGAGTGGGCCACTCCTCAGTCCCCCGCACAGCTCCGGCTGTCACCTCGTCATTGTTTCCGAGCGCGGCCCTTAAAGTCGCTGTTTCTCTGAGTGACGTCATGTCCGGCGCGCGGAGGATTGTGGGAGTGGCGCGTTGCATTGTGGGGCAGTCAGTAAACGGTAAGATAAACCCGGAGCTTGTTAGGCGGGCATTGGGCGGTGAAAGGCCGCTGATGACCGGCTAACTACCTGTTTGTGGGTGGAGAGGGACCCGACCGGCTCGTGCTTTCACAGCTCTCACACTGCCGGCCACCCAGTCACTGCCACCCTCCCAGTCACACCCTCCCAGTCACTGCCACCCACCCTCCCAGTCACTGCCACCCTCCCAGTCACTGCCACCCTCCCTCCCAGTCACTGCCACCCTCCCAGTTACTGCCACCCTCCCTCCCAGTCACTGCCACCCTCCCAGTCACTGCCACCCTCCCAGTCACTGCCACCCTCCCAGTCACTGCCACCCTCCCAGTCACTGCCACCCAGTCACTGACACCCTCCCAGTCACTGCCACCCTCCCAGTCACTGCCACCCTCCCAGTCACTGCCACCCAGTCACTGCCACCCTCCCAGTCATTGACACCCCCCAGTCACTGCCACCCTCCCAGTCACTGCCACCCTCCCAATCACTGCCACCCAGTCACTACCACCCTCCCAGTCACTGCCACCCTCCCAGTCACTGCTATCCAGTCACTGCCACCCTCCCAGTCACTGCCACCCAGTCACTGCCACCCTCCCAGTCACTGACACCCCCGGTCACTGACACCCTCCCAGTCACTGACACCCTCCCAATCACTGCCACCCAGTCACTACCACCCTCCCAGTCACTGCCAACCTCCCAGTCACTGCCACCCTCCTAGTCACTGCCACCCTCCTAGTCACTGCCACCCTCCCAGTCACTGCCACCCTCCCAGTCACTATACCGCCCTCCTAGTCACTGCCAACCTCCCAGTCACTCCCACCCTCCTAGTCACTCCCACCCTCCCAGTCACTCCCACCCTCCCAGTCACTCCCACCCTCCTAGTCACTCCCACCCTCCCAGTCACTGCCAACCTCCCAGTCACTGCCAACCTCCCTCCCACTCCCTCTTTTGAGATTTTTGAACCCAAGATAGCTACTGAAGTGGCGGCCAAAGAGATATGAATCTTTGATTTCTAAAATCATCGTCAGATTTCTAAGTATGATAACTCTAGCATGTGTCTTAACCCTGTGAAGGTTAACCCGTCTAAAGAACAGTAGAGATCCGCGTACTTAGAACTATACAGAAATAGAAGCCCGCCTTTTCTCCAATTAGGGCGATGTAAATTAGCTATCGCCCACGGTATTCTATTTGTATTCACCACAAGTCAATGAAGCTCGATGGAGTTTGAGACTTGTCCGCAGACGGGAAGACCTCGCTTAACAATGGCATTTCAGCGGAACTGAAGGTGTCAGTTGTAGGGGTTTGTCCTCGTGCCTGGCGCTGCGCAACCCACCTGCTCACATACCTGTAGGGGTTGGCGTATACAGCGGTGTACGTCAAAAACAGCAGCACTGGGTGACCTCCTTTCTAAAAGCATCCCCCATCGACATGGAATGCTTCACCCAGGAGGGCGTTTCACAATAAGATGTATGTGCTGTACTATATCGAGACATGATTAGGGTGCCTGAATGAAAGCTGTTCTTTGTTATTTTGTGTCAGAAGTAAAAACTGAGTTTGAAGAATGAGGTTTGTGATCGTGACCAAATCAACAAGGAACAGATGTAATTCAGCCACCCTCTCTGTGTCACCTTATTATTATATACCAGGAAATCATCAAAACGCTCTTTTACAACATGTCAGTGGTACAGAGTGCACGAACAATTAGTTCGCCACACTGTGACGAACGGAACCCGTAAAGGTAGCCAGATAGCATGAAATAGTCGTTCACAGGTATATATACACAATAATGACTGGTTTTGTGTACGAGTGGCCGTAATCTCCGAGTAGTTGACGCGTAGTAATATCCGAGCGATTAGCGAGGATATTACGTCGTCAACTACGAGGAGGTTGCGGACATTCGTACACAAACCAGTCGGTATTGTATTTATTGCCCACCTACAAGATTAATAACATTTCTATTGCCTAAAAGGTACATATAGGTCCAGATTATGCCATAGCGCCACAGCACTGTCAAACAAGGTGGTAATTCGGTGTATATTTGCGCCTGTTATATAGTTCGCTATCTTTCTGGGCTTTTAGTATGCAAAACTTATTATGACAGTCATTTCTGATGGTAAATGAGATTATTGTGACTGATTATAACTAATTAATATTGAATGAACATTAAATAAACTTATTTTGAAGTATATTATGAATTGACCTCATTTTGGCAGGGACTATTTTTCCGGAATCTCCTGCAGGAGATTCTGACATGCCAGAATCTCCGGGTAGCGAATTTCAGGTGCCCTATACATTTCCTATGGAGACTCCATAATAGGTGGGTAATAAATGATAATACCGTGATTTTTATCTGCATATTTGCGCAGTTGAGGAGCAGCGATATCTGAGCGAATACGAGGATTTTGCGAAGCATCAGCTCCGAGGAGAATATGACCACCCAAATCAAATTCGTGCTTATGTTGTACTTATCATTCAGCATGGCAAATGTAAGTTATCAAAGCGAATACAAGATGGCCGCTGATCTCCTCACGCACTACTTTGCATGCTAGGGACTACTTATCGTATTCTCCTAGGAGGTTACGACTATCCCGATTCTCCTCGGTAGTGGTCTCGTGACGATACGCTTTAAAGTGACAGGTTCGTATGAGGTAGACACTAGAAACAGCGAAGTCCTAGTGACATTGCTTCTTGAGAACGATGGCCACCTGCAGCATACTGCCAAGCTAGGAAGGGATTCATCAAAACACACTGAAATGCGTACACAATATTGACTGGTTTCAGATACAAGCGGTCGTATTCTCCGAGGAGCTGACACGTAGTAATATCCGAGCGCATGCGAAGATACGGCGCAGAGACAACTCTAAGGAGCATATAACTGTTTTGATCTGAGGCCACCCTATATTGTATTCCTATCCACCTATACTGGACAAGTGGCATGTTGATATCTGATCGTTTCAGTTATGCACCATTTTTCCGTATGCATACAACAGCATACAACATTTCTGTATGCGCTGGGTATGTCCATACACACTCCCTATGGGTTTTCTACGGATAGTTTGTATTAGGTGGATAATAAAAACTTTGAGACACTTGTAGGTTGTGAGGAACTGATTCCCATCAGATATATTGACTTAAATGCGCACTTAACCTTTGAGATTCCATTGAGACTTGATACAGTGAGACGATATCTGCATCCTGTGGCTACATCTAGGATGATTGTATTTGCAGTGATGACATTCTGGTCCTGTTAGAAAGGCTTGATAAAATGCCTCGCTGGAGAGTTTATCACATATTCAGTGAGATAGCAGAGTTAATTCCAGACAAGTGCATACACATATATATATATATATATATATATATATATATATATATATATATATATATATATATAGCTATTACAGTCACGGACATGCGTATTCATAAATAATGTTGAATATTCCTGAATCATAACAAACCATAGGCCATAGATGGGATATCAGATAGACTCAGCCTGTTGTGGGTGATATTGGATACGCTTTGCCTATTTTAGGTGATATTGGATACGCTTAGCCTATTGTAGGTGACATTGGACACACTAGGCCTACGGTAGGTGATATTGGATACATTCAGCCTATTGTAAGTAATATTGGATACACTCAGCCTAGTGTAGATGATATTAGATACACTCAGCCTATTGTAGGCGACATTGGATACACTCAGCCTGTTGTAGGCGATATTAGATACACTCAGCCTATTGTAGGCGACATTGGATACACTCAGCCTGTTGTAGGCGGTATTAGATACACTCAGCCTATTGTAGGCGACATTGGATACACTCAGCCTGTTGTAGGCGATATTAGATACACTCAGCCTATTGTAGGCGACATTGGATACACTCAGCCTGTTGTAGGCGATATTAGATACACTAAGTCTAGTGTAGATACTATTGAATACACTTGGTCTAGTGTAGATACTATTGAATACACTAAGTCTAGTGTAGATACTATTGAATACACTTGGTCTAGTGTAGATACTATTGAATACACTAAGTCTAGTGTAGATACTATTGAATACACTTGGTCTAGTGTAGATACTATTGAATACACTAAGTCTAGTGTAGATACTATTGAATACACTTGGTCTAGTGTAGATACTATTGAATGCATTTGGTCTAGTGTAGATACTATTGAATACACTTGGTCTAGTGTAGATACTATTGAATACACTTGGTCTAGTGTAGATACTATTGAATGCACTTAGTGTAGTGTAGATACTATTGAATGCACTTGGTCTAGTGTAGATACTATTGAATGCATTTGGTCTAGTGTAGATACTATTGAATACACTTGGTCTAGTGTAGATACTATTGAATGCACTTGGTCTAGTGTAGATACTATTGAATACACTTGGTCTAGTGTAGATATTATTGAATACACTTGGTCTAGTGTAGATGCTATTGAATACACTTGGTCTAGTGTAGATACTATTGAATGCACTTAGTGTAGTGTAGATACTATTGAATGCACTTGGTCTAGTGTAGATACTATTGAATACACTTGGTCTAGTGTAGATACTATTGAATACACTTGGTCTAGTGTAGATACTATTGAATGCACTTGGTCTAGTGTAGATACTATTGAATACACTTGGTCTAGTGTAGATCATACTGGATTCACTCGGTCTAGTGTAGATACTATTGAATACACTTGGTCTAGTGTAGATACTATTGAATACACTCGGTCTAGTGTAGATACTATTGAATACACTCGGTCCCTGAAGGTGCCCCGTGACACAGCCAGGTGTCACACGTGACTTTGAGCTCGCTCCTCTTACCCCCGGCGGGCTGGTCCTGGCTCGGCGCCAACTCCTCCCGTTCCCACAGTCGGCGCTTCTCACGTCCGGGGGCGGCCTGCGGGCGGCGGGCGGCGGCCCTGGAGGGCGGGGGGCGGCCGGCTGCCAGCCCGCCCCGCCCGGCCTTCACTGGGCGCAGGCTGGGAAGTGTCAGCCGAGCCCAGCCTGCCCCCGGGGGCCGCCGCCCGCCCCCCGCCCGCTTTTTACCCCGAGTTACAGGTAATCCGCCGCTCGTCCGCCACCTCGCGCATGGAGGCGCCGCCTTGTTAGGTACGCCGCCGCCGCCCAGTCACCGTCCCCGTATCTGCCCTGACCCAGTTCGCGAGCTGCTATTGCCACCTGTGTCGGGGATCCTCTCTGGAGTTGTACCCGTGGTATATTCAGGTTGGAAGGTAATGGTTGTAAGCCCATCGCGTGCTCGTGAAACTTGGGAAGTTCCCTCTCTTTTTTGGGTACTGTCTCTATCTTGGTGTCTGTATTTTCCGCCGTGTTATGATTATTATGATTTCCCTCCAGCTCCGTGTCTTTTAGATTCAGATTCTGGCTTCGCCCTAGGCAGTGAGATTTACCTGACAGGCTTAGAAACTGTGAGAAAGAAAACTGATGTGTGGCGTACTATCATTTCATTTTACGTGCTACCTATGTGCCAGCTTCAAACACCTTTTTCTAAATTCGGTTATGTATAAAGGCTGGCAGATGCATTTCTTCTACCTGCTGCCTGCCACCCACTTCCTACTGCATATCGCCCACTACCTGCCACCCACTTCCCATTTCCTGTTGCTTATTGCTTGCCACCCACTGCCAATTGCCTGCTGTGTATTGCCTGCCAACCACGTCCCATTGCCTGCTGCCTATTTCCTGCCACCCACTGCCTATTGCCTGTCAACCACGTCCCATTGCCTGCTGTCTATTAGCTGCCACCAACTGCTTATCGCCTGCCACCCACTGCCAGTGATCCAAGGCTTGCTGCCAAGCATCAACCACCACTATCAGCCACTGCTGTGACGGTACCGCTCTGCTGGGTGTGTTTCTGTTGACCACTGGTCGCTGTTCACTCACACTCTCACACTGCTGGCTGTGTTTCTGTTGACCACTGCTCGTTGTTCTCTCACACTCTCACACTATTGAGTGTGTTTGTGTTGACCACTGCTCGCTGTTCGCTCACACTCTCACACTATTGAGTGTGTTTCTGTTGACCACTGCTCGCTGTTCACTCACACTCTCACACTGCTGGCTGTGTTTGTGTTGACCACTGTTCGCTGTTCTCTCACACTCTCACACTGCTGGCTGTGTTTGTGTTGACCACTGCTCGCTGTTCACTCACACTCTCACACTATTGAGTGTGTTTGTGTTGACCACTGCTCGCTGTTCGCTCACACTCTCACACTATTGAGTGTGTTTCTGTTGACCACTGCTCGCTGTTCACTCACACTCTCACACTGCTGGCTGTGTTTGTGTTGACCACTGTTCGCTGTTCTCTCACACTCTCACACTGCTGGCTGTGTTTGTGTTGACCACTGCTCGCTGTTCACTCACACTCTCACACTATTGAGTGTGTTTCTGTTGACCACTGCTCGCTGTTCGCTCACACTCTCACACTATTGAGTGTGTTTGTGTTGACCACTGCTCGCTGTTCACTCACACTCTCACACTATTGAGTGTGTTTGTGTTGACCACTGCTCGCTGTTCACTCACACTCTCACACTGCTGGCTGTGTTTGTGTTGACCACTGCTCGCTGTTCGCTCACACTCTCACACTGCTGGCTGTGTTTGTGTTGACCACTGCTCGCTGTTCACTCACACTCTCAGACTCCTGCAGCCATCCTTCACGTTGTCAGGTCGTAACTCACCTCGCTCGCTGACCTTCGCCGCCCACGTCTCGTGAATGAACTGAGTCGTTATTCTCACCAGTCTTCTACTGCTACAAATTGTGTAGACACAGGAATGGAAGTTCTCCACGTTTAGACGGAGATCCTCGTTTCATGTTCAGTTCATGAATTAGTTTTCATTCTTTAACCTAAGAGAGCATAAATTGAGCCTCACTCACGCAAATAAAACAGTGCTTTGAACCTCCCCACAGAACCTCAACCATGGCCAACAACTTTGTGTCTTCTATATTTCCACATTTTTCCATGACCACAACTGACATCCCTGTAGAAGCTTCTATTTAATCATACCGAAATGAATATAGAAGCAACTGGTCAGCTAATTCTCAAAACATAATCTATGACTATGGCCGGGATTAAGTGATCGTCAACCATCTGGCGTGCCCGTCTTCTACCCGTCTTCTACCCGTCTTCTACCCGTCTTCTACCCGTCTTCTACCCGTCTTCTACCCGTCTTCTACCCGTCTTCTGCCCGTCTTCTGCCCGTCTTCTACCCGTCTTCTACCCGTCTTCTACCCGTCTTCTACCCGTCTTCTACCCGTCTTCTGCCCGTCTTCTACCCGTCTTCTGCTCGTCTTCTGCCCGTCTTCTACCCGTCTTCTGCCCGTCTTCTACCCGTCTTCTGCCCGTCTTCTGCCCGTCTTCTACCCGTCTTCTGCCCGTCTTCTACCCGTCTTCTACCCGTCTTCTACCCGTCTTCTACCCGTCTTCTACCCGTCTTCTACCCGTCTTCTACCCGTCTTCCAGCAATTGTCGCCCATGGCCGAGGACTACAAGAGGAATTTCTGTTAAAAGCCTTGTGTTAAGATATCAGTGTATGAAGGACACAGTACCAAGTGACCAGAGGGCAGTGGGCTGAGAACAGTGTATTTAGGGCAGTGGGCTGAGGGCAGTGAGTTGAGGGCTGAGGGCAGTAAGCTGAGGGCAGTGGCTGAGGGCAGAGGCTGAGGGCAGTGGCTGAGGGCAGTGTGCTGAAGGAAGTGAGTTGAGGGCAGTGGGCTGAGGGCAGTGGGCTGAGAACAGTGTATTTAGGGCAGTGGGCTGAGGGCAGTGAGTTGAGGGCTGAGGGCAGTGGCTGAGGGCAGTGGCTGAGGGCAGTGGCTGAGGGCAGTGGCTGAGGGCAGTGTGCTGAAGGAAGTGAGTTGAGGGCAGTGGGCTGAGGGCAGTGGGTTGAGGGCAGCGAGCTGAGGTTGGTTGGCTGAGGGCAAAAGGCTAAGGGCAGTGGGTTTAGGGCAGGGGGCTGAGGGCTGGGGGTAGCAGGCGGGGGGCTGGGGGCTGAGGGCTGAGGGCAATGGGGTGAGGGCAGCAGGCTGAGGGCTGAGGGCAGTGGGTTGAGTGCAATGGGCTGAGGACACTGGGCTGAGGGCAGCAGGCTGAGGGCAGGGGGCTGAGGGCAATGGGCTGAGGGCAGCAGGCTGAGGGCAGGGGCTGAGGGCAGTGGGCTGAGGGTAGTGGACTGAGGGCAGTGGGTTGAGTGCAATGGGCTGAGGACATTGGGCTGAGGGCAGTGGGCTGAGGGCAGTAGGCTGAGGGCAGTGGGCTGAGGGCAGTAGGCTGAGGGCAGTGGGCTGAGGGCAGTGGGCTGAGGGCAGCAGGCTGAGGGCAGTGGGCTGAGGGCAGTGGGCTGAGGGCAGCAGGCTGAGGGCAGCAGGCTGAGAGCAGCATGTGGGGGGCATCGTGCAGAGGGCACTGTGCTGAGTGAGATGTGCTGAGTGCGGGTGGTGGTGGGGGAAGCAGCTGGCTGGCTGGATGGCCGGCTGACTGGTACGCCCGGCCCCTATCACCTGCCTTAGGGCTTCATTATGACGGAAAGTGCATGGTGGTGCTGTATTGTTTCCTCACTAATGTGCCTCAAAAGTGAACATTCTGCTGCTGCGCGCCTAAAGTGGCCGCTGAATTGGTGTCATCCTCAGCCTCCTGCCTGCTCCCGGCCGCCCTCAGCCTCGTCTCCTGGAGAAGACGGCGTTATTATACGGCACTCAGCCCGCCTCAGGTAGCTCTTTACAGCCATACGCCGTCATATTGTCCCTGATTAGTCATGGAGGGAGGTGTCATGTAGGCTGGCGTCATGTAGGCTGGTGTCATGTAGGCTGATGTCATGTAGGCTGGTGTCATGTAGGCTGGTGTCATGTAGGCTGGTGTCATGTAGGCTGATGTCATGTAGGCTGGTGTCATGTAGGCTGGTGTCATGTAGGCTGGCGTCATGTAGGCTGGTGTCATGTAGGCTGATGTCATGTAGGCTGGCGTCATGTAGGCTGATGTCATGTAGGCTGGTGTCATGTAGGCTGGCGTCATGTAGGCTGATGTCATGTAGGCTGGTGTCATGTAGAATGGTGTCATGTAGAATGGTGTCATGTAGAATGGTGTCATGTAGAATGGTGTCATGTAGAATGGTGTCATGTAGGCTGGTGTCATGTAGGCTGGTGTCATGTAGGCTGGCGTCATGTAGGCTGGTGTCATGTAGGCTGGTGTCATGTAGGCTGGCGTCATGTAGGCTGGTGTCATGTAGGCTGGTATCATGTAGGCTGGTATCATGTATGCTGGTCTAATGTAGGCTGGTGTCATGTAGGCTGGAGTCATGTAGGCTGGTGTCATATAGGCTGATGTCATGTAGGCTGGTGTCATGTAGGCTTGTGTCATGTAGGCTGGTCTAATGTAGGCTGGTCTAATGTAGGCTGGTGTCATGTAGGCTGGTGTCATGTAGGCTGGTGTCATGTAGGCTGGTGTCATGTAGGCTGGTGTCATGTAGACTGGTGTCATGTAGGCTGGCATTATGTAGGCTGGTGTCATGTAGGCTGGCGTCATGTAGGCTGGTGTAATGTAGGCTGCCATCAGAAGACTAGGTGTAAGAGGAGATGATGGGTGTAGATAGAACACTAGGAGAGAACTCAGTCTAGCTAGCAGATGACTAGTAGGAGGTGTGATTATGAGTTATGAGTTGTGACTAAGTTATATGAGCGATTAATGTGACTAACTTATATGAGTGGGGGATATGACTATGTTGTCAGGGGTGGTCATTGCACCCCCTGGTGAAACACCTCGACACTAGCGCTCCCCATATGGGGTAATGTGACCATGTTATATCAGTGGGGGATGTGACCATGTTATATCAGTGGGGGATATGACCATTTTATATGAGTGGTAGATATGACTATGCTATATGAGTGGTAGATATGACTATGCTATTTGAGTGGTAGATATGACTATGCTATATGAGTGGTAGATATGACTATGCTACATGAGTGGTAGACATGGCTATGCTATATGAGTGGTAGATATGGCTATGATATATGAGTGGTAGATATGACTATGCTATATAAGTGGTAGATATGACTATGCTATATGAGTGGTAGATATGGCTATGCTATATGAGCGGTAGATATGACTATGCTATATGAGCGGTAGATATGACTATGCTATATGAGTGGTAGATATGACTATGATATATGAGTGGTAGATATGACTATACTATATGAGTGGTAGATATGACTATACTATATGAGTGGTAGATATGACTATGCTATATGAGTGGTAGATATGGCTATGCTATATGAGTGGTAGATATGACTATGCTATATGAGTGGTAGATATGACTATGCTGTATGAGTGGTAGATATGGCTATGCTATATGAGCGGTAGATATGACTATGCTATATGAGTGGTAGATATGACTATGCTATATGAGTGGTAGATATGGCTATACTATATGAGTGGTAGATATGGCTATACTATATGAGTGGTAGATATGACTATGCTATATGAGTGGTAGATATGACTATGATATAGGGAGGATTGATATCGCTAAGAAATGCGCCGTCGACACATGTATCGGCTTAGCGCGGACGACCAGAATTGAATGATATTGTCGACATTCAATCTGGCTCGCTCACTTTGATAAAGCCTTGCCCGCCAAGCCGCCGTCTCTGTCACCAGCCTCGGCGCTAAGCCGCTCACAAGGCCAGTTGATGAAACATTTATCAGACGGGAACAATTGGTTGTCATGCTAGCGATAAGAAGGTATTGTAGGCCACAAATCAATCGCTAAGAAGCCCGGTATTTGTCGTCCAATTAAGCCGTACGGATTAATATTAAATTCATAATTAAGTTCCTTTCCCTCCGGTGGGATTATATGCATAGGAGACTGGCGGACAAGCCCACTTGGACCATGGAGACCCAGCCAAGTCTTTGATGGTAAAAAGTGGAGCCAGCGAGGCGCGTCTTTTTATCTCGACTTATCTCATTACCGATACGCCGGTGATGGGTTTAGTGGAGTGCTGCTATAGAGGGAGTGTAAGGCGATGTCCCGCCATCCACAGCCCGCTCTGCGCGCCGCAGATCAACCTCCCGATCAGGGACCCAAAGCAAACGTTGGTGAATCGAGCTCCCACAAAGGATCTTTTAAATTCCGGAGAAGCTATCTGACCTGACTACGCTGGGTGCATGCTACGCTATCTGGTAATACTTTGCTGAGTGCATGCTACGCTATCTGGTAATACTTAGCATGGTGCCTGCTACGCTATCTGGTAATACTTAGCGGGCTGCATGCTACGCTATCTGGTAATACTTAGCTGGGTGCATGCTACGCTATCTGGTAATACTTAGCTGGGTGCATGCTACGCTATCTGGTAATACTTAGCGGGCTGCATGCTACGCTATCTGGTAATACTTAGCTGGCTGCATGTTACGCTATCCGGTAATACTTTGTCGGGTGCATGCTGCGCTATCTGGTAATACTTAGCTGGGTGCCTGCTACGCTATCTGGTAATACTTAGCTGGGTGTATGCTGCGCTATCTGCTTTCATTACTTAGCTTGATACATGAGCTAACGGGTACTATTATCAGACAAGTAATAATGTTTTTCTCATCTTTACGGTATCTAGCACTCTATTGGATTGACTTTGATGCTATGTGATTATTGTAATATATCCCATCTCATCCAATTATTTCAATAACTAAGGTAGCACCTATATACTACATGTATCAGAGGTTATCAGTATACAACAATATAGTGTGCTGTTCAGTCGCACTGTTATATAAAGTTGATTGTACTAACCGGCCCATCCGAGCCCGGACATCTTTATTATTGTAACTGATGCGAACCCTAATAAAATGATTAAAAAAGAAAGAAAAAAATGATTATCTAGCTGGATTATTATTTAGTGGAATATAAGTTAACTGGTATCATTATGCTAGGTGCATGCTACACTATCTGGTATTTTGGGTAAAATATCGATTTCTTGATCTGTGTAGTTTTCTAGCTTATTACCATGTCTCACACTTACTGGCCAGCTGTACGGATTCCTTTTGCCACACTGTGACGAACTACAAATAATGCGACCATCTATATCACGTGACTTGTTTGTAATGGTTCTTTTAATGATGTCCCGTTATATAATGATAGTCATAGTGAGTGTGTCTAGATTATATGCTCCTTGTTGATTCATTCAGAAATAGCTACCTCGTTCTTCAATCTCGGTGAATATTTCCGACACAAAACAACACGGAACAGATTCCATTCAGCCACGCTAACCTTGTCTTCCTATACTACCCACACAGCCAACATTCTGATGGCCATAGTGAAGCGCACAGTAGAAGGTTATCAGTTGTCCTCGCCAGCTCGGCATTGCGTGGTGGTTCACCCGCCTTTCAGACTGTCAAGTGGCACCCTGGCACTTCTGTAAGAGCCCATCTCGCCATCCTTAGTCCCGGCGTATTGCCTGAGTGAAGAAAGAGTCAAGAAAGCCGGGTAGAAAGGCGCACACCCGCCATGCGGCCTGCACAATGAGGTGCGTGCAGTCGGGGATGGTGGGGGAATGGTCTGCCGGCGAGTGTCAATGTGACAAAGACTGCGGGGGACGAAGACTTGTGGCTCGGGCGTAAAGTCTACGTGGCGCCTTCCCCGCAGCCCAGAGCCACTAATGACCGGGCGACTAATGAAAAGCGACCGCGCGATTTGTCGCCCGACGAGACCGCTCTTATGGGGACGGCTGAGAGAGAGACAGCTACCTTGTACTTTGACCTAGACTGCCTTGTCTTAACACTGGTCCCTGAAAACGGCATGCCAAGTCAGTCTTCTTGTTTTCACACCGGCCCCTGCTAACAGCATGCCAAGTCAGTCTGTGTTGCCATAATACTGGTCCCTGCTATCGCAATGCCAAGTCAGTCTTTCTTGTGTTCCCTGCTAACCTCATGCCAAGTCAGTCTTTCTTGTGTTCCCTGCTAACCTCATACCAAGTCAGTCTTTCTTGTGTCCCCTGCTAACCTCATGCCAAGTCAGTCTTTCTTGTGTCCCCTGCTAACCTCATGCCAAGTCAGTCTTTCTTGTGTTCCCTGCTAACCTCATGCCAAGTCAGTCTTTCTTGTGTCCCCTGCTAACCTCATGCCAAGTCAGTCTTTCTTGTGTTCCCTGCTAACCTCATGCCAAGTCAGTCTTTCTTGTGTCCCCTGCTAACCTCATGCCAAGTCAGTCTTTCTTGTGTTCCCTGCTAACTCCATACCAAGTCAGTCTTTCTTGTGTACCCTGCTAACGCAATGCCAAGTCAGTCTTTCTTGTGTTCCCTGCTAACCTCATACCAAGTCAGTCTTTCTTGTGTACCCTGCTAACGCAATGCCAAGTCAGTCTTTCTTGTGTTCCCTGCTAACGCAATGCCAAGTCAGTCTTTCTTGTGTTCCCTGCTAACTCCATATCAAGTCAGTCTTTCTTGTGTTCCCTGCTAACTCCATATCAAGTCAGTCTTTCTTGTGTACCCTGCTAACCCCATACCATGTCAGTCTGTGTACTCTTAACATCGGCCCCTCACACCAAGTCCTCATAGAATCCCACACAACACCGTGTGAACAGAATGTGAGCACTCCACAACCCTCTGACTATAGATCATTACTAGGATTTTATTCACTCATCACTCGATGAATCATCTTTGATTTAAAACCTCTTTTGAGGATCGTGCAGACCGGTTGACAATCTCCTGTCCTTGTACTAAATCATTGGAGTGATCACCAATGGGTGATTATGTGATAATCCTGATCACTGGGTTATTATATGCAGTAGTTAGTGGCTAACATGAAGCATACAAGCTGAGATACTAGACGGGTACTGCATCGAGATCCATAGCCGCTGAGAATAGTCCATGAGTTTTGATTGCAAAGTAATCACACAGGGTAAAGCAGAGTGAAATTAAGTAGCGAACCAAAATGAATGGCATATTTTCAGTGGCTATGGATCGAGTGCGGTTTAGATTTTATCTCACCCCATCACTGACTCATTGTCATTTGTGACATCATCACCCATCTAGTATCTTTATGTAATACTCTCTTAATGAGTGATTGTGTAATGGACCTGTTTTCTGGTTATTATGCAGTAAATAGTTGGTGGCTAAGATGAAACATACAAGCTGAAATACACCTTTTTATGATACACACAGAGCCACTGCCGTATATTTTGACCTTTGACCTTTGCTCTACTGCTCAAAATATGCCATGATCCACGCATGCGCGTGGGTTGATGCTGACGTCATGACGACTTCCGCTTCCCACGCCATGATGAAGCGCCGCCTGGCGGTAACTAAGCGTCTGTTGGCATGGCAACGGGTGCTGGTCGTCATGGCAACAGGTTTGATCACTGAGGCGGTCACGTGATCAGCAGGTCAAGAAGGGAGGCCGCTTGTAACATGAATAAAACATTGATGAGTTTCTGTATAATGACCAGGATGCCACGGCCATCCTCACCTCATCATATCCCGCGGCCACCCCCCGCCCCACACGCGCGCCCCGTCACACGGGACAGACAGGGGAGTCGGCTCGGTGGTTAAGGCACTGGACTCTAGTCCTTAGGTTGCCGGACTTTGTGAGTCCCATTGCAGCCACTTTCTTCCTTCATCCCCAGCAGTGGTGACTGACTATATCAAAGGCCAGTCCTTCTCATACCATGTCTATGTTGTGTGGTGTGCTGCCACCTTTCTCCTTCACTCCCAGCAGTGGTAGACTTACTGTTATATCAAAGGCCAGTCCTTCTCATACCATGTCTATGTGGTGTGGTGTAAAGCCACCTTTCTACTTCATTCTCAATAATGGTAGATTTACTGCTATATCAAAGGCCAGCCCTTCTCATACCATGTCTTGAAACCGTGGTTTTAACCTTCCCAAACACCCTGAGCCCCGTTGCATGGCCAACATTGATGTGTTTTCCATGTTCCCCAATGTCTCCAAAGCAAAAGACTCCACATGAAATATATTTCTACTCATCTCTTTTCGTGACCCCATCTGACATCCCAGGTGTCACATATTAACATATCTAGACCATTTATCTGAAGTATTTGCGTCAGAATTATCCATACCTAATGAAGATACTGTCGTATCAGACTAGAGAGCCGACATATTGGTCTCCTCCAGGTTGGACTTCCGGTGCCCCCAGTGTGAGTAAAGTTAAATACACATATTATCGCCCACTTTAGTTCTAGTTCCCACGTGTGGTGGCGTGTCGGTAGTATCGCGCAAAGCGGAAGTGCCATGTGTCATGCGCGGAAATGACGTGCTCATCATGTGTGCACTGGGCCATGACCATGTTTGAGCCTCGCTTTGATCGTCGATTTATTGACCAATCAGTGCACAGGGCGCCAAATACAAAATTCCTGTCGGCACTGATATATTTATGTTGTCATTGAATAAGGAGGTAACGCGTACTGGTAAAAAAGTTGTAAATAGTATAATTTAACATGTTCATAAAAAGCTGAATGCTCTTCAAACCTATGTGAGCTGTCGAGTGACCTCTTTGTTTGTCATGAGGCCTGTTCTCCATCTGCCGAGAAAAAGATCGGCGATCTTAAGGAAGAACTCATTCTGTATCATGAAGATCTGGGGACGGTGGTGGAGCGGTAACTATCCGGGCCAGATATCGGCGGTTCTGTGCAGCGATGGTCTGTTTCCGCCTGCTGACTGACTTCTGATCCCTCACTTCCCGACAAAATCAAAGGATGTTAAATTGAATAGCGACAATTTTGTTAGGAAGTACTGCGAAAAATCGGAACAGAAATCATTCACTCCTCTAGTTCCATTTGCCGATATACGAAAACTATATTTCTTTTAAACTCCGTTGGTGGTTGGTTGGTGGTGTGTTGGTGGATTATCGGCAGAAAGCTGCTCATACTGGGCTCGAGGCTCGATGTAATTTGCCCCTGGCTGTTGCTGTGGCTTAAAACACAATCAACCAACCGGCGGATGTAGGTACCCAATGGAACCATATTGAGGTTGACAAGTTATGATGATCTGTGGTCGATGTCTTTATCTATCTGCGCTACAAACCGACTGCACATCGTTCTCATTCCTTCTCCTCCTACATTCCCGATCGTAGTCATAAATCGACATTATTTCCTGATACGACAATATTGGGTAAATAGGTTTGACACAAACCAGCCATGCATGTCGTGAATACATTAACTTACGTTTAGTTGGATTTTTCGGCTTGGGCCACACGGCCATACGCTGTTTAAAGGTTAGAGAAGTCACATAAACTTTGAGCCTGCTGCCAAAATGACCATCCCTTCACTATCTGCGTGCTAATACTGTGATATTGGGAAAGGAGCAGAGGGCCAGTGTCTCAGTGTCTTAGAGGCATGCCCAGCTGACCATGACCATCACTCAAGACCGAAATACCTGAAGGACCACTGGTGCTTGATATCTTTGGATCCTAGACAGGCTGTTGTAGAAGCAGGTTGATTGGGTACAAGTGAGTTGCAGGACTTGGCCCATAGTCTGAATATAACCACACCTTTAAATTGTGATTTTTTTTATAATTCCGCGCTCATACATTAATGATGGTTTATGTATATTTCTATCTGTATGTAAAACCTCAACCACCTGAGTATGTACCTAGGATTGCTACTAGAGGTAGGGATATGATTGAAAATGGCATTAAGAAAAAACAATAAAGACGTACCGGTAAGCAGATATGTAACCCTAAAATACATCATAATCAATCCATTGCAATCATTGTGTATCCTTGGTTGCCATAAAGACAGAACATTGAAGCAGAAACAGCTACAAACTTTGCAAACTTTTCATATGGACATTTCATATGAAAACTATAGTAACCGATATATCTTAATGACCCATGAAATAACATCTGCAGCGGTAGATTCTCTCCTACCCAGCATGCGTCTGTCGCATCCGGTGGCAGACATCTTGGCGCTAGTACGTATGGGCGCTGATAGGTGGCGGGGTGGTCGCCTTGTTAGTGTCGCCTTTAATAAACTAGCTAAGCCCTCCATCACTCGGCAGGCCGCTGCCGGCCACCAACATCCCTCCCCATTACCCCCGAACTCAGCCTTTTTGTTTTAAGGACAGGGATGATGCCAGAGGTCGCTGTCAGACACCGTGTGACCTTCACCGGACACGTCTTGTGGGGTCTCTGTCTTACTGCGGTCCTGTGATTACTGTACGACAGTACCGGACATACTATTTACTGCGGTCCTGTGATTACTGTACGACAGTACCGGACATACTATTTACTGCGGTCCTGTGATTACTGTGCTACAGTACCGGACATACTATTTACTGCGGTCCTGTGATTACTGTGCTACAGTACCGGACATACTATTTACTGCGGTCCTGTGATTACTGTACAGCAGTACCGGACGTACTATTTACTGCGGTCCTGTGATTATCGGACATACTATTTACTGCGGTCCTGTGATTACTGTACGATAATACCGGACATACTATTTACTGCGGTCCTGTGATAACTGTACAGCAGTACCGGACATACTATTTACTGCGGTCCTGTGATTACTGTACGACAGTACCGGACATACTATTTACTGCGGTCCTGTGATTACTGTGCTACAGTACCGGACATACTGTTTACTGCGGTCCTGTGATTACTGTGCTACAGTACCGGACATACTATTTACTGCGGTCCTGTGATTACTGTACGACAGTACCGGACATACTATTTACTGCGGTCCTGTGATTATCGGACATACTATTTACTGCGGTCCTGTGATTACTGTACGACAGTACCAGACATACTATTTACTGCGGTCCTGTGATTACTCTGCTTCAGTATCGGACATACTATTTACTGCGGTCCTGTGATTACTGTACAGCAGTACTGGACATACTATTTACTGCGGTCCTGTGATTACTCTGCTATAGTATCGGACATACTATTTACTGCAGTCCTGTGATTACTGTACGACAGT
The DNA here is from genome assembly GCA_950022655.1 of Alentia gelatinosa. Taxonomy (NCBI): domain Eukaryota; kingdom Metazoa; phylum Annelida; class Polychaeta; order Phyllodocida; family Polynoidae; genus Alentia; species Alentia gelatinosa. Next base: position 55,116,689 of record OX465588.1, read on the forward strand.
ACCGGACATACTATTTACTGCGGTCCTGTGATTACTGTACAGCAGTACCGGACATACTATTTACTGCGGTCCTGTGATTACAACAGTATTGGACACATAATCTTTTTAAGATATAATGTCAATGATCCCCCAATAGAAACTAAGACAATAACTGAATGATAATGAAAGATTAGATTACTTCCATATATTGTATATATATATATATATATATATATATATATATATATATATATAGATGTAATGTAAATAACTCCCCAACAGAAGCTAAGACAATAACTCAATGATAATGAAAGATCAGATTACTTTCCTCTGTTACATATCATACGTAGATAACGGTTGTTGTGTGCTGTATTATCAGCTCACAGTGGTCTCACACAGTAGCCGCCCTGTCGTGCTGTACAGCAGGCTCATTGGGAGCCCTGGCCTTGAGGCAGACGCTATCCTGAGTGACTACCAAGCAGAGCGGCAAATGGCCGCGCCCAGCCATGAGGCACAATGTCATAACGAGGTCTGCCTCCCAGCGGAGCCACCAGCCTCACTTTCATCTGCAATGCGCATGCGTGTGGATGATTCACATGACTGATCCTTACAACAGCAAGAGTTGGGATATGACAAGCTGCTTGTTCTACAGGCAGACCAGTATAGAGAAATGGGTATCCAACAGGCAGGCCGCAATAGACAGATGGGTGTCCAATAGGCAGACCAGTATAGAGAAATGGGTGTCCAACAGGCAGACCAGTATAGATAGAGGGGTGTCTAACAGGCAGGCTGCAATAGACAGATGGGTGTCCAACAGGCGGACCAGTATAGATAGAAGGGTGTCTAACAGGCAGGCCGCAATAGACAGATGGGTGTCCAACAGGCAGGTCACTAGACAGATGGGTGTCCAAAAGGCAGGCCAGTATAGGCAGATGGGTGTCCAAAAGGCAGGCCACTATAGGCAGATGGGTGTCCAAAAGGCAGGCCACTATAGGCAGATGGGTGTCCAACAGGCAGACCAGTATAGAGAAATGGGGGTCCAACAGGAAGGCCAGTATAGGCAGACGGGTGTCCAAAAGGCAGGCCAGTATAGGCAGACGGGTGTCCAAAAGGCAGGCCACTATAGGCAGATGGGTGTCCAAAAGGCAGGCCACTATAGGCAGATGGGTGTCCAAAAGGCAGGCCACTATAGGCAGATGGGTGTCCAACAGGCAGACCAGTATAGAGAAATGGGGGTCCAACAGGAAGGCCAGTATAGGCAGACGGGTGTCCAAAAGGCAGGCCAGTATAGGCAGACGGGTGTCCAACAGGCAGGCAGGTGTCCCATATACAGGCTCTGGTTGTATATTAGCTCAGTGGTTAAGGTACTCGACTCATAATCACAAGGTGGTGGGTTTAAGTACCACTGCAGCCACCTTTCTCATTCATCCCCGGCAGTGTTAGACTTACTGCTATATCAAAGGCCAGTCCTTCTCATACCATGTCTATGTGATGTGCAGCCACCTTTCTCCTTCATCACTAGCAGTGCTAGAGTTACTGCTATATCAAAGGCCAGTCCTTCTCATACCACGTCTATCTGATGTGCTACCACCTTTTTCCTTCATGCTCAGCATACTTTTGTTGTAAAAGTTGTGGGGAAAAGCTGAAGGACCTATCATGGACGACCAGAGATAAATTAAAACAAACAAACAAATACACAGGCGAATATAATTGAATCCCGGTTGTAGCGTGTAGGACTGTTTTGTCTGGAACGAATTATGTTGATCTTATCGAGCTGATCAGGACACTCAGCCTAAATGGTCATTTTCACCTGAAAAGAGAGATGTCATGATAAGTGGGAGTCCACTACATGTATACGCCAACAGGTGGGTTGTACTACGGGCAGGCTGCTAAAACAACCCCAATGTCCTAATGCAATTATCTGAAGTTAGCAGCAAAGCCTCATGTGTGTTTTAGACCTCAAGCCATATTTGTGCTGACTCAACAAAATACAGTCTATTTATTCTGTTTCTAAAATGCGATGTGTTATTTCGGAAGAAGTAACACATTTAAGTTTCTTTTATTCCCGCTGACGTCCGATTCGTGCAACTGCCGTGAATTGAATCAACGTTTCAGATTCCTGTTTATCTGTTATTGAAGATGTAACATCTGCCCCTGTTGAATTGTATTGCCAGCTGCTGGATATCATTTCCCAACGCCCTGAACGTGTCACGTGGTATCTAACATGTCACGTGGTATCTAATATGTCACATGTACAGGTCACGTGGTATCTAACATGTCACATGTACAGGTCACGTGGTATCTAGCATGTCACATGGTATCTAACATGTCATGTGGTATCTAACATGTCACGTGGTATCTAACATGTCATGTGGAATAACATGTCACATGGTATCTAACATGTCATGTGGTATCTAACATGTCACATGGTTTTTAACATGTCACATTGTATCTAACATGTCATGTGGTATCTAACATGTCACATGGTATTTAACATGTCACATGGTATCTAACATGTCAGAGTAAGGCTTTCAGGTTCACTTACACTCTTCACGACCCAGCTATGACACATGCTCCTGCCTGTATTCTCGTCTCATAGACATGATTTTGATATGATCTGATAATGGCCGTTGCTATGTTTTTAAAGAGGTCAGAGAAAAAACCATCACTGGATACCCAAGCCAACATTGCACAACCCACACCTATATCAATGACGTAACACACTAACATTGCTAGATACACACCTACATCAATGACGTAACACACTAATATTGCACAACGCACACCTATATCAATGACGTAACACACTAACATTGCATGATACACACCTACACCAATGACGTAACACACTAATATTGCACAACGCACACCTATATCAATGACATAACACACTAACATTGCACAATGCACACCTATATCAATGACGTAACACATGAACATTGCACAATACACACATATATCAATGACGTAACACACTAACATAGCACAACGCACACCTATATCACTCAGGTCACACACTAATATGGAACAATGCACACCTTTCTCTCACTCCTGGTTTTTTTCCCCTCAGATACTTAACATTGGGAACTCGCATCCAACGCCCATGAGATATTCAGGGAAAATATCCAATGGAGAATTATGTCACAAATGTTAGCCCATTAGTCTATGTGATGGGTGATTCAGAAACCTATTCAAGCTTATGGTCAGAGCTCGATCCCGTCTCCTTTGAATCGCTAGGTGATTCACACGGCTTCGCCTTGTGAATTACTCCAGGATTCAAACTTAATGGGATACGAGCTCTGACCGTAAACTTTCATGGGTTTCCTGTATAACATCACTCAGGTCACAGACTAACATGCCACAAAGCACACCTATATTAACTAGGTCACATACAGTCTCTATCATGTCCTGCCACCATAGCTCAGTCAAACTGCCCCCCCCCCCCGCCCCCGCCCGATGACAGCGCCCCCAGTGTTGATGACCCCGCCCCTGGTGGCGGGCGGGGCAGTGGCGGGGCGGTGTGGTTGTGGTGGACGTGGCGGCCACGTGCCCGCAGCCCGGCATTGTTTTAACTTTAATTATTGATGTTCACTCGTGGATGCGGGCCTCGCAGTGCGCCGGGCTTTTTACATAACGGAGCACCTCGAGGAGGGTGGGCGCCATCTTCCCCCACCCCGCCTCGTTAGCCATTCCCGCCCGCCCCGCTACATGCTGCACCAGGAGCGGCCAGGAAGCGCCATGTTTTATTCCTCCATTTTGGGAATTGGATGGTTGTGTATTTTACATGGACGTGGTGATGATGAACGGTCCTGTGTGCCGACTAAAAGCGAATCCCTGTTAACATTTCATATGTTTGTGATATACTCGTTGCGTTATAGTTGACGGCACACACCGTGCTGCAAAGACCCACCGCCTACAAACGTCTAGTGGGTGTCCGCACACAAAGCAGGAAACACCATATTGATTGTGGACGCAATGCAACAAGTGCTACATATGCTTGCTGTCGGGGATATTGATATATAGCGGGATTTTACATAAAGGACACTTTCACAGTTCTTTCATTATACCTCCATCTATATCCATGATAATGATATCCATCGTTACTTTCCTATGAGTTTCAGATTTGCGTTTTTGTAAAACCCTATTTATATGACTTTTGGAGTATTTTTTATTATCCTATACATATGGCAGAACGTCTATGAAATGCCACCCGCTTCTGGGGTGCAGTTTGACTGTTCGGGCTCACTGGCCCCGTAATAAATGTTCGGGCGCACTGTGCCCGTAATGAATGTTCGGGCACACTATGCCCGTAATGAATGTTGGGCGCACTGTCCCCGTAAAGTACTTCACAAGTACATAAAATGATGTTTTAGTGTTATTTAGGTAAACGTAGTGACTGAACACGTAAAAGGTGCCATTACCGGCCTTTTGACCCATTAAATACATTTTGTATGTAATACGTAGATGCTCCACTGGCGTTTTATGGGGGAAAAAGACCTCAAACGGCGATCCCTACAGGCTCAGTAACCACGTTTTCTCTTATTAGAGCAGTGTCTATTGAAGCTCTCATTCAGCATCATGCATTCACACAGAACATGTCTGACCATCATCTGAACAATTGTCATTCTTCAGGTTCAACTTGATAGCCATTCACAAACTGGTCTTTCAAAGTGCTCCCGTGGTTTTCTCTTTTTTTCTCAAATTCTGTTCATGAAACTCCTGCCATTCTAGGCGTATGCGAACTGTCGTACAATCCTCGTTCTGTGAGAGTTGCCGCCCATATGTCCATCTCCTGTTGACCGTTCTCTCTAATCACCAGAGTAGTGTTCAGAGCACCTCCTTCCTGATGAGCTCTTTATTGGCCTGTGAAATATTTCTGACTTTAACCCATCACGTCCAAATAATGCCAGGATTTAATCACATATCCTTTGAAATGTTACCTTTATCAAAACATAAATACCCTATGCATATTTACTTGTATGCAATTATATCAATTCATTCCTAATGTATGAAACAAGGGATGCTGGTCATGTTTACCTCAAACAGGGAGAGTTCATCTTACAGAACTAGGGTCGGATTGCTCACACAGCAGCGGAAGTCCTCACCTGTACACTCGGCCGTCGCCGCTTGTATATGGCTTTATCATCCACCTAATACAAAGTGTCCATAGAAAACACATGGGCAGCGTGTATCACCATACCCGGAGCATACAGATATATCCACCTAATACAAAGTGTCCATAGAAAACACATGGGCAGCGTGTATCTACATACCCGGAGCATACGGATATATCCACCTAATACAAAGTGTCCATAGAAAACACATGGGCAGCGTGTATCTACATACCCGGAGCATACAGATATATCCACCTAATACAAAGTGTCCATAGAAAACACATGGGCCGCGTGTATCTACATACCCGGGGCATACGGATATATCCACCTAATACAAAGTGTCCATAGAAAACACATGGGCAGCGTGTATCTCCATACCCCGAGCATACGGATATATCCACCTAATACAAAGTGTCCATACAAAACACATGGTCAGTGTGTATCACCATACCCGGAGCATACGGATATATATCCACCTAATACAAAGTGTCCATAGAAAACACATGGGCAGCGTGTATCTCCATACCCGGGGCATACGGATATATCCACCTAATACAAAGTGTCCATAGAAAACACATGGGCAAAGTGTATCTACATACCTGGAGCATACGGATATATCCACCTAATACAAAGTGTCCATAGAAGACACATGGGCAGCGTGTATCTACATACCCGGAGGATACAGATATATCCACCTAATACAAAGTGTCCATATAAAACACATGGGCAGCGTGTATCTACATACCCGGAGCATACAGATATATCCACCTAATACAAAATGTCCATACAAAACACATGGTCAGTGTGTATCACCATACCCGGAGCATACGGATATATCCACCTAATACAAAGTGTCCATAGAAAACACATGGGCAGCGTGTATCTCTATACCCAGGGCATACGGATATATCCACCTAATACAAAGTGTCCATAGAAAACACATGGGCAGCGTGTATCTACATACCCGGAGCATACAGATATATCCACCTAATACAAAGTGTCCATAGAAAACACATGCGCAGCGTGTATCTACATACCCGGAGCATACAGATATATCCACCTAATACAAAGTGTCCATAGAAAACACATGGGCAGCGTGTATCTACATAACCAGAGCATAATTTTTAAGGAAAATCGATTTTTTTTTTAAAAGAAGATAAAAAACGGAATAATGGTCCACACGAAAAAATAGTGCTAACTAAAATGAACTAATATTGGTACCCTACTTGTCAGGACAAGGTGGATAATAAATACTATATAGACTGGTTTCAGATAAAAGCGGTAGTAAGCTCCTCGGAGTTGCCTCTGCGCAATATCCTCGCATGAGCTCGGATATTACTACACGTCAACTCCTCGGAGTCTATGGCCCGTTTGTATCTGAATACAGTCGATATTGTGTCTGCATTCCCCGCTGTCAGATTACGCCACAATAAGCCCGTTTCCGTCTCTCTCACTGACCGCCATCTTTGTTTTTTCAGTCCTCGTCAACATCGCCATCTTGGACAGCTTCGGCGCGCGCACCAACGTCTGCAAGCTTCCGGTCAAGGTGAAGGTCCAGGAGCAGAAGTCCATGATGCAGGAGGAGGAGGATCTGTAAGTACTTTTTATACATGATTACCCGAGACACTAATTACTGAGGAGGAATTGCTGTTCTAACGAGCCTTAATGTTTAAAACTTTAATCCGCAATGTAGATCTATATGTCTGATTTCCTCTTCATTTTAGCATCGCTCCAAGTCACTTCTATACCCAGGGTCATTGGTCCCATATACTCAAGGTCATTTTCCGGTTTCTTCCCAGCCAAGGTACATATACGCAAGGTCACGTACAGTCTCCTCCTCTTCAAGGTCATACCACAAGGTCGACGTCGTTGTATAGATATAGCCCGGTACTACACTGTTACACTGGACACCGTTCAATATTGAATATCACACCGCTGGTATTTTTGTCCCATGGCATAACATTGGGAACCCATTCTCTATGCCCCTCCGAGTATTGCAGCCCATTCTCCATGGTCTTTATCCTGTGCATCATCCATTCTTTTAGTGTGTACAGGGGTGAGATAAATGCAGAAAACAACTCGTTTTCGTCAAAGTCGTTGTTTTCCCACTCATTTGAATGCTATGTGATATTGAGTCTGCTGTTGCCTAGTTTATATCACTCCGCATCAAACTCGTGGGGAACAACGACTTTGTTGGTTTCTTCCTTAGCACCACATTGCTGATTCCATACACAGTCATATTTCAATATGGAGGACATACTCGTGGACCGCTGTACTTGCATCTCCAAACCTCACCACGGACTTTATTACCCTGCCGCTTGCTGCTTGTTACATATTTCGTCATGAATTAAATATCTGTGTACCACTCAGCTCGTACGTAACCCTGCACCACACTGCATGTGCACCAACTGTTACACCTCACCCTGCAGTAAATAACCCTCATCTTGTCCATACCTTACATTTAGACGCACTTAGCCACACGTCTTCATGAAATGAATACATTTTCCATGCTGCAATTTACATGACTTTACTATAAAATGGATAACCCAGCACCATATTGCTAGTAAGGTTTGGTAACAATATTTTCGCATGATCGCAAACGGAGTCGGCCTCGGAAAGAATATTGTTGCAATATCCAAAATTACTCTCTGCTATCGCATATATATAACCCTTGAGTTAATAGATATACAATTGATATCCTTGTACTACACTGCCAGTCATTTATAGCCACAGTTCACCATTAGGATTATGGCCTTGTATCACATGCTAGTCAAATATAGCCTTAGTCCTTTGTCATAATGATAGTCCATTGAGATCCCAGTTTTGCATGGATTTTCTGGCTTCCTGGATTTCTGATGTTGTACCAAATGTTCATCATATCAGAAATAAGTATGTATTAGGGATATCCAGGATTGAGAAGTGTTCCTTCGTTTATACCTTTAGTAGCATGTCTTTAGTTTTATTTACCAAATTCAGCATGGACTATATAACTCGATCTGCTTACAATTCAACGACACATGTGATCTACACCCTACACTCTAAAATGGTGATTCCACCAACACACGAGATATAGAGAGATTAGTCACGATTTGGTTGTCTTGCTAAATCGGGCTAGGTTTAAATAATCGCGTGCTTATTTGTCGCGATGTGTCTTGAGGTATAGACAAATGTCATCGCATGCTACGTATCGTGACAACGAAAGTACGACATATCGCGACAGTGTAAGATATAACAACATAAACCGAGATATACCACGGCAAATCCATCGTGTTGGTGGAACCAGCCCTTAACGCCTACTCCTGAGCTGACGACCTCGGACTGACGAGACTGGGCTGGTGGCGCTCTGCTGAGTGAGCTAGCTGCCTGCCCAGTCTCCACCTCCCCGGGGACTGATACAGCTGGTGTTGTGAAGTCTCTTGTTGACTGATTTATTCCCGAAAAAAATCCAGATTTCCCCGACGAAATAATTTTTGAAAACCTTTACCAATCTGCTACTTTGTATTTTTTTTATGTTTATCTATCCTGGACGTTACTCAGCGTTTATACTAGTTTCAAAACTTCCAGTGCATTTGTGTACAGTAGAACCCCGCCTAATGGACACCCCGCGTAAGCGACACTTTGGCCCTGAACGGAGGGTGTCCGCTTATACGCGGGGTTCTACTGTACATGGTTTGTTTCACATACCTTTGATGATATCTAGAAAACAAAATACAACATATTTATAAACAAAGTAGGAAGTGCAAAAATGTTTCATGTATTATCATGATATACAACTGGTAGATTGCTATACAACTGGTAGATTGCTATACAACTGGTAGATTGCATATCATGGTGATACATGAGACATTGTAGTTTTTTTGTTTTTTTTTAATCAAGTTTATTTACTGACGTTACAAGCGTTCATCTATTGCTAGATGATCTTCCACGTTGGCGTCTAGACAGAATATACAAGTACAGGACATACAACATATAACACATTCATTCACCATTTATCCACATCTTGTAACTTATCAATTAATGTATATGTTCCAGGGTATGTCTCTTGACATTTCTTGTACTCTGTTTCAGCAGTCTTCTGACTTGCTTTGCTTTAACAACCATCATAGTTAGTTAGCAAATACATTTCTTAGCTTAGCAATAATCTCAGTTAAGTTAAATTACTTTGTGGATTTCCTCCTTAATTTTCATCTTGAGTTAGATGTATACAGTCGCCCTTCACTATGAGGGTACACAGTGTTAGTTACAGTCACACCAGATCACACAGCGTGCCCGGGTGATGCATTGAGCTGCTATCATGACGTGACAGAAGGCGATTGGAGCCGCTGCAATGCATGATGGGTATTGCCCTTGAAAAGGCCTCGTTCCCATTCCCCCATCGCCCCCCGCGCCACCCCACACATCGCCCGCCCAAATATCGTCCGTCTAAGTATCGTTCGCTCGTCTATAACAGCGGGAAAGATGATCCGGCGACTAAGCGCTGCTCAGTTGTAGAAATGACCTTGTTATTATTGGGTTTGTTATCGGCCTTGCTTCGTACCCACAATGGCGGACAGCGTCCTGGCCTATGATTGGACGATAGTAAGGACAACTGGGCCCACAAAGCACACGGAGGCCGAGAAGCCCAGTCACTGCGGCCCCCAATACGGATAATTCAATGAAGCCCGCGCCCAATGCGCACAATCAAGGAGATTTGTCGGCGAGTCGGAGCCTCCACGCACGGCGGGCGCTGGACAGGCCCCGCTAAGCGAATAGCGGCCTGAGCCTATTGATCGGCGCCCATGGTGGCCACTGGGCGGGAGCGGGCCGGCACGCCAATCCAAATAAAGATGTATTACAATTAATATGAATACAAGGCAAATACGGCCCGTCGGCGGCGTGTTGATTCAGGTGTGGGCATGGCAACGCCGCCCGGTCGATAGTCGTGGTTAGATAAAGGTACATTTGTCATTGTGCTGAGCGGCCCGTGGACCTTGCACCAACCACCGCCACCGCCACCACTCACAGGGTGAGGAACAAACTCCACGTCAGCATATTACCAAGAATATTATTACAGTAGATAATCGGTTATTACCAAATACTGGACGTGTATGACTATGTATGGTGTTATGGAGGGTTTATGTCAAATGTCCAATATCGTGCTCACCATGAGAAACCCAAACTGAGCTAGACGCCAGCATAATACCCTGAATATCATCAGAATAGCTAATTAGTTAGATAGTGTATGTGTAGAACTATGTAGGATATAAGGTGCTGCTTGAAGGATTTATCTGAAATACCTACCACCAATCTCACCATATACAAACAAACATATCTTAGCTAGGTGCCATCGTTATGCACTGAATATTATCATAGTAGCTAGTCACTTAGTACCAAATATTGTACATACACAGTTATTCATTACCCAGTAACACTGAGTCTCCATACTAAACCTATATAGCATACAGATCGCTAATGAGTAGTATACGAAAAGATGTATTCTCCTCGGAGAGTACGTGAAAAAAGTAGTCCCTAACAAAATAGTGCCTGAGAAGATGTGTGGCCATTTTGGCTTTTCCTTTGAGTCTCAGAAACTCACCGAATTTACCTAAATACCAGGAAGTCTCTAAATATCCCTGACTCTATAGTTCGTACCATTTCTGGCTTATAATGTTGTAGCGGCAATTTGAATTATTACTCTTTAATCATAAAATGCAATTAGTCCTAGTGATGTAAAAATGTATGTATGTATATGTATGTATGTAATATTGGATTCAGTGAAATACGAAGCCACACAGTCAGTAAATGGCGTATGAATGAATAAACAGGGACAGAGAGGAAATTAGATAATTCCTAATCGCCGTATCCCATCTCGAGACAATGCCGTGATTTTGTCGGCCCTATCTAGAATTGCTCAGATTCGTTATGAGAGCCGCATGCGCATGACGCCCCACGTGACCGGAAGTGGGCTCGGATGACGTCACAAAACGCGCATGTGCAATGGCGCCTGGTGAGAGAGATGGTGGGAGTATCGGTGGTTGTTGGTTTGTGGCGGGAGTATCGGTGGTTGTTGGTGTGTGGCGGGAGGTGAGAGAGAGGGTGCGAGTATTGGTGGTTGTTGGTGTGTGGCGGGAGTATCGGAGGTTGTTGGTGTGTGGTGGGAGGTGAGAGAGATGGTGAGAGTGTCGGTGGTTGTTGATGTGTGGCAGGAGGTGAGAGAGATGGTGGGAGTGTCGGTGGTTGTTGGTGTGTGGCGGGAGTATCGGTGGTTGTTGGTGTGTGGCGGGAGTATTGGCGGTTGTTGGTGTGTGGAGGGAGTATCGGCAGTTGTTGGTGTGTGGTGGGAGGTGAGAGAGATGGTGGGAGTATCGGTGGTTGTTGGTGTGTGGCAGGAGGTGAGAGAGATGGTGGGAGTATCGGTGGTTGTTGGTGTGTGGCGGGAGTATCGGAGGTTGTTGGTGTGTGGCGGGAGGTGAGAGAGATGGTGGTAGTATCAAAGGTTGTTGGTGTGTGGTGGGAGTATCAGTGGTTGTTGGTGTGTGGCGGGAGGTGAGAGAGATGGTGGGAGTGTCGGCAGTTACTGGTGTGTGGCAGTAGTATCGGTGGCTGTTGGTGTGTGGCGGGAGGTGAGAGAGATGTTGGGAGTGTCGGCAGTTACTGGTGTGTGGCGGTAGTATCGGTGGTTGTTGGTGTGTGGCGGGAGTATCAGTGGTTGTTGGTGTGTGGTGGAAGGTGAGAGAGATGGTGGGAGTATCGGTGGTTGTTGGTGTGTGGATGGAGTATCGAAGGTTGTTAGTGTGTGGCGGTAGTATTGGTGGTTGTTGGTGTGTGGGGTGAAGTGATTGGCCGTGTCCAGTGTCAGGGACACGGAAAAAAACGCACCTCGTTCTTTGAACTCGGCTGGTATTTCCAACACAAAACAACACAGAACAGATACCATTCAGCCACCCTTACTATGTCGCCCTATAATACTGGCAGAAATGTTAGCGGCTATAGGGCCTCTCTCTGTGGTTACCATAAAGTATGGAGGTAGCAGTTTATTGTGGGGAATCATCGACAGAAATACATATCGGCAAAAGAGAGATTCAGAGAAAGAGAGAGAAGGTGGAAAATGGGCCTCAATTTACACCTAAAACCAAGTATGGCCGATATTCTCCTCTGACAGAGCTTAGGGCTGGCTTCAGTTTACTCTGATACCATGACGCCATCTCTGCCACGGCGCAAAGTACTCATTTCCCATTTCCGCCAACGTTAAAACCGGTCTCGCCTTCCCCAGTAATGTCCCCGCTTCTTACTTGCAATGGTATAAGAACGGCTAAGTATCTATTTCCAAACCTCGTCAAAGACAGGGCCCGAATGGCGCCCACTTCTTTTCTCCAACGGGAAAAACAATTGTCTGGTTAATTGGAAAATCCACCTGATGAGGAGGCGCGGCCGGTGCGCGCCTGTAATTGCTTGTCTAGGCTTCGCCCCGCGCCGGGTCGGGGCTCTTCGGCCACCTTCGGGTACGTTCGGCCATGTTCGGAGCTGATCATGTACTTTCAAGGCTGTTCGGACACACTTTTTGGAGCTGTTAAGTCACATTCAGGGTTCGCCCACGTTCGGCCATGTTCGGAGCTGATCGTGTACTTTCAAGGCTGTTCGGACACACTTTTCGGAGCTGTTAAGTCACATTCAGGGTTCGCCCACGTTCGGAGATGTTCGGCCATGTTCGGAGCTGATCGTGATCAGGGCTGTTCAGACACACTCGGAGCTGTATGGTGACGTCCGGGGCTGTTTGGCCACGTTCAGGGCTTTTTGGCCATGTTCAGGGCTTTTTGGACATGTTCGGGGCTTTTTGGCCATGTTCGGGGCTGTTTGGCCATGTTCAGGGCTGCTTGGCCATGTTCGGGGCTTTTTGGCCACGTTCGGGGCTTTTTGGCCATGTTCGGGGCTTTTTGGACATGTTCGGGGCTTTTTGGACATGTTCGGGGCTTTTTGGCCATGTTCGCGGATGGTCATAGCTGTTCAGCAATATTCAGAGCTGATCGTCGACTTTCAGTGACATTCAGAGCTGTTTGGAGATATTTTGGGCCATGTTTAGAGCTGATCATGGACATGCAGGGCTGTTCAGACACATTTGGAGCTGTTTGGCCACGTTCGGGGACGTTTCGGGCTGTTAAGCCATGCTCAGTGCTGTTCGGGCGCATTCAGGTTCGTGGAAATTTCGAGGCCATTCATGGATCTTTGGGGCTGTTTGGCCACATTCGGTGATGTTCGGGTTTGTTCGGTGACGTTTGGGCTGTCCAGGGCCGTTTGTGGTTATTTGTGTTATCCATGGCCCTTTGGGGCTGTTCTGAACTTTTCAATTTGGGACCGTTTTGGTGTGTTCAAGACGCTGTTTAGGGCTGTTCAGGCCTTTAGGGGCTGTTTGCCAGGTGTCTACAGTAGAATATCCAATCAGAATGAGCGTCAGTTTATATTTGTGGAATATCTAAATGAAAATCTAGAGAAGACAGTTTATATCTAAAGAGGATCCTCATAGGATTGGAGCTATCATCGAATCAGTCAATAAGCGCATCGGTCAATGCGCACATCGGTCATTACGCACATATCGGTCATTACGCATATCGGTCAATGCGCATATCGGTCATTACGCATATATCGGTCATTACGCATATCGGTCAATGCGCATATCGGTCAACACATATCGGCCAACACACGTATCGGTCAATATGAATGTCGGTCAACACACATATCGGTCAATATGCATATCGGTAATATGCATTCTGATGTACTCTCGGTCGTTCTAAGTAATGAGCTTATTCCCCACGAAGGTCCTTTTAGCTACCGTTATTTCCGTGAATCGCTCTGAATAGTCGATTTTTTATATTCATTGTTATAATTGGCATCCTCAATAACTATGAAAAAGGAAATATCTCTCGATCAAAAGAAATCGGGCCGTTTTTCCAGATTTTTAAAACTAGTTACCAGAAAGTGAAAGACTTTGTTTCAAACACGCAAAATGTCCCCAACGAGTTTCCATAGTAACGCCGAAGGGGGCAAGGGAGGAGCCGATGGCGTGCGTTTTTAATTCAATTACCTCTTAAATCTAGTCATAATGTACCCGGGTTAATTATTCAATGGCGCTGCTGGCTCTCCAAGGCCCGGGCTCGGCCGCGGAATTAAATGTAAACAGCGCGCGCGCGGACCCTGGCTGCGGCGGCGGGCGGCGGGAGCTGGACTCGGTCAACACGGCCGCGCCGCCGTTACCACCAGAGACCGGGCCGCAGTGTGGGGGGCCAGAGAGAAAAGCGGCATCACACAAAGCTTAAAACTCCGCCGAGACGGCCCCGCCTCGCTAAGAATCTGCCCGCTGTGGTCCCTGATGGTTGGAGGGAAATGACAGGCAAAGAAATAAGCCTCGCCTCGTGCGGAGCATGACGTTCACAATTTGCGCCTTGTTGACTCAGCGCGTCGAGGAAAGCCACTCCACCGCACCCCCGAATGGCGCCAGTTTGCAAACCGCCTCCCAGCCTTCGATCGGCTTCACTGTCCGGGCTGGAAATAATAAACAGAAAAAAACGCCAATTCAAACGATACTGGCGTCAAATACTATAGGAAATTCCAATAAATATTGAGCCGCGTTAAAATGAATCAAAAACCAACCAGAAATGTGACAAAAACTAAATATTGAGACTGAAACTGAAAGTAAATAGTCCCGTGGGAGAAAATGGAGGCATATGTTAGCAGTCAAAATATCCAATATGCGTGGAAACCCAAGGGAGGGGGAGAGTTTGAAAGAGAGGATGATTTTATTGAGGCCTAGAAGTGGGAGGCGGTGACTGGAGTCCGGGCGGCGGCGGCGGCGGCCGACTCGGAGTTTGATTGAACGCCGCCGCCGACGCCCTGGAAAGATGAGCCTCGAAATGGAAGCCATCAACACGAGACGACGCGGGAAAAAAGCGCGCGAATTTGCATGTCGTTTTAGACGAGGGTCCGTCTACTTTTCACCCATAAACATGCGGCCCTACGAGCTCCGGTATTTAGAGAAGACCTTTTTAGACAAATTAATCCCCGCTCGTAAAGGGGCGTGTGGGGGGCGGGGTGGGGTGGGGCCGCTTTTAAAGCAGTGTCAATGAGTACAGCGTTCCGACGCCTTGAGGGTTGTGACGTCACAGGGATGAAGTGAAACTAGAGCTATGCGGCGTGTGTATAGCCTCATCCCACCAGGTGGCAGCCCTGTTTTGGGGCATTTAATCTGCACTGAAACCGCCGCACTTCCGTTACCATGATTAAGTTTCAGCAGCAAAAATCTCGGTAACAGGATTTAATTCTGAGAGTAATATTTTGAAAAAGCTGAACTAAGTACGTTCAGTGTCTAATGTACTTGCTTTAACAACTCCTGTCTGACGACCCTGGTTCCGCCATTGTAGCGAACATTCTGCCTTTAGTTAGACTCCTCTGCGCGGCTGGTGATGCAGAGAAGCCCACGAGATAAATTGATGATTGGTATCCATGCTTGGGAAAAATATCCACTAATCAAATTCCATCCATTAAATAGGAGAATTTTTCTTCGATGAGCAGTTTCTCAAATATGAGGGGAAATTGGCGTTTTGGAGATTTTTGCACGTTTGAAGCTGCTGTAGGTATTGATGTTTCCAGTGTTGGGTGTGTTAGATTAGAGTTTGAAGCAGCTGCCACTCTGAAAGACGATTGATTTTTCTTGCTGCCTCACTGGGAGGGTTTCTCGTCATTGCTGTAGCATGTTCATGTGACCTGGGACCTGTTTCAGTAGTTTCGTGACATGTTTAGATGGCGTCTGTGACACCATATGGACAGATCAACACAAGTTGCGGCACTTAGGACAAGACAGACCCCAAACACGGTGTGTCCAATTTCAAAAATATCAGACAATCTCACCTCCCTTAGGACTTAAGCAATGAAACTTTAACACGAGTAAGGGATACATAGGACCTATAATCGTTCCCAAATATGTGTTTTGAAACCCGACAAAATTTCGTTCCGCTGTTGCTTGCACTGTTGGTGCCGCTGTTGATGTCTGTCTCGGCCTAATGTCACGGAACTACTGAATCAGGTCCCTGGTGCTTTATGCAGGTCTTGGATATGTGACAGATTGATGCCCATCACAAAGCCCCGTGTATGTGATGGTAGTCCTCTTCTCCATATCATTATTCACCTGTGCACAAACTACTATGAAATACTACTACTGATGCCAGGGGTATCTAATAAAAATGTTCGGGCTCACTGAGACGAATTGAATAAATCGATGACGTAGTCAGAATGGTTAGTACCGAGTGAAAACCAATAATACTCAGAGCAAATGTGTACAAAATGAACATAAGCACATAAAGGGATTTATTCATTACAGGCCTACTGGGGTTGACAGCAATGATCAATCTGTTCACCTCTTGGTCGCCTTGCCTCCACATGATGCAGACAGGATATGCTTCTATGCAAGCATAACTAAAGCACCGGGGTAGGGAGTTAGCTCAGTAGTAAAAAGTACTGGACTCATAATCCCAAAGTTGTCAGACTTTGTGGGTTTGAGTCCCACTGCAGCCAATTTTCTCCTTCACCCCCAGCAGTGGTAGATATTATAGAGGAAACCTTTGGGGTTAGAGCTTGTATCCCATTTAGTTGGAATCGTCTAGTAATTCACAAAGCGAAGCCACATGAATTATATAGTAATTCAAACGAGATTAGATCGAGCTCTGACCGTAATCTTGAATAGGTTTCTGAATTTATCTCGTCCTTCACATTGACATATGGGCTAACATATGTAACGTAATACCCCATTAGATATTTTTCTAAATACTGAATTGGCGTTGGATACGAGTTCCCAATGTTAATTCTATGGGGAACGAATACAAAAGGTGGGATGTGCCATATCAAAGACCAGTCCTTCTCATACCTTGTCTATATGGTGTGGGAAGTAAAAGAACTCTTTCTAGGGGTGAGATTTCTATATGAAGTCATGAAGTCATAGATACAATCAAACCCAAAGTAAGTAAAATAGAACATTGGATGTAAAAATACCCAACAAACATTCATAACATGTTATAAGCAGCCATTTTGGATTTTCATCCGAAATTTACAGATTCCAGCTGTTCCAGAACCTTTTCTGATGTTGCCTCTGGCTACTGTCGGAGCATCCACCATTTCCTAAATATCTTATGTTTTGATAAAGATATTTAACATGCATGCTTAGTGACCTTCACATGTGGCTGTTTGCTTGCAGGTACAAGATGGTGGCCAAGGTGAACGGGACGCTGCGGACGTACGTCTCCAAGGGCGACAACCGGAACGCGCGGCTCCATGCGAACCTGGTGGCGTACCGGCTCAACAGACTGCACGACAAGGGGAACGAGTCGGAGACGGCGTTACGCGCCAAGATCAGGACCAGCATGCTGCAGACGCTGCGGGATCTGCCCATGAGGGACCAGGTGAGCAGACGACTTTCACCAGGGGCCTGTTTAATAATCTACGGTTTGATCGTCTACGAACGATGATAAGGCTGGACGATAAGATAGACAACCAAAGACGTGTCTTCTCTTTTATCCTACCCCTAATAAAAAACACCATAGGCTTAACATTGGGTCACTGTATTCGGTCTGGAGTTCAGAAAAATGAAAAATATCGCTCTAGTGGGATACACTTGACAAATGACGTCATTTGTTAATGTAGAAGTAATTTAGACGGGCGGGGTAGGATAAATTCTAAACCAAACTCGAGTTAGTCATGTTGTTGTTCATCGCACTCCAGCAAGATCGCATATTACTGCTTTCGGCTTCGCCTCGCGCAGTAATATCGCGATCTTGCCGTCGTGCGATAAACAACAACATGAC
This sequence comes from Alentia gelatinosa, assembly GCA_950022655.1. NCBI lineage: Eukaryota > Metazoa > Annelida > Polychaeta > Phyllodocida > Polynoidae > Alentia > Alentia gelatinosa. The sequence continues at coordinate 55,134,606 of OX465588.1, forward strand.
TAACTCTTGTTTGGTTTCTCCATATTATTAAACAAGACCAAGCCATATTCTGCCAAGGGCCCGTTGAATAATCTTGGATAATACATGAGGAAAATTTTCTGTACCTCGTACAAGAGTTAGATGTTGAATAACTTTAAAGTTTGTTCGCTAAGACAGTCTTAGCCATCCATGAGGTCATCCTTAAGTGTTGTATACAGTTGACCCACATCGTCCCTGGGTCTCCTTGGCATAATATAAGGGTCCTCATGTACGATCCTAGATTATTCAACGGACCCCTGCTGGCTCTAGTATCATAATTACATCTTGGATTAACCTTTATATTAAACGAGACCTGCCCCATCTTATAAACCTTCTTATTATCGTTCGTAGACTATGAAACGCCTCCTGGCCCCAACCTATATCAGACCGGGCATCTGGCCACCTTTCCGTGAAAATCCATGTTTTTTCTTTTTCAGTATATAAAATTTCTTTTCCCTGTGTAAGACACAAATAAGATTAATTAAGCATCATTCACACCAGATAAACGGGCATAGAATCGCACTGCTACAAGCAGACCAAAGTTGAGTTAGTATGCCTTTCCAGAATTAGAAAGGTCAAGCAATGAGTCAGTCTCAAAAGGACGTAACTAGCGTAACTGAGATGTAAAAGTCCACAAACAAACTTTCACACCAATAAAACATGTGTGAACCTCCCAGCAAACCTAGCCTCCACGCTGTAGCTGACACCAACATGTTTTCCACATTTCCCCAATCTCTCCAAGACAGCAAACTACACATGGAGATATTTCCACTCTTTTCCCGAACCCGGATTGACATCTCTACTTATTAGCGCATTGATTCATGACAATATTTTTATCCAGGAAGACAACTACTGGTCACAACTGTTTCGATCATGTGTAATTAGAATGGTCTTGACCATTAGTTGTCAGAGTGGCTTCAATTATTACTGTTTATGACGGTTTTGACTTCTTACAATGGTTTCGAACGTGAAAGGTCATAATAGTTGGAACCACCAATGGCTGTGACCCTCAGTCATAATGGTTTCAAACAATAACACTTATAATGGATTCGCCGTTAATGGGCATAATGGCTTTAATCATTTATGGTTATTATGGTTTCGACCACTACTGGCTACAATGGTTTTGATCATTACTGGGTATACCCTTTTTGAATATTAATGCTCATCTTGATTTCAAACGTGATTGGCCATAATGGCTTCAACTAATTCTAGTTATACTGCTATCGAACATTACTGGCTATACTGGTTTTGAACGGTACTGGTTTTACATTTTAAGGGGTTATAATGGCATTGACCATAATTAGTGATAATAGCTTCAGTCATTATTGTTTATATTGGTTTTTCACCATACTGGATATGCTGGTTTCGACCTTTACTAGTCATAATGACTTTGACCATGAATGCTCTTAATGGCTTCAGCCATTGCTGGTTATACTGGTATAAGTCATTACTGGTCATCTGGCTGTAGCAGTGAGGAGTTTCAGTGTACTCTCCTTCACAGGCTCTGTATGAGTAACAGGAGAACAGCACACATTATCGCTCATGTCAGGATCATCTGGCACTCCCTCCCACCTACACTTACCCATAACTAGTTCACTTATCGCCTACCAATTTCCTGTCCACGTCTGTGCGGTATCCATGGCAACCAGGTGCCGTGAGGAGCGTCATCGGACATGGAGGAGTGACTGCAGGTTTCTTGTCGCGCAGTGCAGCCTCCACCTTCCTGCCCACTACTGCCCAATTGGCTGATATCCCCCATGCCCGTGGCTGCCCACTGCTGCCCAATTGGCTGATATCCTCCATGCATGTGGCTGCCCACTGCTGCCCAATTTGCTGATATCCTCGATGCCCGTGGCTGCCCACTGCTGCCCAATTGGCTGATATCCCCCATGCCCGTGGCTGCCCACTGCTGCCCAATTGGCTGATATCCCCCATGCCCGTGGCTGCCCGCTGCTGCCCAATTGGCAGATATCCCCCATGCCCGTGGCTGCCCACTGCTGCCCAATTGGCTGATATCCTCCATGCATGTGGCTGCCCACTGCTGCCCAATTGGCTGATATCCCCCATACATGTGGCTGCCCACTGCTGCCCAATTGGCTGATATCCTCCATGCATGTGGCTGCCCACTGCTGCCCAATTGGCTGATATCCTCCATGCCCCTGGCTGCCCACTGCTGCCCGATCGGTGCATTCATCTCGCTCCTGGTATCTCCCCTGTAAACTTAACATTGAGACCTCGTACTCAATGCCCGTGGAGTATGGACAAAAACTACTCAATGGGGGATTACGTCACAAATGTTTGCCAATTAGTCATTGTGAGTGGTGAGATAAATTCAGAAACCTATTCAAGTTTACGGTCAGAGCTCAATCCCATCTCATTTAGATCGTTACATAATTCACACTGTTCACCATATGTATTACTTCGCTATACAAACTCAATGGGATACGAGCTCTGACCATAAACTTTCATAGGGACACAGTGTACCATGTGACTCCTGACACTTCATCACAGTGAGTGTGGGCATTCCTTTCACACCCGTCTCCCCTCTCACAGACTCATCGCAGTGAGTGTTGGCATTCCTTTCACACCCACCTTCCCTCTCACAGACCCATCGCAGTGAGTGTGGGCATTCCTTTCACACCCACCTCCCACCCCTCTCACAGACTCATCGCAGTGAGTGTGGGCATTCCTTTCACACCCGTCTCCCCTCTCACAGACTCATCGCAGTGAGTGTGGGCATTCCTTTCACACCCCTCTCCCCTCTCACAGACTCATCGCGGTGAGTGTGGGCATTCCTTTCACACCCCTCTCCCCTCTCACACAGACTCATCGCGGTGAGTGTGGGCATTCCTTTCACACCCCTCTCCCGCCCCTCTCACAGACTCATCGCAGTGAGTGTGGGCATTCCTTTCACACCCCTCTCCCCTCTCACAGACTCATCGCAGTGAGTGTGGGCATTCCTTTCACACCCACCTCCCCTCTCACAGACTCATCGCAGTGAGTGCCGGCATTCCTTTCACACCCCTCCCCTCTTACAGACACATCGCAGTGAGTGTGGCCATTCCTTTCACACCCGTCTCCCCTGTCACACAGACTCATCGCAGTGAGTGTGGGCATTCCTTTCACACCCACCTCCCCTCACACAGACTCATCGCGGTGAGTGTGGGCATTCCTTTCACACCCCTCTCCCCTCTCTCACAGACTCATCGCAGTGAGTGTGGGCATTCCTTTCACACCCACCTCCCCTCTCACAGACTCATCGCAGTGAGTGTGGGCATTCCTTTCACACCCACCTCCCCTCACACAGACTCATCGCGGTGAGTGTGGGCATTCCTTTCACACCCCTCTCCCCTCTCTCACAGACTCATCGCAGTGAGTGTGGGCATTCCTTTCACACCCACCTCCCCTCTCACAGACTCATCACAGTGAGTGTGGACATTCCTTTCACACCTGTCTCCCCTCTCACACAGACTCATCGCGGTGAGTGTGGGCATTACTTTCACACCCCCCTCCCTTTCACACAGACACATCGTAGTGAGTGTGGGCATTCCTTTCACACCCGTCTCCCCTCTCACAGACTCATCGCAGTGAGTGTGGGCATTCCTTTCACACCCACCTCCCCTCTCACAGACTCATCGCAGTGAGTGTGGGCATTCCTTTCACACCCGTCTCCCCTCACACACAGACTCATCGCAGTGAGTGTGGGCATTCCTTTCACACCCGTCTCCCTTTCACACAGACACATCGTAGTGAGTGTGGGCATTCCTTTCACACCCACCTCCCCTCTCACAGACTCATCGCAGTGAGTGTGGGCATTCCTTTCACACCCACCTCCCCTCTCTCACAGACTCATCGCAGTGAGTGTGGGCATTCCTTTCACACCCGTCTCCCTTTCACACAGACACATCGTAGTGAGTGTGGGCATTCCTTTCACACCCCTCTCCCCTCTCACACAGACTCATCGCGGTGAGTGTGGGCATTCCTTTCACACCCGTCTCCCTCTCACAGACACATCGCAGTGAGTGTGGGCATTCCTTTCACACCCACCTCTCCCCTCACACAGACTCATCGCAGTGAGTGTGGGCATTCCTTTCACACCCCCCTCCCCTCTCACACAGACTCATCGCAGTGAGTGTGGGCATTCCTTTCACACCCGTCTCCCCTCTCACAGACTTATCGCAGTGAGTGTGGGCATTCCTTTCACACCCACCTCTCCCCTCACACAGACTCATCGCAGTGAGTGTGGGCATTCCTTTCACACCCACCTCTCCCCTCACACAGACTCATCGCAGTGAGTGTGGGCATTCCTTTCACACCCACCTCCCCTCTCACAGACTCACCGCAGTGAGTGTGGGCATTCCTTTCACACCCCTCCCCTCTCACGGACACATCGCAGTGAGTGTGGGCATTCCTTTTACACCCCTCCCCTCTCACAGACTCATCGCAGTGAGTGTGGGCATTCCTTTCACACCCCTCCCCTCTCACGGACACATCGCAGTGAGTGTGGGCATTCCTTTTACACCCCTCCCCTCTCACAGACTCATCGCAGTGAGTGTGGGCATTCCTTTCACACCCCCCTCCCCTCTCACAGACTCATCGCAGTGAGTGTGGGCATTCCTTTCACACCCACCTCTCCCCTCACACAGACTCATCGCAGTGAGTGTGGGCATTCCTTTCACACCCACCTCCCCTCTCACAGACTCATCGCATTGAGTGTGGGCATTCCTTTCACACCCGTCTCCCTCTCACAGACTCATCGCAGTGAGTGTGGGCATTCCTTTCACACCCACCTCCCCTCACACAGACTCATCGCAGTGAGTGTGGGCATTCCTTTCACACCCCCCTCCCCTCTCACACAGACTCATCGCAGTGAGTGTGGGCATTCCTTTCACACCCGTCTCCCCTCTCACAGACTCATCGCAGTGAGTGTGGGCATTCCTTTCACACCCACCTCCCTTCTCACAGACTCATTGCAGTGAGTGTGGGCATTCCTTTCACACCCGCCTCCCCTCTCACACAGACTCATCGCAGTGAGTGTGGGCATTCCTTTCACACCCGTCTCCCCTCTCACACAGACTCATCGCAGTGAGTGTGGGCATTCCTTTCACACCCACCTCCCCTCTCACAGACTCATCGCATTGAGTGTGGGCATTCCTTTCACACCCCTCTCCCCTCTCACACAGGCACATCGCAGTGAGTGTGGGCATTCCTTTCACACCCACCTCCCCTCTCACACAGACTCATCGCAGTGAGTGTGGGCATTCCTTTCACACCCACCTCCCCTCTCACACAGACTCATCGCAGTGAGTGTGGGCATTCCTTTCACACCCACCTCCCCTCTCACACAGACTCATCGCAGTGAGTGTGGGCATTCCTTTCACGCCCGTCAGGCTCATCATATCTCAGCGAGGCGCTGTCTCCGCTTCCCTCCCGCGACCTTAGCGCCATCATGGCTGACCTTTTAACCAAACGGAGGATGTTTCCAGAATGGGACTGGAGGGTAGGACGGGGGTTGAGCAGGGAAGGGCCGGTGTGCTGCCAAGTTAAGGTACCTGCCGAAATCTGGTCCCTCCAGCGGAAGTATATAACTGCGCATGCTCGTGAAACTTGGATTGTAAAGACACAGGCACCAGTTTATTCGCATTCCGATTAAGATTCCTCATGCGGATCTTCAGAGCGATATACTCGTCACACTGAGTTTCGCTACCACTTGACACTGCGAAAAACTGGGTCCTGTGTCATCATTCTCCAAACATAGACCCTGTGCGACTGACCCGTTGTGCAGTGTTCATGCGTGCGCAGCTATATACTTCCGCCGGAAGTACGATATTTTGGCAGGGGAGGGAGACTTGGCGTGACACCGGCAGGGCTGGCAGCCGCCTTTCCACAGCCACACATTTGTTGACTCGGGAGTGGGGCAGGAGGAGGAGGAGGATGGAGAGAAGTCAAAGAAAGGTCTGGCAGGGAGGCTTTATTAGCTGTCCTCCCCTGTCTCCCTCAAAACAACCTCGCGCACTAACATCCAGAGAACGTCCACAGTCGCTGTTTTTCAGAGACATCTCCGCTCCATTGTTAATGTCATCAATTCTCCTGTTACTGTCTCAAGTCGCCTTCTAAAGCTCATGAACTGCCTGCTTCTGAAAACTCGCCCTTGGGGCGGGGGATATGTCCCGACCTGCCCGCCTCATTATGGAGAGTGGCAGCCCCTGCCATGATGGCCGCTTTAGGTGGTGAGTGTTGACGATGTTGTATAAAAAACGCCTGAAACGGTGCACCCCTCTCACAGTTCTCACAGGCTTTATGCAGGCTGTTTCTATTATTAGCAGGGATGCAGGTTTGCTGATAAATGACGGAAACCCGACATTTCCTACACGCAGACAGCACCGCAGTGTCAGAGTGGCATTTGTTTACTTTCACATTTATCTCTCTTCAAATTCTTAAAGTAACACTATAATGAAGAGAAAACGAGGTCCTAAGAATGACAAGAGGCATTCCCCTGGTGAGTCCTGAAGATGCCACCACGCATTCTAGGGGCGTTTCTTAAGAATATACAAATTGTCAGGAGAAATCATGGCCTAATTAGCTCTTGGTTAGAGTACTGTATCCAAGTAAACGTGGTACCATGATGGTATTTGTTAAGCGCCTATCGCATTATAGATTCTTATTCATGTAGGTGCAGGCTTCTAGCACGTCGCTTGAAGTTATTCTCAGGACCTGAGCATGACGAAACTACTAGGGTGCAGCACTGGGTTAAAGAAATAGGCTTAGAGACAGAGAGAACCAAGATATCTTACTTATGTAGGTACTGAAATATCCACAGCCTGGAGAAGGCTATACAGGATATTCCAGACTGGACACCTGGAAGATTGAGAAGAAACTGCATGAGATCTGTAGCCACTGAAAATATGCAAAGCCTTCTGAGATTACATAGCAGACCAATATGAGTGAGGTATTTTCAGCGGCTACTGATGGAGTGTGGTGCAGATTTATCTGACCTCTATCACCGAGCGATCGGCTAATATGTGTGAAGGACATGCCCAGTACATAGTCTCAGACAAAGTCCCTGGGCAGAGTGTATTGTAGCACTTTATGATAACCATTAAACTAACACTCACTGTGCCTTAAAGATAACATTAAACTAACACTCACTATTCCTTAAAGATAACATTAAACTAACAATCCCTGTTCCTTAAAGATAACATTAAACTAACAATCCCTGTGCCTTTAAGATAACCATTAACCTAACAATCCCTGTGCCTTTAAGATAACCATTAAACTAATAGTTCCTGTGCCTTTAAGATAACCATTAAACTGACACTCACTGTTCCTTAAAGATAACATTAAACTAACACTCACTGTTCCTTAAAGATAACATTAAACTAACACTCACTGTGCCTTTAAGATAACATTAAACTAACACCCACTGTGCCTTTAAGATAATCATTAAACTAACAATCCCTGTGCCTTTAAGATAACATTAACCTAACACTCACTGTGCCTTTAAGATAACATTCAACTAACACTCTGGTTTCACCATACGACACACCTGGACATGACAACTGGGTAGTCGCCACCTGCACATCTCCCACCTCCTCACAGACTCCCGCACTGGGCCAACAACTGGGAAATGCTTCTAATGGATGCATGGCAAGTGAGTGGAGAGAGATTGATTTTCCTGGGTGCGTGGGGTAAAACCCTCCACTTGAGCCCAGTACACGCAAACTTTAGTAAGCATTCAATTATTTACGGCGCCGGATCTGCGAAGGAGAATATAAAGACGGTAGTGGGATCGGGTAACAGTGGAGTGAGCGCCATTAGAAGTGCATGAAGAGACGACCTGACAGCTTCTGACGCCTCATATCTGCACACGGAATGCGCGGGCGGCATGCATGTACACCACAGGGTGATTGTCTGAGACAAATCCTGCTGGGATTCATGTAGCTCACAGGGTGATTGTCTGAGACAGATCCTGCTGAGATTCATGTACACCACAAGGTGTTTGTCTGAGACAAATCCTGTTGAGATTCATGTACCTCACAGGGTGATTGTCTGAGACACATCTAGCTGAGATGCATTTACTTCACAGGATATTTGTCTGAGACAAATCCTGCTGAGAGATCGCAATCTCCTCGTCTGAATGGTAAAGTGGAATTCACACGGTGGAATGCATGTAGCTCACAGTGTTCAAATCTCAAGAGATTTTGTTCCTTTTTAGGGGTAAATAACGCCAACAGTTGCAGGGGGGAAACATATCTCAGGGAAATGAAACCCTACAATTTAGACCAAGAAATTGTTCAGTACAGAATCTCAGCAGGATTTGTCTCAGAGAAGCACCCTGTGAGAAACATGAATCCCATCGGGTGAATCCCGCTAAATTTAGACGAGTATTTTCCCCCGGACTTGTTGGCGACGATTGCCCCTAACAAGGTACAGAATCTCAAGAGATTTCAAACACGTTAAAGCATTATGTTCAAAGTCGTTGTTCTCCATCTCATTTGAACGCTATGTGATATTGACTTTGACCAAAACTTGTTGGTTTCTTCTTTATTCCTTAACAGCCGTTTAGTTCCGCTTCATTTCGAGTCCCCATTCCATTATTTCCATTTCCCCTCATTTCACCAATATCTACTCGCTTATCTAAGTCTAATAGAACATTTATATATATATATATAGATATATAGATATATATATATATATATATATATATATATATATATATATATATATATAGATATACATATATACATTCCGGTGCCGGTTACTGCCTGTTCCAGCCCGCCCTCGCCTCGCCCTAGTGCACCCCGACCTCCAGGTTCACAGGACACATGTTAACCCTCCTCCTGGGTATTTTTTACATTTGCCGCTGGGCGGTCGGCGGCGGTCGGCGGCGGTCGGCGGCGGTCGGCGCGGGGTCGGCAAACACCGTCCAATCCGCCGTTAAATTACACTCGGCTAGCGTTACCGGCCGCCGCCAGGCCGGCCAATGTTTGAGCTTCCTGTTCCGGCGCGCCTCGTTCTCACAGTGGTCAATACGAGGCTGGTTTCCCGCCCGCTCACTGGTCGCCCGTCCACTGGTCGCCCGTCCAGTGGTCGCCCGTCCACTGGTCGCCCGTCCAGTGGTCGTTCGCCCGGCAACACAAGAAATGTCTTTAATACTCAGGGACCACCGTAGAATCGTTGATCGCGTCCAATCTAGGGCTGAGACTGCAGGAGGTATTACACATGTGGGCGAGTGGTGTCTAGGTGCAGAGCAGGGGTAGGGCTGTATGCAGGGGTAGGGCTGTATGCAGGGATAGGGCTGTCGGCAGGGGTAGGGCTGTATGTAGGGGTAGGGCTGTGTGCAGGGATAGGGCTGTATGCAGGGGTAGGGCTGTATGCAGGGGTAGGGCTGTGTGCAGGGATAGGGCTGCGTGCAGTGGTAGGGCTGTGTGCAGGGGTAGGGCTGTATGCAGGGATAGGGCTGTGTGCAAGGGTAGGGCTGTGTGCAGGGGTAGGGCTGTGTGCAGGGGTAGGGCTGTGTGCAGGGGTAGGGCTGCGTGCAGGGGTAGGGCTGTGTGCAGGGATAGGGCTGTATGCAGGGGTAGGGCTGTATGCAGGGGTAGGGCTATATGCAGGGGTAGGGCTGCGTGCAGGGGTAGGGCTGTGTGCAGGGATAGGGCTGTATGCAGGGGTAGGGCTGTATGCAGGGGTAGGGCTATATGCAGGGGTAGGGCTGCGTGCAGGGGTAGGGCTGTGTGCAGGGACAGGGCTGGGTCCAAGGATAGGGCTGTGTAAACCTTTATTCTTGATTATTTATAATTGCACGCTCATTCATCAATGATGAACATACTATTTTCTCCTAAGATTGATAGGGCTGGCTGCGGGGATAGGGCTGTATGTCCTATATAGAGGGTGCTTCCACCTGGCCCTCCATATGTCCACTGCAATGTGTCGAGCCTTGAGCCCCCGACACTTGGGGCCAGGCTTGAGGATTAGGACCTGATAGAAGGATTAAGCGTAAGACTTGGGCTTAGGAGCTGGAACTATAGGGGTTAATCTACGTAATCCGAGGTGATAATAGAATTAGGAGAGGATAGTAGTCTTTAATTGTAGTTAGCAGTGGTAGCCGCAGTGGTATTATACGGAAACAGGGTTACTAGAGCTGTACGTCGACAATATGCGGTACAATTGTCAATCAGAGTATCTCAGTGCCGAAGGCAGAGGGACAATATCATTTTGTTTGGTTTAATTTTGCGTCATATCAGTAGGTCTACAACTGTTGGGGATAAAGGAGAAAGGTGGCTGCACACCACACCACATAAACATGGTATGAGAAGGACTGGCCTTTGATAAAGCAGTAAGTCTACCACTGCTGGGGATGAGGGAGAAAGGTGGCTGCACACCACACCACATAGACATGGTATGAGAAGGACTGGCCTTTGATATAGCAGTAAGTCTACCACTGCTGGGGATGAGGGAGAAAGGTGGCTGCACACCACACCACATAGACATGGTATGAGGAGGATTGGCCTTTGATATAGAAGTAAATCTACCACTGCTGGGGATGAAGGATGAAGGTGGCTATAGTGGGTCTCGAACCCATAAAGTCCCACAATCTGTGGATTACTAGTCTAGTGCCTTAACCACATACTGCTAACTCCCACCTCGAGTTAAGGGTGTATGCTGGACAGATATAGCTGTGGGTTAATAGGGAAGGAGGGGCTGGTAACCGGGTTACATCTCGGGGGTTACATCTCGGAGAGGGTTGACACAGAGAGCAGCTCACACACAGAGCGAGCAGCTGGGGTGTGATGATGGGGACGTGGTGGAGGTTAGGTCACGCGGGCCTCACCCACACGCCGCTAATTAATGTGTAAAGTACGGCGCCCTGAGGGGGCTGGAGGGGGCTGGAGGGGGCTGGAGGGGGCTCGGCCTTCTGGTACCAGCTGGGCCCGGCCCCGGAGGAACGTCGATAGTCGCTACCCTACGTCACCCGCCTCCCACAACCTGTCACCAACCTGTTACCCGCCCACCCATATACTCCCCGCACCACCCGGCCACTCACTCATACCCACAACACACAACCCGTTACCCGCCCACCTCCCCGCACCAACCAGCCACTCACTCATACCCACAACACACAACCTGTTACCCACCCACCTCCCCGCACCAACCAGCCACTCACTCATACCCACAACACACAACCTGTTACCCACCCACCTCCCCGCACCACCCGGCCATCCACTCATACCCACAACACACAACCTGTAACCCACCCACCTCCCCGCACCACCCAGCCACTCACTCATACCCACAACACACAACCTGTTACCCGCCCACCTCCCCGCACCAACCAGCCACTCACTCATACCCACAACACACAACCTGTTACCCACCCACCTCCCCGCACAACCCGGCCATCCACTCATACCCACAACACACAACCCGTTACCCACCCACCTCCCCGCACCACCCGGCCACTCACTCATACCCACAACACACAACCTGTAACCCACCCACCTCCCCGCACAACCCGGCCATCCACTCATACCCACAACACACAACCTGTAACCCACCCACCTCCCCGCACCACCCAGCCACTCACTCATACCCACAACACACAACCTGTTACCCACCCACCTCCCCGCACAACCCGGCCATCCACTCATACCCACAACACACAACCCGTTACCCACCCACCTCCCCGCACCACCCGGCCACTCACTTATACCCACAACACACAACCTGTTACCCACCCACCCATATACTCCCCGCACCACCCGGCCACTCACTCATACCCACAACACACAACCTGTAACCCACCCACCTCCCCGCACAACCCGGCCATCCACTCATACCCACAACACACAACCTGTAACCCACCCACCTCCCCGCACCACCCAGCCACTCACTCATACCCACAACACACAACCTGTTACCCGCCCACCTCCCCGCACCAACCAGCCACTCACTCATACCCACAACACACAACCTGTTACCCACCCACCTCCCCGCACAACCCGGCCATCCACTCATACCCACAACACACAACCCGTTACCCACCCACCTCCCCGCACCACCCGGCCACTCACTCATACCCACAACACACAACCTGTAACCCACCCACCTCCCCGCACAACCCGGCCATCCACTCATACCCACAACACACAACCTGTAACCCACCCACCTCCCCGCACCACCCAGCCACTCACTCATACCCACAACACACAACCTGTTACCCACCCACCAATATACTCCCCACACCACCCGGCCATCTACTCATACCCACAACACACAACCCGTTAGCCCCCACCTCCCCGCACCACCCAGCCACTCACTCATACCCACAACACACAACCTGTTACCCACCCACCTCCCCGCACCACCCGGCCACTCACTCATACCCACAACACACAACCCGTTACCCACCCACCTCCCCGCACCACCCAGCCACTCACTCATACCCACAACACACAACCTGTTACCCACCCACCTCCCCGCACAACCCGGCCACTCACTCATACCCACAACACACAACCTGTTACCCGCCCACCCATATACTCCCCACACCACCCAGCCACTCACTCCACTAACACAACCTGTTACCCACCCACCTCCCCGCACCACCCAGCCACTCACTCATACCCACAACACCACACAACCTGTTACCCACCCACCTCCCCGCACCACCCGGCCACTCACTCATACCCACAACACACAACCTGTTACCCACCCACCTCCCCGCACCACCCGGCCACTCACTCATACCCACAACACACAACCTGTTACCCACCCACCTCCCCGCACCACCCGGCCACCTACACTAACACCACCTACACTCGCACCCTCACCTCCACCCTCCCCATCCGACCACCGCCTGCTACTGTGAATGCATTATGGATTGTGTAACCCGGCGGGCGTGCTGGCGGTTGGGGGTGGTCAGGGGCTGGTTACACACGCTGCCATACATATTCACACATTAAGTAATAATTGGGCGTCAGTTCGGCCGTCGTAGCGGGCGCCCGGGTCGAAGGCCGCTCTCCCTGCACTACTCACAGCACCATGACACGCCCATGGGCCTAACTGTGAGCCTAAGATGACATTACCCGGGGGGCTCAACACAATGTGAGACTAACATGACACCACCGGGGGCTCAACACACTGCTGTGGGCTCAACACACTGTGAGCCTAACATGACATTACCCGGGGGCTCAACACACAGTGAGCCTAACATGTCACCACCGGGGAATCAATATGCCCTGAGCCTGACATGACTCTACCCGGGGGCTCAACACACTGTGAGCCTGACATGACACTGCATGGGACTCAACACACTGTCCATAGACCTAGCACATGCAGTTAGCCAGCCATGATGCAGCCAATGGGCCTACCACGCTGCTAGTCTGCGATGATGCCGCCCACAGGCCTATCGTGTGGCTAGTCCACTATGATGCCGCCCACAGGCCTACCACGCGGGGAGTTCGCCATGATGCCGCACACGGGCCTACCACGCAGGGAGTCGGCCATGCTGCCGCCCACGGGCCTACCACGCGAGGAGTTTGCCATGATGCCGCCCACTTGCCTACCACGCGGGGAGTTGGCCATGATGCCGCCCACGGGCCTACCACGCGGGGAGTTGGCCATGATGCCGCCCACGGGCCTACCACGCGGGGAGTTGGCCATGATGCCGCCCACGGGCCTACCACGCGGGGAGTTGGCCATGATGCCGCCCACGGGCCTACTACGCGGGGAGTTGGCCATGATGCCGCCCACAGGCCTACCACACGGGGAGTTGGCCATGATGCCGCCCACGGTCCCACCACGCGGGGAGTTGGGCCACTTCTGAACGGAGCACTAATTCTAGCCACGTCGAGTCTTTATTACGACGCCTTGTAAGTGCGGATATGCAAACTGCCGCGGGCGGGGGCTGTGCCTGGTGGCCGCTGTATGCTGCTCTGTGGTGTATGTAGACCGCTCACGGCCAGTCTCCTAAACCCTCCCACATACTATAGAGGAAACCTAGGAGAGTTTAGGGTCAAAGCTCGTGTCCCATCGAGTTTGAATCGCGTAGTAACTCACAAGGCATAATCCCCATAGGATATTCTTCCTAAATATTTCATGGGCGTTGGATACGAGTCCCCAATGTTAAGTCTATGGAGAAAAAATACCAGGGGTGAGATAAACCCTCCCCCGTTCTGGTCCCGGTATATATAGCAGAGTAACCCTGTGACGAGGCTAGAAGAAGGGTCCTATCTAATAGCACTCCCTCCTCCGTTTATCTTTTTATCTCTACTTGTTTTTGTTCCCTCAAATAGCGCGGCCCTCCTTTAAGATATATTTTTCACAACACACGATGCCCCCCCTAGTGTGTGCCCCGTTTCCCCTCATTTAGGTTTGGTCTGTCTGGTCTTCTGCTACCTACCTTCAGCTACTGATATATACCACACCATATTCACCACCTTGACTGTCCCTTATAGTTGTCAGTTTCGGAAAATTCCAAAACTAAGACAATAGAGGGAAACTATGTTCCGGTGAAAGGAAGTCAAAGTTACGAGGTAAGGCTTGGAAAAATTACTGCCCAAGGCCCTGGCCGCGGGCAGTAATTTTTCCAAGCCTTACCGAGTAATTTTGACTTCCTTTCACTGGTACTTGGTTTCCCTATTCCTATATACCTTCAAATGTGGTTTAATAAGAGACAATCTGATTGGTCTAAATGTCAACCTTGGGTAGTATACGGCAACCTTGGGTAGTATACCAACCTTGGGTAGTATCAGATAGTTACTCCACCCCCCAGAGCGTGGTGTAAGCATAGAGTGTACAGCCATAGGTATATAGGAATAAAGTGTACCCCATGTGATTAGACATGGTTTATCACTACCTACTTTATACCAGTCCCAGGCACAGTAGCCCAGTGTGGTTTCATGGTCCGAGCCGTGAGGGTAGAGCTAGGATCCATGGTTAATCACTCGCCTGTGGTAGCCAGTTCCTTACTGGTACAACATAAAGGACCAACAGAATTGTGATGTTAAACTAGAGATCTTTGTCTTGTTTAAGTAGCCTTTATTTTCATTATTGATACATAGGATTGAATGTATATTGTGATCAGTATTCTAATGGTTATCAAATATTTGCATATCTGGTGTAGTGGCTTTATAGTAATATATACAGCAAATACACAGCAAAGTTTTCTTGTTTTGTCATGCTATAATGCGAAGGAGTATTTCATTAGAAGTTCCGCTGCTCAAACTTGATCAACGATCATTACAATATGCAGATTTTTTCCATTTTCTCCAATCCAGTAAATTTACACAACTCGGTGGATATTTCTGTCATAAAACAACACGTAACAGATTCCATTCGGCCACATCTACTATGTTTCCCTATATTATCACTCGGTATCTAACTTCTGCGTTCCCTTCACATTATAGCCTTCACACAGCTCAAAACAATAAACACCAAAAAAAATATGAAAATTCATAATTCACGGTCTCAGCCATGACAGAGCTGTCCTCAGCCGTGGAATTCAGACGGTATCAGATCTCCCCCGAAGTGGTAATTTAAGTCGCAGTTAAAATTCCTTGTTTGGAAAGAGGCCAGGACGGCAGAGGGCGGACTTGGCCTCCCCTATCTGTACCATCGATCGCGCTGAGTGATGGGTTTTGGGCGAGGGGTGGCAACCACCCGGCACACCCACCTCAACCACCACCCCGCACACCCCCACGGCCGCCGCCCCAGGCCCGCCTCGGCCTCACAGCCACCTCACCCGCCGTCCTCACACCCACCTCACCCGCCGTCCTCACACCCACCTCACCCGCCGTCCTCACACCCACCTCACCCGCCGTCCTCACACCCACCTCAACCACCACCCCGCACACCCCCACGGCCGCCGCCCCAGGCCCGCCTCGGCCTCACACCCACCTCACCCGCCGTCCTCACACCCACCTTGCCCGCCGTCCCCACACCCACCTTGCCTGCCGTCCCCACACCCACCTTGCCTGCCGTCCCCACACCCACCTTGCCTGCCGTCCTCACACCCACCTCAGCTGCCCTTCCACCAAACTCACCCGACTCACACCCATCTCACCCACCCTGACAACCACCTCACCCGCCCCCCTCATCCACCCTGACACCCACCTAATCCTCCGTCCTCACACCCACCTCATCCA
The DNA here is from genome assembly GCA_950022655.1 of Alentia gelatinosa. Taxonomy (NCBI): domain Eukaryota; kingdom Metazoa; phylum Annelida; class Polychaeta; order Phyllodocida; family Polynoidae; genus Alentia; species Alentia gelatinosa. Next base: position 55,150,769 of record OX465588.1, read on the forward strand.
CCCTGACATCCACCTGATCCGCCGTCCTCACACCCATCTCACCCGCCCCCACACCCACCTCACCTGTCACCACACCCACCTCCACCGCCCTCACACCCACCTCGGCCGCTATCCTCACACCCACCTTGCCTGCCGTCCCCACGCCCACCTTGCCTGCTGTCCTCACACCCACCTTGCCCGCCGTCCCCACACCCACCTTGCCTGCTGTCCCCACACCCACCTTGCCCGCCGTCCCCACACCCACATCGCCTGCCGTCCTCACATCCACCTCGCCTGTCCCCACACCCACCTTGCCTGCCGTCCCCACACCCACCTCAGCTGCCGTCCTCACACCCACCTCGCCTGTCCCCACACCCACCTTGCCTGCCGTCCCCACACCCACCTTGCCTGCCGTCCCCACACCCACCTCACCCGCCGTCCTCACACCCACCTCACCCGCCGTCCTCACACCCACCTTGCCCGCCGTCCCCACACCCACCTTGCCTGCCGTCCCCACACCCACCTTGCCTGCCGTCCCCACACCCACCTTGCCTGCCGTCCTCACACCCACCTCAGCTGCCCTTCCACCAAACTCACCCGACTCACACCCATCTCACCCACCCTGACAACCACCTCACCCGCCCCCCTCATCCACCCTGACACCCACCTAATCCTCCGTCCTCACACCCACCTCATCCACCCTGACACCCACCTGATCCGCCGTCCTCACACCCATCTCACCCGCCCCCACACCCACCTCACCTGTCACCACACCCACCTCCACCGCCCTCACACCCACCTCGGCCGCTATCCTCACACCCACCTTGCCTGCCGTCCCCACGCCCACCTTGCCTGCTGTCCTCACACCCACCTTGCCCGCCGTCCCCACACCCACCTTGCCTGCTGTCCCCACACCCACCTTGCCCGCCGTCCCCACACCCACATCGCCTGCCGTCCTCACATCCACCTCGCCTGTCCCCACACCCACCTTGCCTGCCGTCCCCACACCCACCTCAGCTGCCGTCCTCACACCCACCTCGCCTGTCCCCACACCCACCTTGCCCGCCGTTCCCACACCCACCTCGGCCGCCGTCCTCACACCCACCTCGCCTGTCCTCACACCCACCTTGCCCGCTATCCTCACACCCACCTTGCCCGCCGTCCCCACACCCACCTTGCCCGCCGTCCCCACACCCACCTTGCCTGCCGTCCCCACACCCACCTTGCCCGCTATCCTCACACCCACCTTGCCTGCCGTCCCCACACCCACCTTGCCCGCCGTCCTCACACCCACCTTGCCTGCCGTCCCCACACCCACCTTGCCCGCCGTCCCCACACCCACCTTGCTTGCCGTCCCCACACCCACCTTGCCCGCCGTCCCCACACCCACCTTGCCCGCCGTCCCCACACCCACCTTGCCCGCCGTCCCCACACCCACCTCACCCGCCGTCCTCACACCCACCTCACCCGCCGTCCTCACACCCACCTTGCCCGCCGTCCCCACACCCACCTTGCCTGCCGTCCCCACACCCACCTTGCCCGCCGTCCCCACACCCACCTTGCCCGCCGTCCTCACACCCACCTCGGCCGCCGTTTGTTAAAGCCCGGCCACGTGGTTCAATAACGCCGGTATTATTACGCATGCACGGGTGGCGCCTCCTGGCGGCCTGGTGGCGGCAGCTGCGTGGTGGGGGCGGTTTTCGGCTGTATTGAGGTCACGGCTCGCTGGAGTTCCCACGTCTTAAAGTGAGGAACTGAGGGACGTTGAGCGAGGCACTGAGGCCCGGCGATAGGCGTCAGTGTGTAGTGTGTGTGAGGATGATTATATAGAACGGCCTTACTATGGCCGTGCATCATACAAGACGAGAAGGGCTCGGCGGTGACTTACGGAATGAGCCGTGAGGCTGAGTTTCTCATCCTCATCGAGTCTTGTATTTTTTTCAAAAGCCGTTTTTTTATTCTGTCGACGTGCAGTATCTTATAATATTTGTTCCAATATATAGACAGCGGTACACTTAATTTAGTTCAATCTGAGTTTATTCTGTAGTAGTAGAATAACAATTAACAAACAAACAGGGTTGATATATAAACATATATTCATTACAGTACGAGTGAAAAACTTGCATCTTACTACAAAAGCTGGTGCACCACGAGTCCATGAAAGCCCTCTGATACGTATGTTTTACGACTGTGCTATATTTGCTATATAACCGAAACATATATGGGTATTTGATATCAAGAGGTTTAAAAAATAATTTCCTTCTTTTCGTCAAGTTTTAGGTAAATCCTAAATTTACAGTTCTTACCTGACGTATTATATTTCACAATATCATTACTTTTTTTTAAATAATTCGGATATTACGCGTAAAATCATAGGACCACTGGTAACTTAAACCAGTAAATATGGTGAGTTTATTGGTGGGGCGGAGTGGGGTGGTGTATGGTAACAGCACCATGTTCTAAAAGTCGGTGTAGCTGTAGGTATATACTGATGTATGAAGTGGGGCTGTATGTTGTGGGTGTAGCTGCTGCGTACATAATGAGGTATATACGGGTGGGTGTATGTTATTGGTATAGGTGCAGTGGCGGCGGCACAGCGACAGGTGTGTGATTGGTCGGAAACTTCCCAGGTTTATTCACACGGTCGGGTGAGGGTGAGGGTGAGGGGGGGGGGGGGGGCGTCCAGAATACAGTCATTCTGTCAGAGTCATGACCCACATGCTGGACATGAAACGCATGGAACTCGTCACGTGGAACTTGTCACGTGGAACTCGTCACGTCCAACTCGTCACGTGGAACTCGTCACGTCCAACTCGTCACGTCCAACTTGTCACGTCCAACTCGTCACATGGAACTAGTCACGTGAAGATCATCACGTGTAACTCGCTACGTGTAGCTCATCGCGTGTAGCTCATCGTGTGTGACTAGTCACATGGAACTAGTCACATTGAACTCGGCACGTGTAGCTTGTCATGTGGAACTTGTCACATGTAGCTCGTCATGTGTGACTAGTCACGTGTAGCTCATCACATGGAACTTGTCACATGTAGCTCGTCACGTGGAACTAGTCACGTGGAACTAGTCACGTGGAACTAGTCACGTGAAACTAGTCACGTGCAACTAGTCACGTGCAACTAGTCACGTGCAACTAGTCACGTGCAACTAGTCACGTGCAACTAGTCACGTGCAACTAGTCACGTGCAACTAGTCACGTGCAACTAGTCACGTGCAACTAGTCACGCTCAAGTTCATCCTATATACAGAACGATGTTTCATTCCGATTGAGATTATCACATATTGATTGGACAAAGTTTCAGAAGGCTTGGTAGAGTCCAAATAATCAGACTCATCATTCAAGTCAACCAGTACCATCTATATATACATATATAGGTCTAACATTGAAACACCATGAGACTGGCCTACACCACGGACTGCGCCGTGGGCCCTGCAGACCGCGCTGTCCGTCGAACCCGCTCCATGCCCGCCCGGCGCCGGTTAAAATACTTCATTGACATATTGATCAGCGTAGCAAGCAGGGAAAGAGACTGCGCCAAGGAGTCAAACTGGATAAACTATTCATCAGCCCGCCATGATGACCAGCGCCCGACTGACCACCCTGTCCCTGCCGCCTCCGTCTCTGTGGTCACCCGCCGCCCGCCCTACGCCGCCCGCCCTACGCCGCCCGCCCTACGCCGCCCGCCCTACGCCGCCCGCCCTACGCCGCCCGCCCTACGCCGCCCGCCCTACGCCGCCCGCCCTACGCCGCCCGCCCTACGCCGCCCGCCCTACGCCGCCCGCCCTACGCCGCCCGCCCTACGCCGCCCGCCCTACGCCGCCCGCCCTACGCCGCCCGCCCTACGCCGCCCGCCCTACGCCGCCCGCCCTACGCCGCCCGCCCTACGCCGCCCGCCCTACGCCGCCCGCCGCCCGCCGCCCGCCCTACGCCGCCCGCCGCCCGCCGCCCGCCGCCCGCCGCCCGCCCTACGCCACCCGCCGCCCGCCGCCCGCCGCCCGCCGCCCGCCGCCCGCCCTACGCCACCCGCCCTATAGTACCCGCCCTACGCCGCCCGCCCTACGCCGCCCGCCCTACGCCACCCGCCGCCCGCCCTACGCCACCTGCCCTACGCCACCCGCCCTACACTACCCGCCCTACGCCGCCTGCCCTACGCCGCCCGCCCTACGCTGGCCGCCCTACGCCACCCGCCCTACACTACCCTCCCTACACCGCCCGCCCTACGCCGCCCGCCGCCCGCCCTACACTATCCCCTACACTGCCCGCCCTACACTACCCACCCTACACTGCACGCCCTACACTGCCCGCCATACACCACCCGCCGTAAGCCGCCTGCCCTACACTACCCGCCCTACACTGCCCGCCCTACACTACCCACCCTACACTGCATGCCCTACGCCACCCGCCGCCCGCCCTACGCCGCCCGCCGTAAGCCGCCCGCCCTACACTACCCGCCCTACACTGCCCGCCCTACACTGCCCGCCCTACACTGCCCGCCCTACACTGCCAGCCGTACGCCGCCCGCTGCCCGCCACCTGCCCTACACTACCTGCCCTACACTGCCCGCCCTACACTACCCCCCTACACCGCCCGCCCTACACTACTCGCCCTACACTACCCCCCTACACCGCCCACCCTACACTACTCGCCCTACACTACCTGCCCTACACCGCCCGTCCTATACCGCCCGCCGCCCGCAGCCCGCCAGGCTTTGTTTGACCCTCTAATGACCCTGGTAACCATGGCGATGGTGCTCATTACGCTATGGCCGCGTATTGCCTGCCCACCAAATATAACATATCTCCATTACCCGCCCCGACCTCGCCGCCATTGTTTTTACTGAGAGCGTGCTGTGGCGTCCGTTACCATAGCGACCGGGCGCTGACTGCCCGCCAGCCCGCTAGGCGGCGTTAGCAGGCCGACACTTGTACACGTGATCCAGGCCAAATCGAGGCTCCAACCACGCTAAGCCACCGGAAGTGCCGTCGCCGCTAACCGGAAGTTGCCCTACAGGGGGAGTGGGCCGTACTTTAATTTTCTCAAAGGATATTGGGATTCGTCGAACACAACCGGAGAGGGGCACTACTATAGTTGTGTAGTTTAAGTCAAGTTGTTCCAGTTCTTGTAGCCCAAAGCAGACCTTGAGATTTCTGTAACTTTTGGTAAAATCGTCAACAACAAAGTATTTTTGTTACCGACAATATACCAGGAGATTAGCTAATGACTGTAGAGTATTCAGTCGCGTGGTGCATGCAACAAGAAAACAAAATGATCATAGTCTATATTTACACTAGGTTAACCCAGAACAACCTCTACTCCATCAAGTGTGTTTGATGGGCTTTTATTATTGATTTGGTTTACATGGAACAGTTAACGTTAATTATCATCGTTTCAGCAATTGGGTCTTCTTCAGGGTATGTTAATCAAAGTGTGTAGTCGGGTTAGTGTGTCACAAATGACAATGTTTGGGGTGTCACACCTGGCAAGACATGGAGTGTCACACCTGGCAAGACATGGGGTGTCACACATGGCAAGACATGGGGTGTCACACATGGCAAGACATGGAGTGTCACACATGGCAAGACATGGGGTGTCACACATGGCAAGACATGGAGTGTCACACATGGCAAGACATGAGGTGTCACACATGGCAAGACATGGGGTGTCACACATGGCAAGACATGGGGTGTCACACATGGCAAGACATGGGGTGACATACAAGAAAGGCAAATGATGACACACAGGCCATACCATAGGGTGACATACATGGCAGGACATGGGTGACACTCCAGACAGGACCCACAAGGCTGCCAGTCACACACTAACCTAACTATGCAGCCTGTTCCTCTATGGGGTGTCACCCAAGACAGAAAATGAGTTGGCACTCAAGGCAGGACATGGGGTGAGCTCAAAGCAGAACATGGGGTAACATACAGGGCATGGGTGACAAACAAACCTTGACACAAGACATGACATGAGGCTGAACACATGCCATGAGGTAACCCATAGAGCTGCTGCCTGCCTCGCTCTAACCTCATTATACCTTCCTATATGAGATAATTCCCATAGTCAATGAGGTGACTTCTATGGCTAGACAGAGGGGGACACACTTGGCAATATATGGGTTGACACACATGAAGTAACCCATATATATACCCCTGTTCCTGTATGACAGAGTGCCCAAGATAGGACATGGGGTGACACTCAAATCAACATTTCGGTGACAGGTCAAGCATTCTTATACTATGTCGATGAAGTGTAGGAACTATTGTGTAGGGTGAGATTTTTACCTAAATTTCATCAAAACCAAAGTAAGTCTAATATAACATATTCGACGTTAAAGTAACCAAACAAACAAAGAATGGGATGACATACATTGCAAGACATGGGGAGGCATACATTTGCCGCCTGCTGCACTCTTACATCATTTGCCCCTTGTTCCTGTGTTATGACACCAAAGGCAAGACATAGGGCGACACAAAGCATGGAGAAACGCACAGAATAGGACATAAGGTGGGGTGACACAGAACAGGACATGGGGACACACAGGACATGGGGATAAACAGGAGATGGGGACAAACAGGACATGGGGGGACACAGACAGGACATGGGGACACACAGACAGGACATGGGGACACACAGGACATGGGGACACACAGGACATGGGGACAAACAGGACATGGGGACACACAGGACATGGGGACAAACAGGACATGGGGACAAACAGGACATGGGGACAAACAGGACATGGGGACAAACAGGACATGGGGACACACAGGACATGGGGACAAACAGGACATGGGGACACACAGGACATGGGGACAAACAGGACATGGGGACAAACAGGACATGGGGACAAACAGAACATGGGGACAAACAGGACATGGGGACAAACAGGACATGGGGACACACAGGACATGGGGACAAACAGGACATGGGGACAAACAGGACATGGGGACAAACAGAACATGGGGACAAACAGAACATGGGGACACACAGGACATGGGGACACACAGGACATGGGGACAAACAGGACATGGGGACATACAGAACAGGACATGGGGACAAACAGGACATGGGGACAAACAGGACATGGGGACAAACATGACATGGGGACAAACAGGACATGGGGACACACAGGACATGGGGACATACAGGACAGGACATGGGGTTACACAGGACGAGACATGGGGAGATACAGGACAGGACATGGGGACATACAGACAGGACATGGGGTTACACACAGGACATGAGGTAGCCCATCGAGTTGGCGCTTGCCGCACTCTCCTCATTATGTGGCCTCTTCCTGTATGCGGCTGGTAGTGGCGGTACACAATGCCCCCCCCCCCCCTCACCCCGCCCGTCCAGGCTCTAATGCCCCATAATGACATTGTTTTCATTGTTGTTAGAGCCCCCGTGGCAGCAATATAACGCCACATCGCATTGGTCAGTGCTAGGCTACACGGAAGGATAACAAAGGGTGGTCTCTGGTGGGGCGGTGTGGAAATATTGTGGTTATGTGATATCATCAATACCGGGCCGTGGTCAGTCCGGGCCGGGGCGTAGTCACGGGCCACGAGCCGCACGGGCCGTTAGGACCAGCAGTAGCCCACTCTTAACTCTCATTGTAGTTATATTCATAATCATTATTCTCCTAACACATAGTGTCCATAGTAAATCTATCTGTGTGGACATACCCGGTGCATACCGGTATGTTGTATGCACTGGGCTGCAATAAAGCCCACATGTATACGGATATTTATGAAGTACATATTGAGATGAAAGGTTGATGATCAATACAATATTGACTGGCTTCAGATAAACACGGCTTTATGTTCCTCCAAGTTGACTCGATGCAATATCCTTGCATTTGCTCGGATATAACTACGCGTCAACTCCTCAGATCATACTGCTGTTTGTATCCAAAACCAGTGAATATTGTGCATGCATGAGAGTATATGTATGATTATATGCCTTTGGTCGAATGTCTCTCAAATACTACCCGCTCCTAGCCATGACGAATACATTATGTTCGTACCCCAGGCCGTACATATGTCATTAAAATGGCGTTTATTTCATGATTTTCGGGTACATGATAATAAGTAAACGTATTTACTGTGTAAGAATTGATGGTGTTCTCAGTCTTTTGTCCCAAAGATACGGGCCTCTGCTTGCGACATCGGGACGTACCTCCGGGACAAAAGACCACAAACGGACATAAATTTGCCCACAGTTGATACATTTCCTCATATTATGATATGAACATATATATCATATATGGTTTAATATATTCATACATCATGGAGATGGTTACACTACCCCTCACCTTCACGCTCAACTCATTTCCCTCTCCCACATATAGATATAAAATATGTTTTATTCATTTCTGTTAAATATAACAGTTCCTCGCAAATAACCACCCGCATGGGCGTATACATAACTAGGGCGAGGCCTGTACGCCTTGGTTACCGCTGTTGTTGTGGTTTAGGATGTTCCGTTGTCAAGCACCACGAATACGCCACTGACGTCACAGGATCCAGCGTAACGGTTTCATTCAGAGACTCCATTAAATTGAGGCTTTCAGGCCCTGCTTTAAGCCTTATTACGTAACTATTGACGCCGTGTATGATATGAGTGCACCATCAAGATACATTAACCGCCGGTCGTTGGGTACATGCCTGTCTCAGTCAGCGGAGTTTGCTCCTTCATGCCATGCATTCTTGTTTTAATGTCTCATTCCAGCTCAAACATATAAAACGTCATATGGTATTTTTTCTGGTTGAAATATTATATATTACTTGATGTCGTCATTTTCGAGCATACTGCAGATATGACAGTTTTCCGATTAAACGATTCTACGTTCAGTCCAACATGACAGGTTCTCTTCAGACCTCTGCGACGTTCAGCTTTCCTCGCAGGGTTTAGACCACGAGGGTGGTGATTGAATCCATGAGATGAATTTAGGTAGAAATCTCCCCCCCCCCCCCCAACACATTTACCAAGGTGAGAGTTCGTTTAGTTCCCACCCAAATAGACAGGGTATGAGCAGATCTGGCCTTTGATATTGCAGCAAGTACACCACACCACATAGACACGGTATAAGAAGGACTGGTCTTTGATATATCAGTAACTCTACCACTGCTGGGGGGGATGGAGAAAGGTGGCTGCACACCACACCACATAGACACGGTATAAGAAGGACTGGTCTTTGATATATCAGTAAATCTACCACTGCTGGGGGTGATGGAGAAAGGCAGCTGCACCCCCCCCCCCTCCAACATAGACATGGTATGAGAAGGTCTGGCCTTTGATATACCAGTAAGTCTGCCACTGCTGGAGATGAAGGAGAAAGGTGACTGCACACCACACCACATAGACATGGTATGAGAAGGACTGGCCTTTGATATAGCAGTAAATCTACCACTGCTGGGAATGAAGGAGAAAGGTGGCTGTACACCACACCACATAGACATGGTATGAGAAGGACTGGCCTTTGATATAGCAGTAACTCTACCACTGCTGGGGATGAAGGAGAAAGATGGGCTGCTGCGTGTTGAACTTCTCGTTCGCCCCTGAGAGCATACAAAACCCTGTATGCCAGTCAGCAAAGTAACTCAATGTTAAACATATGGGAATTACTATCAGGGGTAGGATAAAAGCTACAAACTCGATGATAATCTAGAGTTATTACGGAACTCGGCGTTAATGCCTCGTTCGGTACTAACCGTATACTATCTTCTTTTTTCTTTATCTTTATTAATAACAATTTGCCTACATGGGCGGTCTTCTAACGCCGCAAAATCTGTTGAGTTATGTAATAATGTATAGTTAAAAGCATACACTAGCTCAGTTTGACTGTTGCGCAGTACAGTACATATCATATTATGAAGAGATTTCACGAGTTTGAGCTCGAGTTTATTAATGTCACGCATTTGGTTGGCTTTGTTGACAATGAACCCAAACTCAGACTCAAACGGGTGACGTCTAGATTTCATCCTACCCCATTTCCACGATTTTTGAATATTAGAAAGTAATGACATATACAACAGTTTATGTCTCACACGTGACATAAACCATCCCATGTTAATAATCTCATTATTTTAACTTTTTGTAGCCGGTAGAGCATGGTCAGGTCGTTCTATATGATTCCTATAAATTGGCTTCCCCAATTGAATATGCCAATTGATAATAAAACTCTGTACCATGTGGTGCCGCATGCGGTAGACATAGCAACGCTATCGGCCGCTCGCTGCTCAATTCGCACGCTCTCCTTGTGAATGTTTGTCGCTGTTATTTGTCGCTGTGGCTGACACCTGGTATGGAGCTGTCTCTAATAGCCCCACACATGCGGGTCGCCACCGCTCGCTACAAATAAGCGTATCTGTCCGGCGCGGCCATGTTGGCGGTTGCCATGGCGACCTGTATCCGCGAAGCCCTACCTGGCGTGGCTGGTGTGTGCGCGTGCGCGCGGTGAGGGTTGACCAAACACGAGGTGTTTACTCGCAGATGTTGACACGCTTTGTTTACCTGAATATTTACCTGTCCTCGAGGGGCACGCGCTGCACCTGGTACGCGCGTGGGGGAGAGTGTGGGGAGTGGGAGTGGGAGGTCTCCACACTGTGAACTGAAAGCAGGCTAGACAGGATGAGACTGGGCCAAACTGGGCAGAACTAGACAAGACCGGACGAGACTGGACGAGAATGGGTGAGACTGGACGAGATTGGGCGAGACTGGACGAGACTGGACGAGACTGGACGAGACTGGGCGATACTGGACGAGACTGGGCAAGACTGGACAAGACTGTGCCAGACTGGACAAGACCGGACGAGACTGGACAAGACTGGACGAGACATGGTGAGAATGGGTGAGACTGGACCAAACTGGGCAGAACTAGACGAGACCGGACGAGACTGGACGAGAATGGGTGAGACTGGACGAGATTGGGCGAGACTGGACGAGACTGGACGAGACTGGACGAGACTGGGTGAGAATGGGTGAGACTGGACCAAACTGGGCAGAACTAGACGAGACCGGACGAGACTGGACGAGAATGGGTGAGACTGGACGAGATTGGGCGAGACTGGACGAGACTGGACGAGACTGTGCTAGACTGGACGAGACCAGACGAGACTGGACGAGACTTGACGAGACTGGACGAGACTGGACGAGACTGGACGAGACTGAACGAGACTGGACGAGACTGGACGAGAATGGGCGAGAATGGACGAGACTGGACGAGACTGGACGAGACTGGACGAGACTGGACGAGACTAGGCAAGACTGGACGAGACTGGATGAGACTGGACGAGACTGGACGAGACTGGACGAGACTGGACGAGACTAGGCAGGACTGCACGAGACTAGGCAGACTGGGCGAGACTAGGCAGGACTGCTCGAGATTAGGCAGAACTAGATGAGACTAGGCAGAACTAGGCGAGACTAGGCAGAACTAGGCGAGACTAGGCAGAACTAGGCGAGACTAGGCAGAACTAGACGAGACTAGGCAGAACTGGGCGAGACTAGGCAGAACTAGACGAGAGAAGGTAGAACTAGGCGAGACTAGGCAGGACTGCACGAGACTAGGCAGAACTAGACGAGACCATGCAGGACTGCACGAGACTAGGCAGAAGTGAACGAGACTAGGCAGAACTAGACGAGAGAAGGCAGAACTAGACGAGACCATGCAGGACTGCACGAGACTAGGCAGAAGTGAACGAGACTAGGCAGAACTATCCGAGAGAACTAGGCGAGACTAGGCAGAACTAGGCGAGACTAGGCAGAACTAGGCGAGACTAGGCAGGACTGCAGGCGTGTGGTGTGGGAGTGGGAGAGAGATCTCCACACTGTGTTCTAAAACAGACTGGATGAGACTAGGCATGAACAGACGAGACAAAACGGGATCAAACCAGGCCAGGCCCGGCTAGAAAAGGCGAGAGTGGACGCGATCAGGCGGACTATACCGGGTGAAACTGGAGAAGAACAGGTCAGACTGGATGAGATCAGCAAAGATCAATTAGACCACACAAGTGAGGACAAGTCCAGGCCAGACGGAATAGGACCCAGCCAAACAAGGCACACCCAGACTAGACTATATTAATCAGCAGGAGCTACTCAATATGTAACTGCCGGGTAATGGTAACATGAGAAAACTGTATTCCTGCTAGACCGACCGTGTTCTGTATGCATTTTTCCCTACATACAGCATTCTCTTGTTTCGAGGCGCTCACAGACACATCCACAATATGCCAACAACAAAAGAGAGGCTGATACCAGACCTTACTCGTCATTGCCTCGTGTGGTTTTTTTTATTTGGTTTTTTTTTATTATACACACACAGTTCTGACCAAAGTTAGATCTTCCACTGTACATCAAACAGGAGGATTCCTTTTACAATCGTCAGGAATACATGAATAAATACATAACAACATGCGTTAGTCTCTATATTTGATCATCAATTCTCAGCAGTATTAGCGACCCCAGTATAGAGAGCTATCATTTGTAGCATTATTCACTGATGTAGGCAATTCATCAATGTAAGTCAATCAAACTTTTCTTGTGATATATAGATATGGGGAGTGTTTCGCCTGCTACTTGCCCAGGCAGGTCTCAGGCTCGTATAGATTACTTTCAGGCCATTGTCGGCTAGGTTTGTGTTGCGTGTGGGCCTGTATGGTGATAATCTGTGTCCGTTAACTGGGCACTTAATGTGGCGCCATGTGGTAGGATCAATAAGGTCAACAGTCTGCAGCCCCATATCTAATATCTTATTAACGCCAGGGTATAACCCTCGGGCCTGTACCAACATAGGGTGACGGGTGATAGCAAGGGACTGACCACCTGCACCGTCACTTAACGACATGCCCCAGACGTACCTGCATGAAGACCCATGACGTGCCCCGCCCTGTACCAACATAGGGTGACGGGTGATAGCAACGGACTGACCACCTGCACCCGTCACTTAACGACATGCCCCAGACGATACCTGCATGAAGACCCACCTACGTGCCCCGCCCTGTACTAACATAGGGTGACGGGTGATAGCAACGGACTGACCACCTGCACCCGTCACTTAAAGACATGCCCCAGACGATACCTGCATGAAGACCCACTGACATGCCCCGCCCTGTACTAACATAGGGTGACGGGTGATAGCAACGGACTGACCACCTGCACCCGTCACTTAACGACATGCCCCAGACGATACCTGCATAGAGACCCACTGACATGCCCCGCCCTGTACTAACATAGGGTGACGGGTGATAGCAACGGACTGACCACCTGCACCCGTCACTTAACGACATGCCCCAGACGATACCTGCATAGAGACCCACTGACATGCCCCGCCCTGTACTAACATAGGGTGATAGCAACGGACTGACCACCTGCACCCGTCACTTAACGACATGCCCCAGACGATACCTGCATAGAGACCCACTGACATGCCCCGCCCTGTACTAACATAGGGTGACGGGTGATAGCAACGGACTGACCACCTGCACCCGTCACTTAACGACATGCCCCAGACGATACCTGCATAGAGACCCACTGACATGCCCCGCCCTGTACTAACATAGGGTGACGGGTGATAGCAACGGACTGACCACCTGCACCCGTCACTTAACGACATGCCCCAGACGATACCTGCATGAAGACCCACCTATGTGCCCCACCCTGTACCAACATAGGGTGACGGGTGATAGCAACGGACTGACCACCTGCACCCATCACTGAACGACATACTCCAGACGATACCTGCACATAGACCCACCTATGTGCCCCTCCCTGTACTAACATAGGGTCATGGGTGATAGCAACGGACTGACCACCTGCACCGTCACTTAACAACATGCCCCAGACGATACCTGCACGAAGACCCACTGACATGCCCCGCCCTGCACCAACATGGGGTGACAGGTAATAGCAACAAACTGACCACCCGCACCCATCACCCCCATCATGCCCCAGACGATACCTGCACAGAGACCCACTGACGTTTTCCAGACAATACCTGCACAGAGACCCACTGACGTGCCCCGCCCTGTACTAACAACGCATTATCCACCTGCACCGGTCACCAGTGACATACCACGGACTGTTCATACCCAGCGCCCAAGAGTTGAAACTTATTTACCGAACGAGATTGTTCAATCACAATGAGGAGATTATTGTGGGGCATTTTTCCAAGACTTAGGCATAATGACTAAACTTTACCACACCCTGTAGTGTGACTGTAGTGCCCCACCCAGCACGTACGTACAGGGAGATATGGATTAACCCTTTCCTGACCGGGCCTGGTACTTACAGGAAGCATGGATTAACCCTTTCCTGACCGGACCCGGTGTCAGATGCACGTCATTCAATGCCGCACATCTGACTACCTCTGTGGTGCAGGCCTATTTTCCAAATGTTTGGAAAATGAATTGTTTTCCACCATATATATAGATGACTGTCAATGTTCCCATAGTGATAAATGAAAATCTCCTTATCAGTTATCACTATAAGGCCCGGCGTCCACCTACTACGACATGGCTCCGATATGGTCTACGATGCACCTCCCAATAAAAAAATCAAAATCGCGTTGGAAGGTCCCCTAATATCGGGGCAGTTGACCACGTTTCTGCGATTAGACACCGATAAAAACCCCATACAATGCGTGGTGGATTGGCATGTCTAGACATATGTCTACGATTTTGCACCTTCCCGATATGTTTCCGATATTTGCTTTTTGTATGGTGCCATATCGGTAGGTCTAAATTTCTATCGTAGTAGGTGGACGCCAGGCCTAAAGGTATTTTTAATCTCTGAAAAAGATATAAAGAACCATCTCGAATCAGTTGAGATAAATGACATTCTCACAAAAATAGGAAAATGATGCTTTGAGGCATCATTTGCGCTACCCATAGAAGTGTTTTCAGGCATCGATGTTAAGAAAAGGGTTAACAGCACAGCACATCCACCGCATGCCTCAGCATTGACCATATTGACACGCCCCACCCCGACAAGTCCTAAAATGTAGGCAGCCACTGCAGCCTCATGTCGCTCGCCAACTCGCCATTATAAAACAGAAATAGGAAGGACTATAGCGCGCTAAATGCGTGTGTACTGAGTGAGCATGCGTGACATGTCGTCATGTGATCAGGCGGTGCACGGCGAGCGGGTGGGTGGGTGGTGAGTGGGTGAGTGGGTGGGAGGGTGAGTGGGTGGGAGGCCTCCTGGAGACCAGATGACTACTGCCCCCCACGTGCATCTCTCCAAATCTCCCAAAATGGATTACTTATATCCAGAACTGCTCGTAGCTGCTTACAGCTACTTATAGCTGCTTAGATCCCCTCTTAACCACTTGTAACTACTCGTAATAACTTGTAGCTTGTTAACTGTTCACAATTACCCGTAACTGCTCATAGCTGCTATCGTAGCTAATCGTTGCTGTTCCTAGATGCTTGTAGGTCTTCGCAGCTGCTCGTAGCTACTCGTGGCTGCTCGTAGCTTCTCACAGTTCCTCATGTACACCCGGAGCTGCTCACAGCTGCTTGTAGATACCCCTAGTAACTGGTAGCTTCAGGTTCCTCATATATACCCATAATCGATCATAGCAGCTTGTATACATATACCCCTAGTTACTCATAGCTGCTCACAGCCGCTTATATATACCCATAGTTGTAGCTGCTCATAGATACCCCTAGTTACTGGTAGTTGCTTGGATTTCCTATCCACAGAGTTCCTCATATATACCCATAATTGCTCATAGATACCCTTACTTACTCATAGCCACTCGAAGCTACTCACAGTTTCTCATATATTCCTGTGGCTGCTCATAGCTGCACATAGATACCCCTAGTTACTGGTAGCTGCTTTAAGCTGCACATAGATACCCCTAGTTACTGGTAGCTGCTCATAGCTGCACATAGATACCCCTAGTTACTGGTAGCTGCTTTAAGCTGCACATAGATACCCCTAGTTACTGGTAGCTGCTTTAAGCTGCACATAGATACCCCTAGTTACTGGTAGCTGCTCATAGCTGCACATAGATACCCCTAGTTACTGGTAGCTGCTTTAAGCTGCACATAGATACCCCTAGTTACTGGTAGCTGCTCATAGCTGCACATAGATACCCCTAGTTACTGGAATCTGCTTTAAGCTGCTCATAGATATCCCTAGTTACTCACTGCTGCTCGTTATTGGACGTCAAACTACCCTAACAAACAAATAACTAAATTGCTGCTCGTCGTTACCCCTATTTATTTGTAGACACCCCTAGTTACTCATAGCTGCACGTAGGTATCCCTAGTTATTCATAGCTGGTCGTAGCTACCCTTAGTTACTCAAAACTACTGATAACTGCTCTTAGCTACCCCTAGTAATTTGAAGCTGATTGTAGCTACCCCTAGTTACTCATATCTCTTTGTTCCTGGTCGTAACTGTCTATAGCTTCCCCGAGTTACTCATGGCTGGTCATAGCTACCCCTAGTGACTCGTAGTTGGTTGTAGCTCCTGTAGTTACTCATAGCTGTTCGTAGATACCCCTAATTACTCATATCTGGTCATAGCTTCCCAATATTACTCGTAGATACCCAAAGTTAATCGTAGCTGCTTGTAGCTTCTCCTGGTTACTTGTAGCTGCTCATAGCTGCCCCTAGTTACTCATAGCTGCTCGTCGCTTCTCCTAGTTACATCTTAGCTGCTCGTAGCTGCCCCTAATTACTGGTAGCTGGTTGTAGCTTCCTGTAGTTACTCGTAGTTGGTAGTAGCTTCCCTCAGTTACTGGTAGCTGGTGGTAGCTGGTGGTAGCTGGTGGGAGTGGGACTGGCCGGTCAAGTGGGCGGGTATTGACGTTGGTGTCTGGTGGTGGCGGGTGACGGACAGGCATGCAGGTCGCGCCCAGCTGCCCTCCACTCCTCAATACCTCCAGTTGACGTGCACTCTGACATCCTGCCGGCTTCTCAGAGTATAGATCGCCCACTCGCCAATATTAATCCTATATTCCTGACGCCCGCTCCCGGATTCTCCAATTATTCTCAGTAACTTCATGTGAGCTGGTCTCTGCTCAGATGTTTGAAAACTCATCTTCAGATGCGTGGATATTCCACTGAGCAGTGAAAAGGGAGGACCACATTTCATATTCTAACGAAATCCTTGTTTTTATTTCCAGTCTATAAAACTCACTTTTCTTATATAAAACGAAGTAATAAATTTTACACCAATAGATAGTGGTTCAAACCTCTCCACCCTCCCAAAGCCCATTCCATGGCGAATATCGATGAGTTTTCCATGTTTTCTCTCTGAATCAGTCAATTCCACATAAAGAATATTTCCATGACCCCAACTGACTTCCTTGTATTTAGAAATCAGGATTTAAAACAAATGCTATTCCGTTACATGGTATTATAGAAACAACAAACACGTTTCTATGTCAAGATATATCCTTATCTTATGAATTAATCATGAAAGCCGTGACCAGGGAGCTGTTTCAAAACGTGGGTTAAGTCTATGGTTTTGAAACAGCTCCCAGTTCTCTTAGAGGCAGTACTTTCATAATCTCGAATTTTGTCCATGTCGCTAATGGAGTTATCAGCTTAATTAGAAGTATTTCGTATTATATAGCGAATGACTCACTTTTACTGACCAGGAGTATGGATTCCGTTCGTCTCCAAGTGACCAAATAATATTCATACGTCCCTCCATACCACGTGGTTTGTTTTAGACTGCGTTTATCAATCATTCCCAGGTATATGATAAAAAGGACACATAGTGAGTGTATCTGAATTACATCCATTCTATGTTGTTTTTGGTCGGGAATATTCACCTCGTTCTTCGTACTCAGTATGTATTTCCGACCAAAAGAATTCCGAACAGATTTCATTCTGGCACACTAACCGTGTCTCCATATAATACTACCCTCCATATCACGTGACTTATTGTCAATAACGGAGCCAAACAATATGGCCGAAAGTATTTACCTCGTTCTTCAAACTCAATCAATATTTCCGACACAAAACAGCAGCTTTCATTCAACCCTGCGGGTGGGGAGTTAGCTCAGTGGTTAAGGCACTGGACAACACTAGGTTTTAGGACTTAACCGGTTCAGTCACACTGCAGCCACCTCTCCCCTTATCACAACCAGTGGTAGACTTATTGCTATATCAAAGACCAGTCCTTCCCATACCATGTCTATGTGGTGTGGTGTGCAGCCACCTTTCTCCTTCATCACAACCAGTGGTAGACCTATTGCTATATCAAAGACCAGTCCTTCTCATACCATGTCTATGTGGTGTGGTGTGCAGCCACCTTTCTCCTTCATCTCCAGCAGTGTTAGATTTACTGCTATATCAAAGGCCAGTCCTTCTCATACCATGTCTATGTGGTGTGGTGTACAGCCACCTTTCTCCTTTACCCCCAGCTGTGGTAGATTTACTGCTATATCAAAGGCCAGTCCTTCTCATACCATGTCTATGTGGTGTGGTGTACAGCCACCTTTCTCCTTCATTCCCAGCAGTGGTGGACTTATTGCTATATCAAAGACCAATACTTTTCATACCATGTCTATGTGGTGTGGGAAGTGAATGACTCTCACCTCAGTAAATGTGAAGGGGTGAGATTTCCACTTAAATTCATCTCACAGATCCCTGCATCATCAAAAGAAAAGTAAGTCTAATAGAACATATTGGACGTTAGACTACCCAAACAGACAAATAACAGTGTATTGTCAGCGGCCCAGCACAGCTGTCGGTCAGAATTAGGTCGGGGAACATGAGCATGTCGGCGTGTTATAAGGTTTACGCTTTCTGTGGTTGTTACCTGTTGGAGATATTGTAGTTCTGATATGAAGAAGTGCACAGTGACATTATTCCCCACATATGCCACTGACAAATGTTTCAACTCAGTAAATGTCGTCTGCTTTGCCTCAGATGCTTTGCTTCTTCTGGTGAAGGACTTGACTGAGAAGGTTTAACTACAAACTTGGTGACCCACAATGGTAAATTGTGTTGCGATATGTTTACAGTCAAACTCCGTTATAAGAAGGTTCCAGGGACCGGAGAAATCACTTTCTTGTAACTGAGGTGTTGTGTAACCAAGTTTTGCATTGATATGTTTAGACAACCAGAAATCCTTTAATTGGATTATAGGTCTATCTGCCTCTGTCTTGAATTGAAGAAGAAACCAACATGAGTTAGACACAGAGCGATATGAACGAGGTGACAGCCAAGTGAATATTGCGAAGCATTCAAACAATAGGCAGATCAAAGACTGTGACCAAAACGGGTTGCTTCCTGTATTTGTCTCTAAAACACTAAATGATCACAACGTGTATGGCGACATCACTCATTGAGTATTACTAATACTCGAAGGGATATGGAGGATGAACTTATAACGTTAAGCCTATGGAAAAAAATATCAGGGGTTAGATGGAGTATTTTATCTCACCCTGGTATTGTTGTCCAATAGCGGAGATTTGAGATTGATAATGAATTATAGGTGACCTAAATTATTGCCTTATTGACCAAATGTTGTGTAAATCACTCTTGTTTCTGAACTGTTCTTAAATGCTTTGTTATATCCGACTTTCTGTTCTATAGAAATGTATAGAAATTGATCATATACATGAAAATGTTTTTATAAGTAAGTATCTTTGAATAATTAGATGTAAATCTGTTGAGATACAATTAGCCAAAGTTAGCAAGTTGAGATGCAATTAGCCAAGTCACAGAAATTGGGGATTAAAACAGCTACATTTGTCGGCGCGCCTTTCAGTGACAGTATACAACAACATGGTGGCAGCTCAGACCGCAGTAGTCACCATTTACCAACCTCCGACAGTTTCACAGCCTGTTATTGCGGAAAGTCAATGAAATTGGATAATTGCTAATAATAGTGTACTAGTGTAGTTTTAATCAATTGCATGTCTGTCTTTTTATACAGTGATGCCGGCAATTACCCCAAATTCATTTGTAATAACCGTCATTTTAGAATTACATAAAACGGAATGGTCGGAGAATTATATAATCTGATCCTATATTCCTTGCTCGTCAGTCGCGTTCTAGCCTCGTCAACCTCCAATTACATAATCTAAGTGTCTAATGTTATTCAGAAGACAGTATGACACAGATAAAGAGTAAACACACACTCAGGCACTAGTACTAATAAGGAACTGCATCGAGGTCCATAGCCACTGACATTATGCCATGAGTTTTAGTTGCGGAGTAATCGCACGAGACAAAGCCCAGTGAGAAACCAAAATGGATCGGGTGTGGTTCAGATTTTATCTCATCCCTATCACTGACTAATTGGCCAAAATGTGAGACATCGTCCCCCATTGAATATTATTCTACAATACTCCATGGGTGTTGAGTACAAGTTTCCAATGTTAAGTATATGGGGAAAGAATACCAGGGGTGAGATAAAGATAGAGATGACCCTGACTGGAACACTAGTACAGATATTTGGGGCACTGGCTCGGACACTAGTACAGATATTGGGGACTCAGACACTAGTACAGATATTGGGGGCACTGGCTGAGACTCTAGCACAGATATTGGGGACACTGGCTGAGACTCTAGAACAGATATTGGGGGCACTGGCTGAGACTCTAGTACAGATATTGGGGGCACTGGCTGGGACTCTAGTACAGATATTGGGGACACTGGCTGAGACTCTAGTACAGATATTGGGGACTCAGACACTAGTACAGATATTGGGGACACTGGCTGAGACTCTAGTACAGATATTGGGGACACTGGCTGAGACTCTAGTACAGATATTGGGGACACTGGCTGGGACTCTAGTACAGATATTGGGGGCACTGGCTGAGACACTAGTACAGATATTGGGGACACTGGCTGGGACACTAGTACAGATATTGGGGGCACTGACTGAGACTCTAGTGCAGATATTGGGGACACTGGCTAAGACTCTAGCACAGATATTGGGGACACTGGCTCGGACACTAGTACAGATATTGAGGGCACTGGCTGAGACTCTAGTACATATATTGGGGACACTGGCTGGGACACTAGTACAGATATTGGGGACACTGGCTGAGACTCTAGTACAGATATGGAGGACACTGGCTGAGACACTAGTACAGATATTGGGGACACTGACTGAGACACTAGTGCCGATATTGGGGACACTGGCTCGGACACTAGTACAGATATTGGGGAC
This sequence comes from Alentia gelatinosa, assembly GCA_950022655.1. NCBI lineage: Eukaryota > Metazoa > Annelida > Polychaeta > Phyllodocida > Polynoidae > Alentia > Alentia gelatinosa. Next base: position 55,171,920 of record OX465588.1, read on the forward strand.
ACTGACTGAGACTCTAGTACAGATATTGGGGACACTGACTGAGACTCTAGTACAGATATTGGGGACACTGACTGAGACTCTAGTACAGATATTGGGGACACTGACTGAGACTCTAGTACAGATATTAGGGACACTGGCTGAGACTCTAGTACAGATATGGAGGACACTGGCTGAGACTCTAGTACAGATATGGAGGACACTGGCTGAGACACTAGTACAGATATTAGGGACACTGGCTGAGACTCTAGTACAGATATGGAGGACACTGGCTCGGACACTAGTACAGATATTAGGGACACTGGCTGAGACTCTAGTACAGATATTGGGGACCCAGACACTAGTACAGATATTGGGGACACTGGCTGAGACACTAGTACAGATATTGGGGACTCAGACACTAGTACAGATATTGGGGGCACTGGCTGGGACTCTAGTACAGATATTGGGGACACTGGCTGAGACTCTAGTATAGATATTGGGGACACTGACTGAGACTCTAGTACAGATATTGGGGACACTGGCTGGGACACTAGCGGCCTACACTTTAGCGCTGGTGTCAGCGGGAGGCGGGAGGACACACTCCGGCGCTATCATCAGCCGGGGCGGCCACACACGCGCTGAGACAGGGCTGCCGTCAGGCCACCATGAATAATGGAGACAAGTTAAACAGTGAGCAGCTCGCCTGGTGTAGACAGGAACCTGAGAGACCCCGGCGTGTCGGCACCAGCCGCTCCACCCTCACACCAGCGCACTCCTCCTCCACTCTCCACACAGTCTACACTTATCATATCTGTTCTCTGCGATTTTCTTCTGATTTCAGAAAAGAGTAACTGATACTCTTATAGTGATGATATAGTCTTTTTAATTTTACAATTGTTGCATTTGTCAGATTGGGCCGGATTCCTCTTTTCCACTTTTCATTTTCAGTTCATAAATTGTTGTTATTGTGTATATATTTTTGTATATGTATATATATTTTTATATGAATTGAGCTTCATTCGCCCCCATGAGAGAGCGGCTTGAACCTGCCCACAGACTTCAGCCTCCTACTGTGGCTTCCACTGACATCTCTTCCGCATTTTCTTGGTCCCACTGAGGCAGCAGATTTCTCCTGAAAAACATTGTTTGTGATTTTATATTGAGTTCTGATAAGAGGAGATGATGCTCTCTATGATAGTTATAAAGATGATTTTCATTTTATCGCCGACGGGTAGGATGATTGCTCCTCACGTTGACAGGTTGTGCAGGGTCTCTTCACATCGGAGTTGGTCGACTTTACTGTTAGCGACCCATCACTAGACTCCAATCCAATATCTCTCATGAGAAACTGCATGATATATAATTCTCAAAAAGTGCATATCTGCTATCAGTAAAAGTCAGTATTTGAAAAGAAACTCTATACATCACAAGTAAGCAGATTAGTAAAAGGCAAATCTTACTATCGAAGAAAAAGATGCGCCTATGCATTTTGCAATAAAGCGCAACCGATTGATTTTTTCACTGACCAAGAGAACCAAGCCGCAGCAGGGTGAATCAGGGTAATTAGGTGCTGCATGGAAAGGGTTAATTTCCTGAGGTAATTAGGAGATGCAGGGTTAACTTATTGAGGTAATTAGGCGCTACAAAGAAAGGGTTAATCTATTAAGGTAATTAGGTGACCTAGGGAGAGGGTTACTTATTGAGGCTATTTGGTGCTGCAGGGAAAGGGTGAAAATATTGAGTTATGTAGGTGCTGCAGGGAAAGGGTTAACCTATTGAGGTAATCAGGCACTGCAATGAAAGGGTTAAGTTATTGAGGTAATTAAGTGCTGCAGAGAAAGGGTTAACTTATCGTAGGCAATTCAGCGCGGCAGAGAACAGGTGAAAGGGTTGACTTATTCCGGGTAGATTCTGCTGGTTGTATATGTGCCTGTATGTCAAGGGTAGCGGGAGGTTAAAAGTTCACGTTCTAGAGCAGGCCTCTGTGGGGTGGGTTCAGGCAGTAGATGGCAGGTTGGTGTGGGGTGGGTTCAGGCAGTAGATGGCAGGTTGGTGTGGGGTGGGTTCAGGCAGTAGATGGCAGGTTGGTGTGGGGTGGGTTCAGGCAGTAGATGGCAGGTTGGTGTGGGGTGGGTTCAGGCAGTAGATGGCAGGTTAGTGTGGGGTGGGTTCAGGCAGTAGATGGCAGGTTAGTGTGGGGTGGGTTCAGGCAGTAGATGGCAGGTTGGTGTGGGGTGGGTTCAGGCAGTAGATGGCAGGTTGGTGCTGGGTGGGTTCAGGCAGTAAATGGCAGGTTGGTGTGGGGTGGGTTCAGGCAGTAGATGGCAAGTTGGTGGGTGCTGGGTGGGTGTGGGTTGGGGTCAGGTAGCAGATGGCAGGTTGGTGCTGGGTGGGTGTGGGTTGGGGTCAGGTAGCAGATGGCAGGTTGGTTGGTGCTGGGTGGGTGTAGGTTGGGGTCAGGTAGCTGATGGCAGGTTGGTGCTGGGTGGGTGTGGGTTGGGGTCAGGTAGCAGATGGCAGGTTGGTGCTGGGTGGGGGTGGGTTGGGGTCAGGTAGCTGATGGCAGGTTGGTGCTGGGTGGGGGTGGGTAGGGGTCAGGTAGCAGATGACAGGTTGGTGCTGGGTGGGTGTAGGTTGGGGTCAGGTAGCAGATGACAGGTTGGTGCTGGGTGGGTGTGGGGTGGGGTCAGGTAGTAGATGGCAGGTTGGTGGGTGCTGGGTGGGTGTGGGTTGGGGTCAGGTAGCAGATGGCAGGTTGGTGGGTGCTGGGTGGGTGTGGGTTGGGGTCAGGTAGCTGATGGCAGGTTGGTGCTGGGTGGGTGTGGGTTGGGGTCAGGTAGCTGATGGCAGGTGGGTGCTGGGTGGGTGTAGGTTGGGGTCAGGTAGCTGATGGCAGGTTGGTGCTGGGTGGGTGTAGGTTGGGGTCAGGTAGCAGATGGCAGGTTGGTGCTGGGTGGGTGTGGGTTGGGGTCAGGTAGCAGATTGCAGGTTGGTTGGTGCTGGGTGGGTGGGTGTGGGTTGGGGTCAGGTAGCAGATGGCAGGTTGGTGCTGGATGGGTGTGGGGTGGGTTCAGGTAGCAGATGGCAGGTTGGTGCTGGGTGGGTGTGGGTTGGGGTCAGGTAGCTTATGGCAGGTTGGTGCTGGGTAGGTGTGGGTTGGGGTCAGGTAGCTGATGGCAGGTTGGTGCTGGGTGGGTGTGGGTTGGGGTCAGGTAGCTGATGGCAGGTTGGTGGGTGCTGGGTGGGTGTGGGTTGGGGTCAGGTAGCTGATGGCAGGTTGGTGGGTGCTGGGTGGGGGTTGGGTTGGGGTCAGGTAGCAGATGGCAGGTTGGTGCTGGGTGGGTGTGGGTTGGGGTCAGGTAGCTGAGGGCAGGTTGCTGCTTGCTGGGTGGGTGTAGGTTGGGGTCAGGTAGCAGATGGCAGGTTGGTGCTGGGTGGGTGTGGGTTGGGGTCAGGTAGCTGAGGGCAGGTTGGTGGGTGCTGGGTGGGTGTGGGTTAGGGTCAGGTAGCTGAGGGCAGGTTGGTGCTGGGTGGGGGTGGGTTGGGGTCAGGTAGCTGATGGCAGGTGGGTGCTGGGTGGGTGTGGGTTGGGGTCAGGTAGCTGATGGCAGGTTGGTGGGTGCTGGGTGGGTGTGGGTTGGGGTCAGGTAGCTGATGGCAGGTTGGTGCTGGGTGGGTGTGGGTTAGGGTCAGGTAGCTGATGGCAGGTTGGTGGGTGCTGGGTGGGTGTGGGTTAGGGTCAGGTAGCTGAGGGCAGGTTGGTGCTGGGTGGGGGTGGGTTGGGGTCAGGTAGCAGATGGCAGGTTGGTGCTGGGTGGGTGTGGGTTGGGGTCAGGTAGCTGAGGGCAGGTTGCTGCTTGCTGGGTGGGTGTAGGTTGGGGTCAGGTAGCAGATGGCAGGTTGGTGCTGGGTGGGTGTGGGTTGGGGTCAGGTAGCTGAGGGCAGGTTGGTGGGTGCTGGGTGGGTGTGGGTTAGGGTCAGGTAGCTGAGGGCAGGTTGGTGCTGGGTGGGGGTGGGTTGGGGTCAGGTAGCTGATGGCAGGTGGGTGCTGGGTGGGTGTGGGTTGGGGTCAGGTAGCTGATGGCAGGTTGGTGGGTGCTGGGTGGGTGTGGGTTGGGGTCAGGTAGCTGATGGCAGGTTGGTGCTGGGTGGGTGTGGGTTAGGGTCAGGTAGCTGATGGCAGGTTGGTGCTGGGTGGGTGTAGGTTGGGGTCAGGCAGCTGATGGCAGGTGGGTGCTGGGTGGGTGTGGGTTGGGGTCAGGTAGCTAATGGCAGGTTGGTGCTGGGTGGGTGTGGGTTGGGGTCAGGTAGCTGATGGCAGGTTGGTTGGTGCTGGGTGGGTGTGGGTTGGGGTCAGGTAGCAGATGGCAGGTTGGTGCTGGGTGGGTGTGGGTTGGGGTCAGGTAGCAGATGGCAGGTTGGTGCTGGGTGGGTGTGGGTTGGGGTCAGGTAGCAGATGGCAGGTTGGTGCTGGGTGGGTGTGGGTTGGGGTCAGGTAGCTAATGGCAGGTTGGTGCTGGGTGGGTGTGGGTTGGGGTCAGGTAGCTGATGGCAGGTTGGTGCTGGGTGGGTGTGGGTTGGGGTCAGGTAGCTGATGGCAGGTTGGTGCTGGGTGGGTGTGGGTTGGGGTCAGGTAGCTGATGGCAGGTTGGTGCTGGGTGGGTGTAGGTTGGGGTCAGGTAGCTGATGGCAGGTTGGTGTGGGGTGGGTTCAGGCAGTAAATGGCAGGTTGGTGTGGGGTGGGTTCAGGCAGTAGATGGCAGGTTGGTGCTGGGTGGGTGTGGGTTGGGGTCAGGTAGCTGATGGCAGGTTGGTGCTGGGTGGGTGTGGGTTAGGGTCAGGCAGCAGATGGCATAGTTTGTGCGGGGTTAGCGAGGGCGCAATCTAGGCCAGCTGCGCCGCCAGCTGCGCCGACAGCTGCGCCGACAGGTGTGGGTCATTGCCGAGATGCTGTTTGCTCATGTAAAAGTTGCTCCTTTCGGTTCTCGCACCCTGAGGGGTGATTGTCCTCGCCCACTGAGCACGGCCTTACGGTGGTGCCTCGTCTACCATTCTCCCCGACCAGTCGCTGTCTGACACCATCTGCCTCTCATAGCGTGGTTACCTCCATCTGCCTGCCCTGTACCTGCCACCCACTTCTACCATCATCCTACTGCCACCCATCAGCACCAATCTGCCACCCAGCATTTAATGACTTACTCTTCTAACCTACTTTCTAGCAGCATACTCCTGCCAGTTGCCATCCTCCTGGCCCCACATCAGCATTTACTGCCACCCACTGCTATCAGCGTTTTATTCCCACCTGCTGCCCATCACCACTCCCTGCCACCCAATGTATGCCACCGTTTTCCTGCCACCAAATCTATGCCACTATTTTACTGCCACCCTATGTTATCACCATTCCCATGCGATCCATCCTAATGCCACCCACTGTCTAGCACTATTCTGCTACCCACTGTCTGCCCCTTTACTTCTGTCATTATCTGTCATACACCCTAATTCTGCCACTTTCTGCCTCCTACTTTTCTCCTGAACCAACTGCCACCCAATTCCACCTGCTGCCTGGTCTATGCCACCCACTCCTGACATTGTTTCACTGCCTGGCACCATGTGTCTACCACCCACTACCTAAGACCCACTATGGGCATTCCCCTTCCAACCACCACCTATCAGTAGGTGACTGCCTCTTACTATTGATAATTCCCTTCAACCTTCTGCCTGCCACCCATTATTGACATTGAACTCTACTGCCTCGTGTCTCCTTTCACCTTATTGCCCCTTATCAAAGGTCTGCGAGCTAAAGACTGCCACCTAATACGAGGCACCTGCTTCCCGTTACTGCCTGTTTTTTGCCTGTTGCTGATGAAACCTTCTGCCACCCAATTATTACCACCCAACTTCTGCCACCCACTAACCTGTATTGGCATCCATGACCTAGTCCATGCCTGCCACCCGCAGCATACCATTCCTATCCTCCGACTACTGTTTGCTGCCCTCTTTCTGCTCTTCTCCTGCACCAGTTGTTTCTGCTGTTACTATATATAACCTTCCTCCGCTGCCTGCCACCCGCCTCCTGCCACGTCAATCTCCCCGCCCCTTTCCTGCAGTGTGCCTCCCACTGCGCGCCATGCCTCCCACCGCTCACCGCCCACCACTCACTGCCCACCTCCCACCGCTTCCTGCCCACCGCTCACCGCTAACCTCCAACCGCTCACTGCCCTCCACTCACTGCTCACCTCCCACCACTTCCTGCCCACCGCTCACCGCTAACCTCCCACCGCTCACTGCCCTCCACTCACTGCTCACACCCAACCGCTCACAGCCCACCGCTCACCGCCCACCGCCCACCGCTCCCCGGCCATCGGTCAACTGCAGGCTACCAATCGTCGACCATCGGGCCCTGCCGCCCTCCCCTCCCTCCGTGTAGCCATGGAGACCATTGTAGGTTACATGCTCGGCGGAACATGTCGCATGTAAACGGGGAAACATGTAACAGGCTGTCGTGGGTGGACAGCAGGACTGGGAGAGGTGGGAATGGCCGAGGTGGTGGTGGTAGCGGTCCCAGGCCTGCTGGGTGGGAGGGTGGGAGGGGGGAGGGGGTAGGGTGGGAGGGGGTTTAACGCGGGCGTTTGTGGGAACGCGCACGCATGCTGGAGGCTGGTGATTGAGGGGCGGGGGGAGGGGGGGGGGGGGGCGCTGCCAGCCGCCGGAGCTAGCACTGCCCAGGCATGCTGCTTCCACTCGCTGGTACCGCACCCGCCGCTGTATCTGCCTCTGAGAACGCGCAGGGTACCAGCTGGAACCGGCGTCGACGCCAGGCGGCAGCACGGTCGCGGGTATAAGGGCGGGACGCGGCGTTCGGTTGTCAGACGCAGCCGCCGAGTGACGCCGAGAGGAAGGGATCCACCCCGTACGGCACAGTGCGCGGTACGGCCCCGCACCCCGCACGGCACACTACGCATACCGCGCCCAGCGTGCGGCCCGCCCGGACCCGCCGCCGCCCGCGCCCCCCGCCCGGCCCGCCCGCCGCCGCCCGCCCGGAGTCCGCCCGTACGGCGTGCGGCCTCAGGAGCGTGGAGCAGACCCAGGAGGAGGAGGAGGAGGTAATGGCGGAGTAGGGCTCCCGGCGCCCGCCGCACCCCGCGCCATCTGTTGCCGTAGAGATCCGTGGAGGGCTGTGTGGTGCTCCTCAGTGCGGCCACGGCGACGACTCCAGCGTGCTGCTCCACGGTCCACGTCTCGCTCCCGGCACCCGGCGCCAGGCTACAGTCCTACTGGAGGCTTCTGCCACGTCCAGCCCTGCCCTGCCCTTCTGATCCCTGCCCAGCCCAGCCCTACAGATACAGCCCAGCCCTGCCTCGTATCACCCAGCCCAGTCTAACCATACCCAGCCCTCCCCTACCCCGATCAAGTCCCGAGTCTGTCCTCCCTGTCCGGCTCTCCTCTGTCCGGTCTGTCCCGCCCGCTCCTCGCCCTCTGCCCGCCCGCCCCGCCCGCCGGCCGCCGGTGCCCGCCCCGCCCCGTGACGTGTAGCGGCGTACCTGGATTCCCGCGGATCATGACGTGACGGCTCCCGGCTGCTCACTCTCCGTCCCGATTCTCCCACCTCTAGTCTATACCCGCGGACGCCTACACCAGATACACAACACACGCCACAACACACGCGGCGTGAGAGGATAAGAAGTAGCCCGCCCCCGGGATCCGCTGGTTCCCGGAAGCAGCCTCTAACAGCGTTCGCTGGTTCTATATCCGGTGGTAAATTGTCGTCTGCCGCCGTTTTCCGTGAATTGACCGGAATACACGTCACTCACTACACTCCCCGTACGTCACGTAGACCCGACGAGGTGCCTGTAAAACTCTAACGACCGCTTGACGCATCATGCCTGACGCCCAGCGCTTAAAGCGAGAAGAAGGAAGAAGGATGGGGAGGCGTCCTGGAGCCCGGACAGCCCGGCATATGGAGGGGCCGCAGCTGGCGGGGCTTCGCTATAGACATAGACTCAAGGCAGGGCCCGTATGGCCGCCGCCCGCCGCCCGCCGCCCACCCTAGAGATCACGGCATCGTCTCGCCACTCGCAGAGATAGGTGTGCGCCAAGCATGCCATTGATTACCATGGTAACGGTGGACGGGCAGCGGGAGGGTGAGCGGATCGCCCGACGTCGTGTAGCGCCGCAGGACTCCACACGGCCGCCGTACGGCCACCGCACGGCCGCCGCCGATCAGCAAAGTAAGTGTCATGTGTATAGCCGTAGCCTCTGAGTCCCTCCGAGTCCCTCCGAGTCCTTCCGAGTCCCTCCGAGTCTCCGACCAGCCCGCCTGGCTGGCCGGAGATTCTCTTCCTGTAACTTGTTTCCCATATTTTATCTCACCCCTTTTTCCCCATAGACTTAACATTGGGAACCAGTACTCAATGGCCATGGAGTATTGAAAAGAATTACTCAATGGGGGTATGATATCACAAATGTTAGCAAAACAATCACGGATAGGGATGGGATAATATCTGATATGTACTCGATCTGTAGCCACTGAATATACTTGAGTTTGCCTAGTGAGATTGCTCCACAACCAAAACTCATATGATATTTCCAATGGCTACGGATCTTGATGCAGCTCCTTCTTAAAACTGGCCACGCCGCTCGGTGTTCTCGGCGCATCCCGGGCTCCCTGTGGAGGAGTGCGGTGTGTAGGGGTTGAGTGACAGGTAGGCTGGCCGGTAGTAAGGCGAGGTGAATGACAGGTAGCTGGGTGTCGAGTCAGTGGGGAGTGTGTTGATTGATGGCGATTTTACGTCGTAGCAACAGCCACAGCGAGATTGAATCTATGAGATGGGGATGACAGACAAGCAGTAATCACAGCGGCATGGTCAGGCCTCGATCCCTGGACCCTGTGATCCACAGGCCACGATGCTACCCCCTGAGCTATCCCGCAATGTGTGTAGTGCGGGTGGGTAGGTAGTGGGCACTAAGTGTGCAGACTGATGGTGGATTAAACGTGTAATGTGGATGGGTGGATCATAGGTAATCCGCTATAGGGCTGGGTGGATGATCTGAGTGTGTCGTAAGGTAGCGGGCATTACTTGTAGGTAATGATGGTGGATTGAACGTGTGATGGGGATGGTAAGTCGCCATAGGGCTGGGTGGATGATCTGAGTGTGTCGTGAGGCTGGGTAGGTAGCGGGCATTAAGTATGGAGAATGATGGTGGATTAAACGTGTGATGTGGATGGGTGGATGAGCCGTTATGGGGGTGGGAGGATGGTCAGCAGTCAGCTGTGTAGTGAAGCCCGGTGGATGAGGGACGGTCCGTGCAGTGAGGTCAATAACAGGCACGCTGCATGGAGTAAAGCTGGGCCTGTGACAGGCAGGACTGGGTTGTGGATGGGCATGTTGAGTGTGTAGTAACAGCTGGGCCTGTGACAGGCAGGACTGGGTTGTGGGTGGGCATGTTGAGTGTGTAGTAACAGCTGGGCCTGTGACAGGCAGGACTGGGTTGTGGGTGGGCATGTTGAGTGTGTAGTAACAGCTGGGCCTGTGACAGGCAGGACTGTGTTGTGGGTGGGCATGTTGAGTGTGTAGTAACAGCTGGGCCTGTGACAGGCAGGACTGGGTTGTGGGTGGGCATGTTGAGTGTGTAGTAACAGCTGGGCCTGTGACAGGCAGGACTGGGTTGTGGGTGGGCATGTTGAGTATGTGGCAAAGTTGGGTAAGTTATAGTAGATGGGGCTGTGTAGAAGTTGGGTGAAAGACTTGCAGTTTGAGTGTGTCGTGAACTGGGGGAGATTACCATAGAAAATATTCAGAGTGATGTTTAGTAAGGTTAGGACCCAGGAGTAGGTTTAGAGTGGGGTTGGGTGATGGGCAGGTATAGATTAAGGTTGTGTGAGGGTAGATTTAGTGTGGGGTAGGGTGATGTGTAGGTTGAGTGTGGTTGGGTGATCTGTAGGTTGAGTGTCAGGTTGGGTGTTGGGAAGGTTTAGTCTGAGGTTGTGTGACGGGCAGGTTTAGCATGAGGTTGTGTCATGGACAGGTTTAGTGTGAGGTCGGGTGACAGGCAGGCTGAATAGGTCGGATAATGGGCATACGGCTGTGAAGTAAGGTGAGGTAGCAGGCAGATTAATGTAAAGTAGGGTGACAGGCGGGCTTATTATGGCGTAGGAGTGGGCAGGTAACAGGCAGGCCAAGTGTGCAGAAAACTGGGTGGAGTAGGATATCCAGAACAATGATCCCTCCAAGTACCATCACAGAAAAGATCAGAAGGCTGGAGGAGGGCAGGAGGAGGGTGGTAGAAGTACGCCAGGCGTAGAGGCGGGCATGGAGGCATCCGCCACACCCTCCTCACCCCTCCTCCTCACCCATCTCCCGGGCGCCGAGCGGGGGGAGGGCCGCCGACACCCCGCCCAGCATCGCCCGCACCCCGCCCCGCCCCGCCCATCCTCACACCCCGCCCGCCCCGCCCCGCACCCCGCCCCGCAGCGCTAATGGCCCGACTGTCTAAGTGACATTTGGTGCTGGGGATTTTTGGATGAGCGCATGCGCAGACCGATCACCGCCGCCAGCGCCCTCTCTGAGTAGCTTCTGTGGTCACGTGACGAGTTGGACGCTTGCGCAGTGAGGCAGGCACCAACTGTAACTTCCGCTTCTAAGACAGGCTTTATAATAGACACAACTAACTACAGTGTTTTTGGTTTTTTGGTGGTATTTGCTGATGTGAAAAACCACCTTTTTATCTCGAATTCTCAGTAATCAGTGTACACTTCCCTCGGATCCTATACTGGGTACTTCTGATCTAGGTCAGCTAGACGCTCAGATAAACAGGAAGTGACGTGGGTCGTGCCGGAAGTGTTCAGAAATATTATGCTCTTGTTGATGAGTCATTCCCTACGATAGGCTATAGGTGGCGAGTCATTCCCTGAGATAGGCTATAGGTAGCCTATGGGCTGATTGGCTATAGGTGGCCTATGGGCTTATTAAACCCGGTGTGCTTCCAGAACTACAGTCGCAATGTTTTGGGCCAGTTTAGTAGACTTTGAAGTATGTGTGTATCAGTAAGAAAAAATCTTCAGAAAGGGGCACCAAATCCTAACCATCAAATGTAATAATCATTTGGTTCACTCTCTGCAGTAGCAATCGAAGCCGACAGATCATTAAAGTACGCCATATGATTGTGATCCATTTGCATCTAGGGGGAGCTATGACTATAACTTAGTTCTGGGTTTGCGCATGTGGTGGGGTATAGATCGGCGTTACTGAATGCTATTAGTTGTGATCTGTTTGACAGTGATTGACTCTGGGCGCTACCAGCCTGTAGGCAGGCGGCCACTGCTCGCACGTACTCACCTAGTTAACGAGTGACTCATTGACTAAGCGGCAGCAGGCAGTGGGGTGCACACGATGCCGAGGCGCGGCGAGGAACCTCCCGGGTAAGGCCCGACTATTCCCCACGTTTATATGCGATCGGCGTCTTTTTGCTGGTGATATCCTTTTTAAGGTCTCTGCATCACGTTGATTTACGGTCCACACTTGAGACTGGCGGCTCGCGGCCCAGTCGGCGGGCGGGCCTCGTGAGGGGAGCGGGCCGCCGGGCAGGTCTCCACACGGGAGGTCCCGGGCCGCACTGGGCCGCACTGGGCCGCACTGGGCTGTACCGGAGTGCGGTAGGGTAGACTGACCTGCTTCGGGCTGCATGGGGGCCTGCACATGTTTGTCCTGGGCTGCATTGGGCTATACCTTAATGCAGTAAGCTGGACTGCACTGGGCTGCTTGGGGCTGCACATGTGTGGCCTTGGCTTCATTGGGCTACACTGTAGTCCGGCAAGCTGGATTGCACTGGGCACTGGCCTTGGCTTCATTGGGCTACACTGTAGTCCGGCAAGCTGGACTGCAATGGGCTGCATGGGGCCGTACTTGTACTGACTTACAACTCAATCAATCGCGCATCAGTCGTGTGTGCGGGGCTCCAGTGGGCTGTAGTTGTTTAAATTTGACAGCAGTGGAATGCTGTTGGGCAGTATTGGACTACAGTCTTCATACTGGGCTTCACTGGGCTGTGGTCAGGTGTAGCGGGCTGCTATATATGGGCTGTATTGGACTGCAGCTGGCTGGCCTGGGCTGTATTGGGCTGTGGTGAGATGTTCTATCTAGGCTTCTATATGCTGTACTCGGTGTTGTTGTCTACTGGGCTATATCTGGTAGTTTGCATTGGGCTGTATTTGGTATTCTGAGCTGTACTGGGCTATATTAGAACATAGCAGTTTGTACTGTATTGGGCTGCATTGGGCTGTAATATTTCACTCCAGGCTCTATAGGGGTAATTCATGCTGCGGCCATTCTGGCCTGCACTCGGTGAAACCCGACCATGGCGAGGTCAAGGGTCATATTCTCCTCACGCTATTCCATGCCGCGTCATGCCACCTCCAGACCGTCTCAGAAATGAGATTTGTCTCGTTGATAGAATTCATCCTTCACACATTGTGCTCTGCATACAGCGCCATTCTTCAAGTGTCAGAGCCGTCCAAAGTCAGCATCTTAATCAGTATCCCTGAATATTTTAGAGCTGCCAGCCTTGCCTGTCAACCTGCCTGCCAGCCTGCCAGTCAGTGGAACCTAATATTCCGCCCATCGCCCAAGCCCTGTCAGTGAGCCCCTGTAAGCCCACCCATGTGTCGAATACGCCATCCCCACCTGTTGGTGCAGACCATCAGTCTCACCCGTTATCTCTGCCCATTTGCCCATCGCTGCTACTGCCCATCATCTTCACTCATCAGCTACCCTCTTGGCCTACCCATCAGCACTGCCTATCAGTGTACCACTACCCCACCAGGAAGTCCTGGTCATGAGCACGCCCAACAACGTGAACTACCCCCCCCCCCACCTGAACCTCGCCCATCAACCCTTCCGTCAGTCCCATTGGTTAACCTACCTATCAGCTGTGCCCACCCATCAATGTTCCTGTCAGGCAAGTCAGTCAACCTGTTCCGTCAGTGCTTCTTGTCAGGCACACCCAACATTAAGTCTGTTAGCTCGCCTGTCAGTCGCGCCCATCACCCTTGTAGTCAGTGCCATCAGTCACTCTGCCCACATGCCTCATCTGTCAGCTAGCCTCGTCCAGCCGCTATTCTCCTAATCTCCTTGTCCCTACCAGCTCATCCCCCATCAGCCTGCCATCCGTTCTGCAGCCTGGGCCAATCAACCTGCCCATCAGGCCCGTCTACCTGCCCATCAGGCCCGTCTACCTGCCCATCAGGCCCGTCTACCTGCCCATCAGGCCCGTCTACCTGCCCATCAGGCCCGTCTACCTGCCCATCAGGCCCGTCTACCTGCCCATCAGGCCCGTCTACCTGCCCATCAGGCCCGTCTACCTGCCCATCAGGCCCGTCTACCTGCCCATCAGGCCCGTCTACCTGCCCATCAGGCCCGTCTACCTGCCCATCAGGCCCGTCTACCTGCCCATCAGGCCCGTCTACCTGCCCATCAGGCCCGTCTACCTGCCCATCAGGCCCGTCTACCTGCCCATCAGGCCCGTCTACCTGCCCATCAGGCCCGTCTACCTGCCCATCAGGCCCGTCTACCTGCCCATCAGGCCCGTCTACCTGCCCATCAGCCTTCTGCCCCCTTACCCGGCCCGCCCGTTAGCCTATCCACCTCTCTGCCCTTTTGCCCAGCCTACCCATCAGCTTATCAACCCCTCTGCCCTTTTGCCCAGCCTACCCATCAGCCTATCAGCCCATCTGCCCTTTTGCCCAGCCTACCCATCAGCCTATCAACCCCTCTGCCCTTTTGCCCAGCCTACCCATCAGCCTATCAACCCCTCTGCCCTTTTGCCCAGCCTACCCATCAGCCTATCAACCCATCTGCCTCTTTGCCCAGCCTACCCATCAGCCTATCAACCCATCTGCCCCTTTGCCCAGCCTACCCATCAGCCTATCAACCCATCTGCCCCTTTGCCCAGCTTGCCCATAAGCCTATCAACCCTTCTGCCCCTTTGCCCAGCCCACCACCGCCCGCCCACACCCCGCCTGCCCTACACCCCGCCTGCCCTACACCCCGCCTGCCCTACACCCCGCCCCGCCCGCCCACCGCCGGCTGGCGTGTCTAGGCGGGCAGTCCGCGGCTGGGCCGGTTTATCAATGACAGGACAGCGTTGTTTGTTTTAGTTTGTGTGGCCGCAGATAGCAGCCGGCACTGTGTGTTCACTAACGGCCGGCGCTGGCTTGTCTCCGAGATAAGAGTGCCCGCTCCCAGCAGCAACCCGGGACCATTAGCCGGCCTATGATGGCTGATGGCCGCCGCAAATGGATGCTTGAGGCAGCACGATAGCGAGGGACGAGAATGCATTTAGGCATTATGTCATCGAGGCATGCCTTTGGGTATAAGTAGTGATGAATTGGAAACTATTTCAGTAAACACAGTAAAAATTGTGTATTTTGGCTGAAACATGAAAAGAAATTTATGAAGGGCAATATATTGTTATCATCAGTGAATTATGAATGGCAATAATAGGTGGTTTAGTTCACGTGACGGTTAGATTGCTGTGACTGCCCGTGGAGACATACTGCTCGGGGATATGCTCGGCCTCGGCGTACTGCTCATCCGGGAGGTGGCCGCGGGGGGCGCTGCATCTAGAGGGGGGGGGGGGGGTGCCTCTAAACAGAGATGGCAGCTCTCCATTTGTCCATGGACATCCGATTTTACATTCTCAGTGATATAACAAAACGTCATTACTGTGGATGAAACAGTTCCCGTTCGAGGTCAGTCATCGATTTCTTCCCGTTTGATTTCATACTGTCTGACGGATCTACGACTGAGAAAGAATGAGACACGTTTCATCCACAGTAAGGACGTTTGCTTGTTATTATATACCTCAAGTCGATGAAAAAACACCATTTTAATGACTTATTAAATCAAAGTCACAGCGGGCACGAACATTATTATTACTGCACCCCTCGCAGCGGGCAGTATTTGATAGACATTCACACACAGGTATATGATAACATGAGAAAACATAGTTACTGAGCCCGTAGTGTTGTCTACGGAGAGTGTGCATTAATTAGGTGGATAATATGAGAAAACGTATTTACTGAGCCCGTAGTGTTGTCTACGGAGAGTGTGCATTAATTAGGTGGATAATATGAGAAAACGTAGTTACTGAGCCCGCAGTGTATGCTTTCTCCGGAGGTGGATAATAAAGCACACTCTGAGGTGCCATGCGCATGCGTGCCGTGACCACCCACTGCGCGTGCGCGTGGCAGGGTGGGGCGCGTTGTGCAATAAAGGCGGGAGGAGCGGGGCGCGGGATGGTCGTGCCGTGATAAACGGCCGTTTACCGAGTTGTCAGGTACAGTGTAACCCGGCTTTAAGGCGCCCTCCCTCGTCCCCCGGCCTCGCGCCGTATCGATCCGCCCACCCCATCCCCGCCGTGACACGACCAGGCCGGTACTATAGAAAGACATGGTTAGTGTGACTGAATGGAATCTGTTCAGAGATATTTTGATCAAAAATACTCACCGAATTCGAAGAATGAGGTGAGTATTTTTGATCAAAATATCGAGGAACAGATGTAATTCAGACACACTCACTATGTCTTTTTATTACTATATGCCGAAATTCAATTAAAATGCCATTTATGTACTTCAGTTATCAACCTATTTCAACCTCCGAAATAAGCAAGGCAGGTATGAATCACCGAACATTCACCTTGATGGATAGTTCACGGGTGATCACGTGGTACGGTGTGGCGTAAAAATATTTTACGCCACGGTGCGGCCGAACGGTATCTTTTCTCCTATTGCGTAAAAGTGAGACATTCGTGCACCGGTATATAGTAATGCACCCAGCCCCACCGTGTGGCATCAGCGCCGCCGGGCCAGCCGTAATGCTCATGGCGGGTCCCTAATCCGGGTATTGTGCGGGTGAGGTCACACTGGGCTGGTGGCTCGGTATGGTTTTTAACAATGATGTGCTGGGTTTGTTGATGGTATGTTTTTTTATACCGGAACAACTGCGAGGGTTGTATCACGGAGAGGTCGCATTTGTGAGATGAGGGTGACAGACAAACCAGAAGCACAGCGGCACGGAGGAGCCTTCAACCCAACAGCCTTGTGTGAGTGTGAACCTCATAGTGGGGATACCTCATTATGAGGGTCGTACACTTCATTATACTCCCGTGCATATACCTCTACGAATTCCGTATTATTGCTCCCTATACCGTAAATGTAGCTACGGCATCGTGGGCGATTCACGGTGACGTAGCAGAGCTGCTTCTGTGTCTATAATTCACGGTTATTTTGGGGTGTATAATAAAGACAAGACGTCTTATGGCAGAGCATAGAGATGGTGGAATTCAATTCCAGTTACATGAATACGCCACTCATCCTAACGGGCTCGCGACGGTATTCATGGTAACTTAGATTTTGTTCTGTCATCACGACACCAAACCTAAAACAGTCTTGTCGTAGTATAGAATGCACCTCATTCTAGGGGTTGTCCACTGTAAACACAGGGCACCTAATTGTAGGGATGCATACTTTATCTCAACCCTGGTATATATTTCCCATAGACTTAACATTGGGAACTCATATTCAACGTCCATGGAGTATTGTAGAATAAAATACTCCATGGCTGATGATGCCACGAACGTTAGCCAATGTGTCAGTGATACGTGTGAGATAAAATCTGAACCGCATTTTATCCATAGCCGCCGAAAATATGCCATTAGTGTGAGCTTGCTATGTAAACGTATCTCGGCCTTGCCTCGTGAGATTACATAGCAAACCTAAACTGATGGCATGTTGACAGCAGCAACAGATGTGGATGCGGTTCCTTGTTGTTGTATACACAGAGCACCTCGATGTAGGGCCTCACACTGCTCCTCCACGGCCAGAATCTGCTCCTCCACCCAAAACAAAAAGAACAGTGAGCAACTCAGTGGACTCACTACAGCCTGATCACTGTGGCACCGCTCCACCCCACACCCACACCCGCTCTCTCACCCACACCCGCACTCTCACCCACACCCGCACTCTCGTCCTCACCCGCTCACTCACCCACACCCACACCCAAGCCCACACCTGTTCACTTAGCCGTACCCACACCTGCACCAACACCAACACCCACACACACACCCGCAACCATTCCAGCACCCACACCCACACCCATACCCGCAACCACATCCATACCCACACCCACACCCACACCCGCAACTGCACCCAAACCCACACCCACATCAACACACACCTCCACACACACCCACACCCGCACCCACACCCACACCAACACCCACATCCATGCCACATCAACACCCACGCCCACACCCACTCGTTCATCCACACCCACACCGACACCCTCACCCACACCTGCTCACTCACACCCATACCCACACCCGCACCCACACCCGCTCACTCACCCGCACCCACACCCGCTCATTCACCCGCACCCACACCCACACCCGCTCACTCACCCACATCCACACCCGCACCTCTCCCGCATCCTCACTCACACCAGCTCACACCCACACCCACACCCGCTCACTCACCCACACCCACACCAACACCCGCTCCCTCACCCACACCCACACCCGATCACTCACACCCGCACCCACACCCGCTCACTCACCCTCACCCACACCCCCACCCACACCCGCTCACTCACCCGCACCCACACCCGCACCTCTCCCGCATCCTCACTCACACCAGCTCACACCCACACCCACACCCGCTCACTTACCCACACCCACACCCGCTCACTCACACCCTCACCTACACCCGCTCACTCACGCGCGGCACCGACAACGGTCTGAACGGAACCCAGCGCGCGGCAACAATAGTGAGCAGAGAGTTGGAGGCAAAAAACAACAGCAACTCAAGACTGAATCGGTGCGCAGGAATTTTCCACGGGCGCCCGGAGCGTGAGAGGGGGTAGTGGTGGGTGCCGCGAGTGAGGCAGGAGAGGAGGGGCCGGGCTAGGCGGGCGGCCAGGCTAACCCTCAACCATCTGCCGGCCACCGCTTCCTCTCACACACTCTCTCCCCACTCCAGGTCGTTCCCAGAAAGCCGTCTCTCTGCTACTTCTTGGAGCGCTTCACAAATTCAGGGAAACTGCTCCCTGGTTTTCGCGTTGGTCGCCTCGGAATTAGACTCCGAGTTGTAAGCCTGTCTGAGCCTGATCCTTAGGCCGAGTCAAGCCTCAGTAGAGCCTAGTTCTGTAGCAATGCTTGTAATATTGGAGCTAATGCCATGGGAAGTAATGGTAGTAGTAAATAAACTCAGTGTATTTGCTCAACATTTTGTGCAGTTAGCAGAATGAGGTCTGTGGTTCTCCCTGACAGATACATACACACTATTGACTGTTGCAGATACAAGCGGTCGTATGCTCCGAGAACTAGACCCATGCATGCAAGGATATCGGAGTCAACTCCGAGGAGCATACAACTGTTTTTATCTAAAACCAGTCTATGTATTACTCAGACTGGTGGCGTGCCGACTGTAGGTCGCTTTAATTACGCACTATTTTTCAGTACGCACTATTTTTCCGTAAGCGTGCCTTATGGCAACCCGGTTCATTTTTACACAATATTGACTGGTTTCAGATACAAGCGGTCGTACGTTCCGAGGAGTTGACGCATAGTAGTATCCGAGCGTATGCGAGGATATTGCAGAGAGTCAACTCCGAGGAGCATACGACCGCTTGTATCTGAAACCAGTCTCTGTTGTATTTAGCAGTCACCTTTTCTGGACAAGCGGCATGTCAACATCAGTTCGTTTTAGTTATGCACTATTTTTCCATACGCACTATTTTTCCGTATGCGCCACCCGGAGCATACAACATATCCGTATGCGCCGGGTATGTCCATACACACTCCTTATGTGTTAACTATAGCGACTCTGTGTCAGCTGGAGAGTAAAATGCAATGCACTCAGCTGCGTTACAGCTGACCCCTGTACACTAACAGATAAAGATATTCCGTCCTCATTTATAAATCTGCGATTGTGGTTCGATATTTGTAAACCGGAACCAGCATTCTTTTTATACTTTTGCATATCACCACAATTACTCTTCTTTATATTTTGAGCCTCGGTTTTTCATGGAGAGTGATCGATCCCTTCTAAGGTTTCATTACAATATGGTGTATTGACATTTACCAACTCAAATATTCACAAGCAGCATTTCATATCTATGATTATTCATTTATCATCTCATCTCATGCTTGTAAGTCATAGAACCTACATCATTGTTTATTGACTAGTATTCTTGCCACGCATGAAGGTGTAATACAAATTTCATATCTGTTAATGACAGAATCAACTAACAATGGACACGGAACGAGGATTGACTTTGCATAATGTATACATTAATCATCTACCCAACTACCATGTGCATTACAAATCCCATTCCACCAGTTGCTTCTGGCCAAGTAAATAAAAACAAGCCATACCTAATATATATTTCAAGAGAAAATAAGGAAAAAAAGATTTATAATTGCCTACCAGGCAGGTTGATTGGTGAACAATGCCCTACATGCACTGAGAGGCTTTTACCACATCGCGATGCAGCGCGGGGTGCATTAAGATGGCCGCGTATCGCCGCCATCGATCTGTCCCCCGCCCTCCGGCGCGCTTTTGGTGTGTCTGCACCTTTTTAGCAGGCTTAAAATACCCGCACCTGTGAGCATTGAGGACAGACACGCCACCTGCTGAGGCTGCACGCAGGGCTGGTGTCAGGGTGAAGCCCGACCACGCCCTGCACAGCAGGCGGCACGTCCTACCCGTGTACCCCTCTGTTCATGCCTTATATAGGAATAATGGGAGTTGTGCATTGATCTCTCTTTTTCTTTTCACACTTACTAACTGGAAGCCAAGTGAAATGTTTACTAACATGAATTAGCAAATGTAGTCATGGATATTTGTACCACTGTGTTTTATCAACTATCACATATCAATGAGGGAGAATTTCACCCAGTATTCTGTGTGATTTATCAGGTATTTGTTACACACTTCTTCGTTAAGATCACCTTTAACTCTGATAATGCGACATTAAGGTCAACTCAGGAGGACCTCAATAACATCATGGTAATGACGGGGAAGGACAGGAGGGCACTGGGGGAAGCATATAAAGAAATCTCAATTACAGTGATAATGAGAGGAACTGAGGGGGGATACATGATAAGGGTCAGATGCCCCCCTTCCCTGCATACCATCTGACTAGTTATGGTGAAAGGGAGAGGTCAGGTTGGAGTCATGGCCAGTCTGTGAGTATCGAGGGTTGGTTAACGCCACTGTCAGTGCGCATGTATTCTGCGCATGCCTCCTGGTTCCGCTAACTGCCCTCTAGCGGAACTGCTGGGAACTGGTCCACAATAGCGAGGCATCAGACTAAAAGGTCTGCTTTCCAGACTGGACCATGCGTGGGTGCCGAGTAAAGATGTGAATTACCATAAATGTCATTACAGCTGGACTCACCCCTGTCTTGCCTCCTCTGATGTAAAACAAGTCCATTCAATATACTAAAATAACGGTGAAGTTCTACCTCAGCTGAAAAACACCCTGCTTTTTCTTTCTCCAATGAGGTGTCCCCTGTAGCTTAACCCTTTCCCTGCAGCACTAAATTCCGCTGACACAGCATCAAAAGGCAGACAGTGTCTCAAGTACCACCACTCCTACCACAGCCAATTTAAAACCATAAATAGCAATGGGATGGACATATCATTTCAATATATATTTTACTGAGGTACCCGATGGTATTTTGTTGTACTAAATCAAACACCTATATTTCTATTCTACCTTCAGAAAGGTTCATGGAATCCAAATAATACAATTGTGTCTGTATCTATGGAAACAAAATATATATCGTCATCAATAATGTTTGCAGGCATCATGCTACAGTACCCATGGGAATGCCTGTAGGCATCATGCTGCAGTACCCATGGGAATGCCTGCAGGCATCATGCTGCAGTACCCATGGGAATGCCTGCAGGCATCATGCTACAGTACCCATGGGAATGTCTGCAGGCATCATGCTGCAGTACCCATGGGAATGCCTGCAGGCGTCATGCTGCAGTATCCACAGGAATGCCTGCAGGCATCATGCTGTAGTACCCATGGGAATCCCTGCAGGCGTCACGCTTTCAGGCATCATGCTGCAGTATCCACAGGAATGCCTGCAGGCATCATGCTGCAATAGCCATTAGAGCACCTGGAGGCATCACGCCACAGAGTAAGAGTTAGACTTGTGAGGTTTTAGGCTGAGTTAGGCTGAGTTAGGCGGCCTTGTGTTGCTGGTCCCCATCAGTCAGGCAGTCTCAGGGGACTCCCCCCCCCCCCCCGGGAGTGGCTCCCTCTGGTGAGAGTGAGCCGTCAAACTCCCCCACAACGCCCTCTGCACCCCGGCCCGTCTCTGCGCTACCCTCCCCCGGACCCTCCCCCGGCCCTCCCCCGGACCCTCCCCCGGACCCTCCCCCGGGCTCAGCTGGGCCCGCCGGGGACCGGGGCAGTTAGAACAATTTACAGGAGGGACCGCGCCTGTGAGGAGACCGCCACATGTCTGAGATGCATGTCTGCCGGGGGAGAGGTGGGCCACAGGGGGCAGGGGTGGCCTCCACACCACACACAGACAGGGGAAGGGTGTGGGCGACACGGCCAGTCGCGGGACAAAGGGATGTAGGCTAGAGGTGTGGTGGGCAGGGAATTATGGACAGGGCCCTCCGTAAAGTACGTACTGACTGAGGGTGGGGTGGGGGTCAAAATGTTAGGAATTTTGCGTATGCTGCTTCTTTGTTCTTTTGCGTACAAGATTGGGTGCGGGGGTGAGGGAGCCAACGCTTTCAAAAATGCTGTGTACGTACTTTATGGATGGCCCCACGCAGAGTTGTTGGGTACTAAGATAAAACGGCTTCTGGTATAACGTAGTGATGACAGAACGAGATTCAAGGTCAATACCGCCAGGAGCTCGTAAGGCTGAGTGATGCATTTCCGTAACTTGTTCTCTCATCATTATAGTATACCTAAAGCCGTTTTGTCTTTAAGATACACCTGAAAATGATAAGATTTGACCGTGAATAGATGTAGAGGAATGTAGAAGCAATACAGCTTGGCCGTAAAACAGTGTAGGGCACATGATGTCATACTTGATAGTTACGGTGTAGAGAACAGCAATGATTAACTTGTAGAAGCTCACACGTGGGTCTATAGTAAGTGGATATTGGGTAACGAGATGTGAGGCCCACAAGTTTGAGGTGGATGGTTAGAAGTTGTTGCAGCGGGGAGAGATGGGTGGTAAGATGTGGGCGGTGAGAGATGGGCGGTGAGAGATGGGCGGTGAGAGATGGGCGGTGAGAGATGGGCGGTGAGAGATGGGCGGTGAGTGATGGGCGGTGAGAAATGGGTGGTGAGTGATGGGCGGTGAGAGATGGGTGGTAAGATGTGGGCGGTGAGAGATGGCGGTGAGAGATGGGCGGTGAGAGATGGGTGGTGAGAGATGGGCGGTGAGAGATGGGCAGTGAGAGATGGGTGGTGAGAGATGGGTGGTGAGAGATGGGCGGTGAGGGATGGGCGGTGAGGGATGGGTGGTGAGAGATGGGCGGTGAGAGATGGGCGGTGAGAGATGGGTGGTGAGAAATGGGCGGTGAGAGATGGGCGGTAAGAGATGGGTGGTGAGAGATGGGTGGTGAGAGATGGGCGGTGAGAGATGGGCGGTGAGAGATGGGCGGTGAGAGATGGGCGGTGAGAGATGGGCGGTGAGAGATGGGCGGTGAGAGATGGGCGGTGAGAGATGGGCGGTGAGAGATGGGCGGTGAGAGATGGGCGGTGAGAGATGGGCGGTGAGAGATGGGCGGTGAGAGGTGGGCGGTGAGATGTGGGCGGTGAGAGATGGGCGGTGAGAGATGGGCGGTGAGAGATGGGCGGTGAGAGATGGGCGGTGAGAGATGGGCGGTGAGAGATGGGCGGTGAGAGATGGGCGGTGAGAGGTGGGCGGTGAGATGTGGGCGGTGAGAGATGGGCGGTGAGAGATGGGCGGTGAGAGATGGGCGGTGAGAGATGGGCGGTGAGAGATGGGTGGTGAGAGATGGGCGGTGAGAGATGGGCGGTGAGAGATGGGCGGTGAGATGTGGGCGGTGAGAGATGGGCGGTGAGAGATGGGCGGTAGGAGATGGGCGGTGAGAGATTAGCGGTGAGAGATGGGCGGTGAGAGATGGGTGGTGAGAGATGGGCGGTGAGAGATGGGCGGTGAGAGACGGGCGGTGAGAGATGGGCGGTGAGAGATGGGCGGTGTGAGGTGGGCGGTGAGAAGTAGATGATCACATGTAGAACTCATTAAACTCAAAACCGTCCCACGGACCTCAGCTCTGTACCCATTGTTTGCTGATGAATTTCGCATGTCTCTACACATGTGCAGTGATTAATCAGCCGGGCCGGGATTGTTTTATCCTCCTGTTCCCCCTCTTGTCCCTAATGCCGTCTGCTGGTAATTGTCTCGTCGTTCTGTGCGGGCGCGCGGGGGGGGGGGTATATCTCGTAATTCTCGTTCCTCCTTCCCCGCCTCTGGCTGATTCACCGACCACGTAGATTCAATACAGTGAGTAGTGTTGACGGGGGCCGGCAGGCGGCGGCGGGGGGGGGGGGGGGCGGTAATGGCTGTAAGTGCTGCGCCACATTACAAACTGCGCCGCTCGTCCACACAGACGGCACATCTTAAAACGCTCACTGCGCGTGCTCGTCGCTCTCCGGAGAAATCCAATTGGCGCGGCGCGGCATTGTGAGGCCGGGCCTGGGGCGGCGGGCATTGTCCCGGCCGGCCAGCCCGGCCGCCTATTGTGGCGCCTATACGGGATCCGCTGGCGGGCAGGGCGGGGAGGAAGCCTCCAGTCTCCTCCTCCTCCTCCTCCTCCACAGGTTGTAGATCCGTCCTTTTGTGTGCGGCGTAGATCAGGCCGAGCAGCCCGCAGTGGTCCCGCACCGAGCCCGGGTCTACACTCCACATCACAAGGGTCCGCTGAAATATCTGCCCTGATCCAAAACACAGGCAAGGCGGCCCTAAGACGTGCCTCATGGAGAGTCTCCCACAACCCTCATTGTGACCTTGTCATTGGGACCTACTGACAACCCTCATTGATACACGGATGGCCCTCAGTGATATACACAAAGCCCTCAGCGCTATACACAAAGCCCTTAGTAGTATACATAAAGGCCCTCAGTGCTATACACAAAACCCTCAGTGCTATACACAAAGCCCTCAGTGATAAACACAAAGCCCTCAGCGATATACATAATGCCCTCAGTGATACACAAAGCCCTCAGTGATAAACAAAGCCCTCAGTGATATACATAATGCCCTCAGTGATATACACAAAGCCCTCAGCGCTATACACAAAGCCCTCAGTAGTATACATAAAGGCCCTCAGTGCTATACACAAAGCCCTTAGTGATATACACAAAGCCCTCAGTAGTATACATAAAGGCCCTCAGTGCTATACACAAAACCCTCAGTGCTATAACGAAAGCCCTCAGTGATAAACACAAAGCCCTCAGTGATATACATAATGCCCTCAGTGATACACAAAGCCCTCAGCGCTACACACAAAGCCCTCAGTGATATACACTAAGCCCTCAGTGCTATACACAAAGCCCTCAGTGATAAACACAAAGTCCTCAGCGCTATACACAAAGCCCTCAGTGATAAACACAAAGCCCTCAGCGCTATACACAAAGCCCTCAGTGATAAACACAAAAGCCCTCAGTGATATACATAATGCCCTCAGTGATACACAAAGCCCTCAGTGATACACAAAGTCCTCAGTGATATACACAAAGGCCTCAGTGATAAACACAAAGCCCTCAGTGCTATACACAAAGCCCTCAGTGCTATACACAAAGCCCTCAGTGATATACACAAAGCCCTCAGTGATATACACAAAGCCCTCAGTGATATACATAATGCCCTCAGTGATACACAAAGCCCTCAGGGATACACACAAAACCCTCAGTGATACACACAAAGCACTTAGTGACCTTCTGTCAGACCTTAGTGATTCAGTGATAACACAAAGCCCTCGGTGATATACGGGTGGCCCTCAGTGACCTTTACAGGACCTGAATGACCTTTAGCTTACCGAGCATTCTACAAGATATGGTGATGATATTAACTGAACTACAGTCCTCTAAAGACGGAAGGATGACCTTCCCTGAACCCTTCTGCCATTCCGGAAATGACGTGTTCGTCGCCAGAGGTCACAGAGGTGAACTTGGTTCATTGCTCATCCGTTAGAGGGCTCACAGGGAGTCCCGCTTGTAAGTCAAGCAAAACGAAATATCTTCCATGAGAGTGTGTGAGCTCTCTCCCAGCACTCTCCCAGCAGAGATCCTGAACCACTGTGAGCCCCAGTAGGATCTGCTTGGAGCGTGGTGCGTTGGGGAACAAATGGCGGCCCCTGTGAGAATAGCTGTGTGCCGTGTAAGAGGGCGCCGACGACGGAGGCACATTAAGGAAGCCACTGGGGAAGGCAGTGGACGGAAGCCCGGTATGGGGGGAAGGAAGGCGAGCAGCGACATGAAGCCACCTCAAATGGCGGGCCGCGGGCGGGAGGTAGTTTAAACGCCTATCGTTTAACGCTGGCCACGTTGATTGCTATGCATTACCCGCAGTGAGAGGGGCGCGTGGCTGGAGATAAGACACCGCAGTCGTCCGCCAATAATCCCCGCCGCACCCGCACCCTGCTCCACCCCACCCTTATACGCTTTACCACCATCCACAGCCCACACCACCCTTATACCGCTGTACCTCCCTCCCCAGCCCACCCCACCCATACACCACTGTACCTCCATCCCCACCCCACCCATATACCACCGTACCTCCATCCCCACCCCACCCATACACCACTGTACCTCCATCCCCGCCGCACCCTTATACCGCTGTACCTCCATCCCCAGCCCACGCCACCCATATACCGCTGTACCTCCATCCCCGCCCCACCCATATACCACTGTACCTCCATCCCCAGCCCACACCACCCTTATACCGCTGTGCCTCCATTCACAAACCATACCACACTTATACCGCTGTGCCTCCATCCCCAGCCCGCCCCACCCTTATACCACAGTACCTCCATCCCCGCCCCACCCATATACCACAGTACCTCCATCCCCGCCCCACCCATATACCGCTGTACCTCCATCCCCAGCCCAACCATATACCACTGTACCTCCATCCCCAACACACGCCACCCTTATACCACTGTACCTCCATCCAGAGACCCCCCAGCCATATATGCTGTACCTCCATCCCCAGCCGGCCCCACCCATATACCACCATACCCCCATCCTAGGCCCGCCCCACCCTTATACGACTGTACCTCCATCCACAGACCGCCCCACCCTTATACTGCTGAGCCTCCATTCCCAGCCCCACCCCACCCACATACCACCAGTTTATTTTCTCAGCCCCACAGCTCATATCCTATCAACGTGAACATTGTCTCCCCTAATCAGATTCAAATTACTGACTCACTCGCCATTCCGCGCTGCTATATTGGCTGCGGTGGGAGCATGATGAGGGGAGAGGTGTGTGGCGGATGGACGAGGTGGTGGTTTACTGAGGCCGGCGTGGGAAATCCAAGATGGCGCTCAAAATATTGAGCTGGTGGCGGCGGGAGAGTGGAATTCTCGTCACGACAAGGTGACGAACGACCCGGGGGCAGGCAGAGGTGGAGGAGCACTTCTCAGCAGCTCCGAGCAGGCCCGACCAGACCCAAGCAGCTCCGAGCAGGCCCGAACAGTTCCGAGCAGCTCCGAGCAGCTCCGAGCAACTCCGAGCAGCTCTGAGCAGCTCCGAACAGTCCCGAGCAGCTCCGAGCAGGCCCGAGCAGGCCCGAGTAATTCCCAGGAGCTCGGAGCAGTTCCGAAATCCTCCGAGCAGCTCCGAGCAGCTCCGAGTAGGATTGGCTCCTCTCACCCTCTGAACCGTAGCCAGGAATTGGCGAGCGTCGACGCCGGTGATTCCTGATCTGAAAGGCGGGCGCGGGGGGGGGGGGGGCGGAAGTCGCCTGCTTTTCTGGCCTCACTGCCAAGATTAGAGAGGTCCGGCCCCGTCTTCCGGCTCAGATAAATCTGAGGGGCCGCGGGAGGCACGGGATAAGACCGGGGAGACGTATGGGCGAATTAACTGGGTTTAACTGCCGCCTCCAGCATCCTCCCAGGTTGAGGGAGTACAACAAGCTCCACTAGTCACCAAGACTCGGTCTTTATAATCTCTATTCCTCAGTCTGTTTACAAGAACACTTCTTTTTTTTTAAATGTCTTTGGTTTTCTGCACTCTAATTGTGTTAGCTTCATCAACAATCTATTCACATTCTATTGAAAATATGAACATATTCAAGAATGATAATATTCTTCTGACATCATGGTTCCAGTTGTCTTTTTGTAAATCCATAGTTATCATTAAATTTTATATTTCATACAATTCTAATTATATCTTATCATATTACTTCTCCCGTTCAAAACGCAAAATTATGTCAATATCCATAAAACT
This sequence comes from Alentia gelatinosa, assembly GCA_950022655.1. Classification (NCBI taxonomy): domain Eukaryota; kingdom Metazoa; phylum Annelida; class Polychaeta; order Phyllodocida; family Polynoidae; genus Alentia; species Alentia gelatinosa. Next base: position 55,199,411 of record OX465588.1, read on the forward strand.
TTAATTTGAAACCATGCCGATTATATCAATAGAAAATAAACATGCTGGCCACACTTTCCCGTCAGAAACTCGCGTACGTCAAAGTCGGGGCCTGCAATTAGAGCGGAGCGCGTCAGATGTGTATCTAAAGCGGGCCTTTGAGTCGCCACTTGTAAGGCGAGTTGTGATTGGCTGGTGGCAGGTTTCCTGTCAGCCTGTCTTTATGGACGCTGGTCCTCTGACCCCCCTCCTCCCCCGCGCCCTCTAACGGACGCTCGTACACCAGTCACGTGGGGTCCTCCTGTAGCCAACCGGAGACGGGGATTTAGTCACGTGACACGCCGGTCCCCAGGTGTCCGGCTGGTTCCTGGCTTGTGGCGTTTCCGGTAGGGCTTAGCTGGTACTCCGCTCGTCCTAGTGCCGTCTATTCATTATAGACGTGGGTGTTCTAAGGTACCAGCGTATTGTTACAGCGAATTGATTTCTTTTTCCTCTCTTTTTTATAGATTTAACTATAAGCGTCCGAGAGATAAACTACCTTTTATTAGGCCACACAGCAGAACTGCTCATTTCATAAATTAAAAAAGAAAAGACTCCTAGGGTCAATTCCTACCTCAAATATTAGCTATTATCTTAATATCCATGGCTTAGAACTTGTAAGAAAAAAAAAACGATGGCAAATTATGTACAATCACCTAATAATAGTGCACACTTTCCTACTAGGTGTTACAGGGATGGCAGTTTTCCATTTTTACAAGAAAGATAGTATAAATTGAGCCTCATTCAAGCCAATAAAATAGTGGCTTGAACCTCCCCACACACCCTCAGCCCTATTTCAGGGCCAACATGTACGTGTTTTCCATATTCTCCCGGTCTCTCTCAGTGGCAGTAAATTCCACATAAAATTGTACACTCTTTATTTTTCCTCACCCCAACCTACTCCCTGGACTGTTAGTGGTTTTCTCACTGTCTACAGTCGGGTGAGAACTCTAACCCTCACAGAACATAAAGCTTAGAGGCTGTGAGAAGTAAAAGCCCCACATCCTCTCTGCCCTGACATTCCCCTACGTTTTAGATTCACACCATGTCCGAGCACTAACCCCGGCGGCCCGTTTGCGCCTGTCATGGCCTGCATTATGGAGGGGGTTGCGGAGTAAGTAGGCAGCGGGGTCCTGCCGGGAGCTTAACTAACACCCTCGGGGGGTGTAGGGCTCTTATCTTATCAATAATCTATGTGCATCGAAGATAACGCTCGCATATACCTTAACCACTTGTTTGCGTTAATAGGGTTGGTTGCAAGCTTTCCGAAAAATGACTAAATTCTGACATTTCATATGCATCGACAACACTCACAGTGTTAGAGAATATATCGATTTTTAGCCATTCGGTTTCATGCTATGAATGATTGATTTTTATATGCGTTTTAAATGTCCCATTTTTCCCCAGTCCCGACTTTCCTCCCTGTTTTTGTGGTTTATCGCCCGCTGTGGCACGCATCAGGTGTGAGGCAGAAGTAATTAGATTTGTTCATCAGACATCTCCATTAACTATGTAATAACCCCACGACACATTTCAGCTTGCCTTCTTGTGAGAAAAATCACATCGCTTTGTTACAATTGAATTGCTGCATATCCATGATTCATTTTCTTCCTCAAAGATATCCAGCGGAATGAGTGTTAAATGCCAACCGGGAGCCATCCGCGCAGTGCCAGTATTAAAACGACCAGTTAGCTTCTCATGCTAAATGGATGCCAATTAATGCTTTGCAGCCCATGCCAAGTGCTAATAATCTGATATTACTGCTAACCACGTGGCATTAACCTGCCAAGGAGCACTTAGCAGCCCCATGCCAAGTGACATTAACCTGCTAAGTTATGCTCTGTAGCCACATGCCAAGTGGCAGTGACCTGCCAAGTAATCTTCAGAACCCATTTGACAAGTAGCATTAACCTGCCAATCAGTGCTTTGCACCCCATGCCAAGTGGCATTAACCTGCCAAGCTGCACTCTGCAGCCCCACATTAGCCTGGGCTTTGTGATGCCGGTCTCGGCGGATCTCGGCCGGTCTCGGCCGGTCTCGGCAGGTCTCGGCAGGTCTCGGCCGGTCTCGGCGCGTGGGGCGGGCTTCCTTTAAGAGACGACATAAAAGATCTGGCCGTGTCTTGTGCGTCGTCGGCTCCGACGAGCTACACACTCCGGGCGCGTGTCGAGCACCTCCGAGCACCTCCGACCATCTCCGAGCAATTGCGAGCATCTCCGAGCACCTTAGTGCAGCTCCGAGCAGCTCCGAACACCCCCGAGCAGCTCCGAGCAGCTCCGAGCAGCTCCGAGCCCCTCCGAGCAGCTCCGAGCAGCTCGGTAAACGGCCGCGAGCAGCTCGCACAACCAGCACTTAAACACCCGACGGCCCGCTGCGCCGTTTAGAGCCGTGAATAAAACATTACAGGTGGGCGGCGGGCGGCGGGCGGGGAGGGGGAGGGGAGGGAGAGGGGAGGGGAGCCTTTAGAGGACAGGCAGAAGCATGTAGCCTCCTACGACATGGAGATACTCCATCCACGAGTTAGAACCGCCAACACGCCGATAATTACAGCCAGTACATGGATATATTGTTCTAATTAGGACGAGTTTGGGTTAATTAGTATGGAATTTACAGGAATGTGTCGGCAGATGGGCAGATCTTAGTGTTGGCGAGTCGAGGGGGAATGTGGAGAGGTTCATATGTAACGCTGTATGTTGACTGTGGAGAGAGAGGCAGACTCAAGGAGTGGTTGCGTACACAGGGGAGGAAACCCTGTATAGGCTCCTGTCACTGTCTGTCTGTGTCCATCTCCCGGTCTGCTGCTATTCTCTCTCTATGTAGAGAGACCCTTGGCCCACTGTCACTACACATTTGTATATCTATTTTTTTTAATCATGGACATCATTCATGCTGTGTAGGTATACAATTATTTTATTGAATTTACAAATATAGTGTCCCCCATTCCTGCCTTGTCAGTGAGAAATTATCTGAAGATGAATGAATGATAACCAAATGTAGGAAGTTACAATGGATGTTAATTGAAGATCATGCATCCACTACTGCAATTTGTGTTTAGAAATTATAAATATATACATATCCTTTTATTCATCAATATACACATAACTTATATTCAACTTTGCTTTTTAGATTATATCTACATATGGTTGTATATACATGTACATAGACACACACATACACACACAGAGGCAATATTTAGATGTTTGATCGAAATCTATAAGTCTACATACATATATACACGTTGAAATATATAAATTGATATACACATACGCATATAGATATTCATATACCATTATAGGAGTTGGTGTTTTAAATGTCGTTATGTCCTGGTTAAGACTGCGCCGTGCCCCCCGCCCCCGCCCCCCGCCCCCGGTCCCCCGCCCCCCGGTCGGCGGTAACCGAGCCGCAGTCCGCTGATAGCCGCCGCCCGTCGCCATGGTTTCCGCGCCGGGCTGGCAGCGCGCCAGACGGTGACATGATGCAGCGCGCCCCGTCTACATGATTAATGCCATGTTAATGGAGTGGCGGGTAGAGCTGGCAGAGTGACCCCTGACCCGCCCTAAGTGACGGGGTGTGCAGCCGCCGCCCTCCTACCTACCACATGATGAGTATGGAGTCCACCCCTACACACCCAGTACCCTGACTCCTACCTACCCCGACCCCCACACCATACATACCCTGACTCCTACCCCGACCCCCACACCCCCATACCCTTACTCTAAACTACCCCGCCCGCCACACCCCCATACCCTTACTCTAAACTACCCCGCCCGCCACACCCCACATACCCCTCCTCTAAACTACCCCGCCCGCCACACCCCACATACCCTTACTCTAAACTACCCCGCCCGCCACACCCCCATACCCTTACTCTAAACTACCCCGACCCCCACACCCCCATACCCTTACTCTAAACTACCCCGCCCGCCACACCCCCATACCCTTACTCTAAACTACCCCGCCCGCCACACCCCCATACCCTTACTCTAAACTACCCCGCCCGCCACACCCCCATACCCTTACTCTAAACTACCCCGACCCCCACACCCCCATACCCTTACTCTAAACTACCCCGCCCGCCACACCCCCATACCCTTACTCTAAACTACCCCGCCCGCCACACCCCCATACCCTTACTCTAAACTACCCCGACCCCCACACCCCCATACCCTTACTCTAAACTACCCCGCCCGCCACACCCCCATACCCTTACTCTAAACTACCCCGACCCCCACACCCCCATACCCCTCCTCCTACCTACCCCGCCCGCCACACCCCCCATACCCCTCCTCCTACCTACCCCGCCCGCCACACCCCCCATACCCCTCCTCCTACCTACCCCGCCCGCCACACCCCACATACCCCTCCTCCTACCTACCCCGCCCGCCACACCCCCATACCCCTCCTCCTACCCCGCCCACCACACCCACATACCCTTACTCTAAACTACCCCGCCTGCCACACCCCCATACCCTTACTCTAAACTACCCCGCCCGCCACACCCCCATACCCTTACTCTAAACTACCCCGACCCCCACACCCCCATACCCTTACTCTAAACTACCCCGCCCGCCACACCCCCATACCCTTACTCTTAGCTACCCCACCCCCGCTCCACATGATCCGTGTAGTATAAACCCCACCCCTACACACCCACACCCCTCTCCTACACACCCCTCCACTTACAAACCCCATCCCCACATGATCCATGTAGCCTACCACTGCCACACCCACCCCGACACACATACACCCTAGGCATCCCTCCACTTACTAACCCCACTCCCACATGATCCTCCATGATCCATGTAGCCTACCACTGCTACACCCCCTACACACACACACACACACACACTTCTCTATACTCCCCTTACTCTACACACCCACACCACTTCTCTACCATCCCACCCCTTTCCGTATACACCCCACCATTTCTCACCCCTCTCGCCACCCTAGCCTTACCCCGTCCTGACTTATGACACTGTGAGATGTGCGGGGCTGGTTTATGATAAACACCGTCTCCGGGAGAAGGCCGTCCGTGACGCGGGGTGAGGCGGGCTGACGTCGACGGACCGCTCACGGCGGCGGAGACGGGTGTTTTATGTGTTATTAATCTGACCAGCAGGCAGCGGACGGCCTTTGAAGTCCGCTCGAGGCTCGAGGAGGGGAAGTAGGCGCGGGCATCGACGGAGCCGGGTTTAGAGGAGGAGGGAGATCCGAGTACAAAGCATTGTGCAAGGAAGGCAGGGTGAATGTGTGAATAGAGGAACGGGCAAAAGAGGGGAAAACTTAAACAGAAATGAAGATGAATAACAGTAGGCAGACATAAATATTGCAAACAATGAAATATCTAGCTTGATATAGACATGCATATTGCACAAATTTAATTAGACCTAGAGGTAGACACATATCCCACACAATTAAAAGTATAGCTAGATATAGACACATATATTCCAATTGAATAGAGCTAGAAATACAGATAAAGATTATTTTCAAAAAGCGTTAGAAATAAATATTTTGCCCTCACTATGAAACATAGCCACAAGTAGACACCCATACTGCACACAGCATAATGCCATGAGATATAAACAAACATATTACACATAAAGAAGCATAGCTAGACATAGATAAACACATATTCACACGATGAATTGAAATACAATATGGATGTACCTATTGTGCACGGCAAAGGCCAACTGTCAGGAGATGCTGGGATTGAGGATTGCAATTCTCGCCGCGTATTACCCTCGCTGCCTGTAGGGCGGGTGTTAGCGCCGAGTCGGTGCCGAGTCGGTGCCGAGCGACTCGCCAGTGGCGCGTGTTGTTTACGGAGACGTGAGTTTGAAATGAGCTGCTCCCGTTCTGAGCACGCCATCAGAAAATACTGATCAACTGCAGCTGATAGATCCAGGGGCGGAGGGTTGGCAGATCTTATGATTAAACTGTCATATTCTGAAGTACCAATAAGATACCTACAGCTGGATATAGACACACATATTCACACAATCAAGGCAGCTAGATATAGATGTAGTTATTGAAAATAACCAGAAAAGCTTTTATCTCTTTGCGACAAGAAAATAACAAGCAAAGCATTTAGCGAAATTTGAAAAAGATGTATATTGAAGTGACTACTAGAGTTAAGGTGCCGAGAAGGGACTCTTCCTGTCAATTTTGACGTTTCTGGGACCATCTATATGCCCTTGACAAGTGGCAAGTCAATATCCCCATTGATTTTGACGTTCCGATGACCTATATGCCCTTGACAAGTGGCTGGTCAATATCTGCATTGACTCCAACGTTCTGATGACCTTTGATTAGTAACCAGTGAATATCCACATTGATTTCAATCTTCCTGTTACCTATATACCCTTGACGAGTAACCAATCATTATCTGCATTGATTTTCATATTACTGTGACCTGTGTGCCCGCGACGAATAACCTGTGACCTATATGCCCATGACGAGTAACTAGACAATATTCACATTGGTTTCAACATTCCTGTGACCTTCTATCCTTGACAAGTGGTCAGTCAATATCCACATTGATTTTGACGTTCCTGTGACCTATATGCCCTTGACGAGGAACCAGTCAATATCAATCTTAAAAACCACGAATATTCCCATCACGCATGCGCTCTATCATGACCACGTGACTAGCTGATCAAACGTGGATTATACGACGTCCCTTCACAGAGAGAATCTCTAAACCTGTCGCCGCTCGTCGATACTGGCCTCCACTGCCGCCATGCTGCCCACTCCGCTCGCTCCGCACATTATTCACAGTGAAGATATTGTCACTTACACTCAGCAGCTGAAGTGATATCCCAGCGGCCCCCGCGCGCTCTATCAGACCCAGGCCTATATTAAATATCGATTTTAGTTCTAGTGATAGGTATTATTGAATGATGGCTCTATTACCGCCGGATCCCGTGAGATTCAAGCGTTTCAAAAACACCGATGGGCTGGACAACGTCTTTTTACAACCACATAAAGATCTTTTTTTAGATTTACATTTTATTTACATTAAATGATCAACTTAAGGAAATAAGGGAGGTGACTACATGGTCAATGTGGGTGTGCGAGGTGTGGGGTGACTGGGACGAACAGTGGAAGATACTGTTACAGTTCATAGCTAAAAATAGTTATACCCAACCTTTAGAGGTTCCTGGGTTGGATTTAGTCCATGAGACCCCCCCCCCACACACACACACACACACACACACCACCCCTGACATTTCACCTCAGTCTGGACTGGGCTTGCCAGGGGAATGCTGCAAATTGTAATATATTTTATCCAGAATTTTTTTCAATAGCTCCATTTTTTTTCAAATACTGTTAATCCGATGAATGACAATCGCATTGTCGATTTCCTTCGTCAAACATCCAAGTGAAGGAGAAAAAACCCAGATCATTTAATCCAGGCTTAGTTTAATTATTCAGTGAATATTCAAAATGACCTGGGCAAGTCTAGGAGTTCCCATGATAAATATGAGCTTGAATTCTGGGAGTTCATACAGCTCTATGGGGGGAGTACATGTAGAGGTTATTGTGTGTGGAGGTGGTACAGCTCTCTGTACGCGTCCGGAGTGTGATACGGGTGGATATCAGTTCCCCAATACGCCGTTTGGCGTCGCTGCACGGATCTGGTTACCGGCGTGCGTCCGCATTCAAATTTTCCAATTAAAGCCAGGAACCAGCGAAAGGGCTTGATAATACTGCGCTTGTACCGTAGTGTAAGCTGAGCTTGCCATAGTAAATACACCGGATACAAGTGAAATATGAAGAGGATAGTTTTCTGCGGAGATCTCCAATGTTGTCGTCTGCTAATGATATGTGACGTCAGAGCGTCTGTTCAGAGAAACTATTGAAATCAACATCTGACATTCTCTTTCCATTCTTATAATCGTATTCTTATAAGGAAGAACAAACAGCAGCCGTTTATTGTTCTCATGACATGTACATGTCGGCCGTTCCTTTTATTAATATTAGATATCCATGTACAACTGTATAATATTATATTGTGTTCGAATGTCTACCAAGTACTACCTGCTGCTAGCCATGACGTATGAATAATGGTCGCTAGCATTTGAATCGCGTTTTTTTTAATGATTTTCAAGGATAAAGCAATGATAAGGAACCATTTACTGTGGGCGAATCGATGCCGTTCTCGGTTTTTGTCTCGGAAATACGTCCCGCTTCCTGTAGCATCGGGACGTAGTTTCGGGACAGAATATCACGATTGTTTATCAATTCGCCCAATATTGTAATGATAAGCGATGAATTTTCATACACGTTACGCCTATTCATGGAAGATATGTAATTCATAGCATAGTACAACAGGAATGTATATCAACACAAAATATTCTCTGTGTATGAATATAGGAGGCGTTACTAAGTATCGAACGTTTGTATTTTCCAGTATGAAGTCCGGCAGACGACTTCCGCCGTCGCCGCTAGTACCGCAGTCAGCAATGAGGTGAGTTCCTATTGGTCCTTTAAAATTGCCTCTGCGGGGCGGCGGGAAACGGGATCGGGTGGAATGAGTGCAGATGTCAGGGGAGCGGCGTGTTATCGAGACCAGTGCCACGAGAGGAGACCCAAGGGCGAGCGGCCCCCGTCCTCACTGCCACCTATAGATTTCTACACTGGCGCCCATCGCTCTTGCGGGGTGGTTGGTGGGGATCCCTTTCATGGCGGCTCGTTTTGTAAATGGTACATCAGTCCGCGGAGAGTGGAGGCGACAGTTAGTCGGTGAAAACAATGGACGGCGCTATCGATCCGGGCACGCCAGTTGGACATGGCTTTGTTTGGATAGCTGCTGCCTTGTTGATTCACTCTCAAAACAATATTTAACTTTCATCTCTGTGGAGACGTGATGCAATACTGTCTGCAGGCGGAGCGCCCGCCGCAGTGTACAGTTTGTTTACTGCTTCTGTCTAATACGGTCTGCACACAGGGCAGCCGGGAGAGTGCATTTACTGCCAGGGTCTAATGTAGTCTAAGCATGACGGAGAGAGTTCATTTACTGCCACAGTCTAATGCGGCCTAAGCATGTCGGAGAGAATTCATTTACTGCCTCAGTCTAATACAGTTTTAATATGACAGAGTAAAGTTAATTCACTGCCTGGGTCTAGAAAGGTCCAAGCATGAAGGAGTAGAGTTTATTTACTGCCTGGGTTGAATACAGTCTAAGTATGATGAAATACAGTTAATTTACTGCCACAGTCTAATGCGGCCTAAGCATGTCGGAGTAGAATTAATATACTGCCTCATCCTATAACAGTCTAAGCATGTTGGAGTAAAGTAAAGTTACTGCCTGGGTCTAACTAATACAGTCTATGTGTGACGAAGTAGAAATAAATACTGCCTCAGTCTAATGCAGTCTAAACATGACAGAGCAGAGTTAATTTAGTACCTCAGTCTAATGCAATTGAAAAATGACAGAATAGACTTTATTTCCTACCTCAGCCTAATGCATTGTAAGTGTGATAGGGAGGAGTTCATTTACTGCCTGGGTCTAAAAAAGTCTAGTGGGGTATAGTTCATTTACTGCCTCAGTAATTCAGTCTAAGCACATGGCAGTCAGACAGTGTAGACTTGTCTTCGATACAATCTGCCCACATTGCACCCAGGCGGCGTAGAGCCCTTATTGTGTTCGTCTGGGGTTGCTCTTATCGGGCCTGCCATTGTTTTATGACATACTTCTCTCTGTTTTGAGCCTCAGAACTGATGTGCTTTCCGGAAACAGGACTAGTTTATATTGTCTGATACAATCGGGGCGCCGTGGGGGTTGTTTCTAAATAGGAACGGTCGCGCATGCGTAAACTGTAACCACCGCCTAAGCCTTTGATCCTGCGAGCGAGCTTTTAAAGCAAGGCACACAAATAAGTGGATTGGATTCATTCCATTAAAATTTTCATTTCCGTTGCCCATCACAGCAAATAATATTACAACAGGCTTTAAAACACTGGCCATGCGCCACACTGTAGCGGGAGGGGGGAGGTGGGGGGGGGGGGGAAGGCCCTGCCGCGCAGACCGGCAACAGTGTGGTGTGTTTTAACCAATCGTCGCCTTAGAGTAATCCCGGGGTGGAGGACTGCTGTGGTTGGAGACGGTGGAGGCTCACTGTGCACGTTTGGCGGCCGAGTCCTCAGAGACCTGCCGCACGCGAGGCCCACTTTACAGGAAGGTAATCTGTGACAGCGTGATGGGGCGCGCTGGTCCGGTCACGCAGGGCCGCAGTCTGTAGGCTTACCGAGAAGTCCCTCTGTAATATAAGGGAGAACTATAGGGTTAAAGAGGAACTATAGGGTTAAAGGAGAAATATAGGGTTAAAGGTGAACTATATGGTTAAAGGGGAACTATAGGGTTAAAGGGAACTATAGGGTTAAAGGGGAACTATAGGGTTAAAGGGGAACTATAGGGTTAAAGGGAACTATAGGGTTAAAGAGGAATTATAGGGTTAAAGGAGAAATATAGGGTTAAAGGTGAACTATATGGTTAAAGGGGAACTATAGGGTTAAAGGGAACTATAGGGTTAAAGGGGAACTATAGGGTTAAAGGAGAACTATAGGGTTTAAGGGGAACTATATGGTTAAAGAGGAACTATAGGGTTAAAGAGGAACTAAAGGGTTAATTGAGATTTATAGGGTTAATTAAGATGCATAGGATTCATTGAGATCTATAGGGTTAAAGGAGATCTAGAGGGTTAAAGGAGATCCATAGGGTTAAAGGAGAACTATAGGGTTAAAAGAGAACTAAAGGGTTAAAGAAGATCTATAGGATTAAAGGAGAACTATAGGGTTAATGAGAACCAGCCCATAGCCGCTGAAAATATGCCGTTCGTTTTGGTCTGCTACGTAATCTTACGAGAGATTACTCGACAACCAAGTGTTGTGGCGTATTTACAGTGGCTATGGATCTCGATGCAGTTCCTTCCTAGACTTTGATGACTGGTGGTCAGTTTGCACTGACTGAGTTCCTGAAAACCGGCCAGTCTTTGGGGCCATGACCCATTTCTTCAACGAAAGAGTAACTCAGTGTGGCTTTCTCGGTGGAATATCTTTATCAGTATCGGTAATGCCTAATCTGGTTATTGTCAGCCCTGAAATCAGTCAGTCATGTCATGGCTAATTTCCCTTCACTGATACTTCCTCAAAAGTGCCGTAAAATCAAGTCAGCGGTTACTAGCAGATTTATCAGTGACCAAAGTCAGCCAATGGAAACCCGGCCTAAGACGACTTGTCCCTGCCCTCAGGCCAATCACATTCGTGTTACTTCTCTGATTGCTTTTCATAATGTAAATATTGATTGTTTTGCTGCAGTTGGACGGAAATAGCCTGGAATACGCGTCGCAGATCCTGGCCAAGGCGACGCAGCAGGTGATGCGTATCTCTGACGTCATCCGGCACGTGGACCGTGACATCATCAACATGGCCATCCAGGGCTCGTCCAACATCGTCGCCGCCGCCGCCATCTCCAAGGTCATCCAGGACGCGGGGACGCCGGACACCAAGCCCGTGGTGGAGCGGACACGGTGGTCCATCCACAACCTCACGCAGGTCAGTCATCCATGTCACAACCTTACCGTGATCAGTCATCTGTGTCACAACCTCACTGTGGTCAGTCATCCATGTCACAACCTTACGGAGGTCAGTCATCCATGTCACAAACTTACCGTGGTCAGTCATCCATGTCAGTCATCCATGTCACAACCTCACTGTGGTCAGTCATCCATGTCACAACCTTACCGTGATCAGTCATCCATGTCACAACCTTATGGTGGTCAGTCATCCATGTCAGTCATCCATGTCACACCCTTACGGTGGTCAGTCATCCATGTCAGTCATCCATGTCACACCCTTACCGTGATCAGTCATCCATGTCAGTCATCCATGTCACATCCTTACGGTGGTCAGTCATCCATGTCACAACCTTACTGTGGTTAGTCATCCATGTCAGTCATCCATGTCACAACCTCACTGTGGTCAGTCATCTGTGTCACAATCTTACTGTGGTCAGTCATCCATGTCAGTCATCCATGTCACAACCTCACCCAGGTCAGTCATCCATGTCAGTCATCCATGTCACAACCTTACCGTGATCAGTCATCCATGTCACAACCTTACTGTGGTCAGTCATCTATGTCACAACCTTACGGTGGTCAGTCATCCATGTCACAACCTTACCATGGTCAGTCATCTATGTCACAACCTTACTGTGGTCAGTCATCTATGTCACAACCTTACGGTGGTCAGTCATCCATGTCACAACCTTACTGTGGTCAGTCATCTATGTCACAACCTTACCATGGTCAGTCATCTATGTCACAACCTTACTGTGGTCAGTCATCTATGTCACAACCTTACGGTGGTCAGTCATCCATGTCACAACCTTACTGTGGTCAGTCATTCATGTCACAACCTTACTGTGGTCAGTCATCCATGTCACAACCTTACTGTGGTCAGTCATCCATGTCAGTCGTCCATGTCACAACCTAACCATGGTCAGTCGTCCATGTCACAACCTTACTGTGGTCAGTCATCCATGTCACAACCTCACCCATGTCAGTCATCCATGTCACAACCTCACTCAGGTCAGTCATCCATGTCACACCCTTACTGTGGTCAGTCATCCATGTCAGTCATCATTGTCATAACCTTACCGTGATCAGTCATCCATATTACAACCTTACCATGGTCAGTCGTCCATGTCACAACCTTACTGTGGTCAGTCATCCATGTCACAACCATACTGTGGTCAGTCATCTATGTCACAACCTTACCGTGATCAGTCATCCATGTCACAACCTCACTGTGGTCAGTCATCTGTGTCACAACCTTACTGTGGTCAGTCATCCATGTCAGTCATCCATGTCACAACCTTACCGTGGTCAGTCATCCATGTCACAACCTTACCGTGGTCAGTCATTCATGTCACAACCTTACTGTGGTCAGTCATCTGTGTCACAATCTTACCGTGGTCAGTCATCCATGTCACAACCTTACCGTGGTCAGTCATCCATGTCACAATCTTACCGTGGTCAATAATCCATGTCACAGCCTGTGGAGGTCCTTTTGGATGCTAGAAGTATCCCCAGATTAGCATGTTTCCGTAGCTCCATTTTCCATCTTACTGCTCACACCATCTAGTATTTTATTCTCTGATAACTGCCATATAGACTCTAGTACAGTCTGTTGTCACCAGGGCCAGGGTGCACAGGCTCAAACTGAGACTGTTATGCACTGCCATTTTGAGGCAGGAATTCCTGCCCCCGCTGGTACTCAGCTAACCTGAGTGATTTGCCAGTAACCAATGTGTCACTCTTCAAGCATAGGTCCTAGAGTAGCCTTTACTGGGCATGTACCGAATAGATCAGCTTGCAGAGCTATAATGGTTCCAGAATACCTCCACCTCAACAGCCTGCAGATTTCTACTTGTCAAACTAATGCTTTAAATAGAACAGCCAACCTCGATATTCCTCTCACTGAAGGTGGTTGGCCAGTCAGAGCCATGCTCTGTTAGACCTTTACGTACCGTAACCCGAAGGCGGGGTGCATTTACATGAACGGACTAACTGCCTTATAGCTATGACAGACTCACTACGGACAGTACAGACCTCAGTGTGTCTCTATTAACATGGCGTATAAAATCTACTCATCTCATCAGCATCGCTTATTGTTGTACACGATTTGTCTAACAATCCCCTTTCATCTTATGTCTACGCAATAATGATAAATCTGAATTTCCCTATGGCTCTGTTTTTGTTAAGAGAGGCTTTGCTTTAGTGTATTAAATGGAGAAGATTGTTTCTGTCAGGACGCATTAAATAGAAAACATTGCCTCTGTTGAGGTGAAATGAAATGAAAACAAACGGGGAGAAAAACGTCTGAAAAACGTCCATGGCCGACGCCATGTTCACCTTATCAATGGAAACTAGAAATCACTCTCTCGACGTTTTTCACGACGTTATCCACGTGGTACAAAACGTTGTTCCCCTGATCTCTGACGTTAATCATTAATCACCAATGTTTTTATCTAACCCGCCCCTATCGCATGTAATTGCTTAAATTGAGTAGATTAGGTTTAAATAGAAAGCATTGCCGCACGCCGATAAAAGCGCGGCTCCTATTGGCTGAGCACGACGATAAGACGCTCCCTGCTCTAGTTCCGTATCGTAACCATAGAACGCTGTTTTCGATTGGCCGATTGCAAATATATTTTGTTAGAAGCCATCCGATTGGCTCCTATTCAAGGCCACATTTAGAATTCCCTTTGGTCGATGACCTTGTCCAGTATTTGCGTTTCTTTTAAAACCAGTCGCCGCTTATCGCAGCGCTCGCCTTTCAAGTTTCTTTTTGCTCCCAAAAAGACCCTGAATTCTTATTTCTTGAGGGCTTGAGATTTAATCTGAGGAAAAAAGTTCCCAATGAGGACTGGTGGTCGCGTGCAGGGCGCCTGGTGATGGGCAACAACGGCCGCCAGCAGATCCACGCACAGAACTGCACAGAACTGAGAATCCTTAACACTGAGGATTACAATTATAAATTTATAATAGTTCAGTATTCAAACAGTATCATTCAAATGTCATACTCTTATCAGAATTCATTTTTTAAAACATGTCAAGGTGTTCCATAATCTAGAGCAGATACATTCTGTTCGCATCTCCGAATAATTCCCGATTTATAAATAACTTTAATTCATTTCTCTGAATAATTCTTGATTCAGAAATAAGATTAATTAACATCTAGGAATAGCCCAAAGCTCTTTAGAGAATTCAATGAATATCCCGAAATAAACTCCTATAACGGTTAACAGGAGAATGTGTTAACATCTCTGAATAGTTTTCTAGTTGTGAATGAACCTCATCATAACATCCCCGACCGTAACCATTCTTCCACGTTTTAATCCACACGCTATTTGCCAATATGAAAATGGTCTCAAGAAATGGTACTTATTCCAGGCCTAGTTGAAGTGTAAGACGGTCTAGTTGATGCAATGTGAGGTGCGGCCCGATTTTCCTCGCTTAAACACGCGTAACGACTGGAGCGAGCTCGTTCTTTACACGGATAAAACGGGGCGACTTGCATGCTGGACCTCAGATAGACCTCTAAAAGAGTGGACTTAAAACGTGCCGTTTCCCGGCGCTAAAAGGCCCGGGAACAGGCGGCAGGCAGGGAATGGCGGCTAAAATCAATCCGGAGAATTTATTTTTATCCACTGAAGACTGATAAGATCTACTTAGGACTCGTAACAAACTCGTGACAGTCTCGTGACAAATTTGTCACCGATTGGTGACAAACTGTGACAGACTCGTGTCAGATTTACGAGAAACTCGTGACTAACAATGAGGTTGATGATGACGTAACGATGACGTGTAATAACGGAACGATGACGTATAGCGATGACGTGTAACGATGACGTGTAATAACGTGTAGTAATGACGACGTGTAATAACGTGTAGTAATGACGTGTAGTAATGACGTGTAGTAATGACGTGTTGATGACGTGTAATGATGTGTAATAACGTGTAATGACGTGTATTGATGACGTGTAATAACGTGTGATGACGTGTAATGTCGTGTAGTGACGTGTGAAATAACGTGTTGATGACGTGTGTTTCAGACGGAGCTGAACTACACGGTGATTGGCGAGACGCCGGTGAGACGCGAGACGGACGCGCTGCTGACGTACGCCGGGCGTTTCCGCACCTCCGACATCCCCAGCGCCAAGATGGCCGCCCCCAGCTTCGTCCTGCCCTCCAGCCTCAGCGCCGTCCTTGAGAAGCAGGTCAAGGTCGACCAGGCCGCCAACCAGGACAACGGAACGCGCGACTGCTACGAGATGCACGTCGTCAACTACAAGCGCAACCCCTTCCTCTACGGCAAGGGGCGCCTCAAAGCGGTACGTCCTATTGTCTGCCTCAATGTTATGGTGTTATACTATATCGTAGAATGTCACGTGTCTCTTCTCTGGTACAAGTCTAGCCATAGGAATCACATTAGAAAACCATATCATACAATTTCCTGGTGGATGATGGCAAAACTAGCAATCACTCTGTGCCCTATATGAATGAGGCGTTATTTTTGCATATATCACTTACAGTTAAGGTTTCATTTTGTAACCTGGTAGTTCTGGGAGACACACTTAACAGATTCCAATGTGCAGCTAGCGTGCAGGTTTCACGTTCCTCAGGGCCCTGTTTGTTGTGTTGTAGGTGGACTCTCAGGTGGCCTCGCTCACACTGTTCACCTGTGACGGTCGTCAGGTGATGATCCGCGACCTGCCCACCCACGACCAGATCACCATGGTCATCCCGCACGCCCGCAAACAGGTACGGCTCTCAACACCTACTTTATTATCCACCTAATACGAAGTGTCCGTAGAAAACACACAGGGAGTGTGTATCACCATACATAGAGCATACAGATATATCCACCTAATACAAAGTGTCCATAGAAAATACATAGGGAGTGTGTATCACCATACATAGAGCATACAGATAAATCCACCTAATACGAAGTGTCCATAGAAAACACATGGGGAGTTTGTATCACCATACATAGAGCATACATATATATCCACCTAATACGAAGTGTCAATAGAAAACACACGGGGAGTGTGTATCACCATACATAGAGCATACAGATATATCCACCTAATACGAAGTGTCCATAGAAAACACATAGGGAGTGTGTATCACCATACATAGAGCATACAGATATATCCACCTCATACAAAGTGTCCATAGAAAACACATAGGGAGTGTGTATCACCATACCCGGAGCATACAGATATATCCACCTAATACAAAGTGTCCATAGAAAACACATAGGGAGTTTGCATCACCATATCCAGAGCATACAGATATATCCACCTAATACAAAGTGTCCATAGAAAACACATAGGGTGTGTGTATCACCATACCCGGAGCATACAGATATACCCACCTAATACAAAGTGTCCATAGAAAACACATGGGGAGTGTGTATCACCATACATAGAGCATACATATATATCCACCTAATACAAAGTGTCCATAGAAAACACATAGGGAGTGTGTACCTACATATCCAGAGCATACTATGGAGGAAACCCATGAAAGTTTAGAGTCTGAGCTCGTATCCCATCGAGTTTGAATCACATAGTAATTCACAAGGCGAAGCCGCGTGAATTGCTATGTGATTCAAATGAGATGGGATTGAGCTCTGACCCTAAACTTGAATGGGTTTCTGAATTTATCTCACCCTTAATATTGACTTAATATTGACTAATTGTGACATTATCCCCCATTGGATATTTTTCCTAAATATCTAATGGGTGTTAGATACGAGTTTCCAATGTTAAGTCTATGGAGAAAAAATATCTGGGGTGAGATAAAGATATGTTGTATGCTCTGAGCTGCAAAAGTCTGAATATATTGAAAAATAGTGCATATAAAACAATAGTGCAAATTATTTTCCATGAGAGACTATTCACAACAGATATTTCCCAGATCTCACAGAATTGTACATGAATTGGTTCTACTCGTTGTCATTCGGTGGGTAATTACCTGTGGCTGATTGCCGAGCAGTCATCTTGCCTGTTACTGTTAGTTACACAAGATGACATAACACTGCCGCCAGGCGGCTTCCACTTAGCCATGTACTATTCCCAGTAAGTGGCGCCAACGGCCATGAATACGTGTCCGATGTTGTGCACAGTAAGTTTAATACTGGAAATGTGAGATATGCTACAGATAATGATAAAACACTCCATACACTTCACGTCCTATCTCCAAGTGGCACGTCACGAATATCACTTACCGGAAACAGTTAAACTAGCATGATTTGGTAAAGCGGAAACTGCGCGACGCTGACCTTGTTTTGTATGTTCACCAGGAGAGGGCGCCACCGACGACCTTCGAGCTGCTCAAACACCAGATGAGAGTTCACGAGCTGAAGGTGAGCCTGGACCCGACCGACCTCAGCTCCCTGCACATCAACATCCAGCTGCAGCCCATCCCACAGGGGAGGCTCTTCCCCGTCGCCCTGCTGCTACGGTAAGTCCCCACCACCAGGCACCAGCCCTCGTAGGGCCGCCCAGAAAGTACAACATTCTCTGAAAGGTTTCACCCCCTTACCACCCCTCTCCATCTTGTATGTGAAAGATTTAAGAATACCCAACATTTCACGATGTCTGTATCCCCACACTTTCCCTCGCTGTGTATGTACTTTATGGGTGGCCCCAATTGAGCGCGGTTCCATGCTCAGATACGTTGCAACAAAGGCGATCCCAAGAAGTAGGTGCGCAAAATTTCTGAAAAAAATCAATTGATTGAAAAGGGGATATATGCAAGATTTTCAATATTTTGCAAGCTCCCAGGCACCACACGTACATTGTGGATGGCTGGCCCCTTACTGAGTGTGGTTCCATGTTTATAAACGCTGCAATGGCAGTGTGGTAGGCTAGCAGTTCACAGCTTGTTCGCACACTGGGTGTATTTACTCTCCCCGAGTCAACCTATATACCTAGTAAAAGGTGCAGGGACCCAGTATGTGAGCATTTGTTCCTTTATATGCTCAGCCATTTTCCTTTGATGAAGATTTCTGTCACTGCTATTGTAAAATGGCTACCATCTCGAGGTGTTTCATTTCAGGAGATAATGCCCCTACATGTGAATTAGGCAGTGAATGTACGTGTTTGGTGTACAACATTTCAGTTTCGTTCGCAGATCGCAGAGACTTGTTCTCCATCACTTTAAGGACGTCATTCATCTTTTATCTCACCCCTGGTATTTTTCCCCGTAGATTTAACATTGGGAACTTGTACTCAACGCCCAATGGGCAATGATGACACAAATACTATTTAATTAGTCAATGACAGGGGTGAGATAAAATCTTGACTACACTTGATCGATATCAGCTGAAAATACGTCATTTGTTTTGGTTTGCTGTGTAATCTCAGTCGGCTTTGCCTCGTGAGATCACTGGTTGATGCTCTAGGGTTATATACTCATGGCATATTTTTAGCGGCCATGGATCTTGATGCAGTTCCATCGTTCTCTGTTACGCCATTTTGCTGATATATGTATTGCATAATCAGGGTAATGTATATATATGACCTAATTATACCGCCATATATGGCATTATGTGACGGATATGCATGTGATTGTTACTCCGATATGCATCAGGCCCGCCATTAAGTGGATCTCCCTGCGACGTCAACTCATTTCTCTGACGGGAATTCCTGATGTCATTTTCAGTTTGTAGTTTGTAAGTGGACCTATTGCAACACGGAATAATATGGTGTGCTACAAGGGTACCTTGACACAATAATCAATCAATAAATGCTATTTGACCTTGGTTCTTCGGCCTCATATTATTCGCATCTCATTCCATTAGTGTTTAGTTATCGTGAAGTTTAGCACGGTTTCGTGACAAAGGTGTTAGACATACATGAAAAGCGGCAACAACAGTGCAAGCAAAAACGGGCAAAACGAAGTCTAATTTCTAGTTCTTATGAAACCGGGCAAACCGTGTTTGGGGTCTGTCTTGTCCTCCGGGCAGCTACTTGTGTTGTCACGGAACTAGTCAACCCTGATCTGTCCATATGGTGTCACAGACGCCATCTAGACATGTCACGAAACTCGTGAAACAGGCCCCAGGTCTATTTCACAGATGCTAGGTCCCAGGGGGTCGTTTTATTTTCAACTCTCCTGGGGACTCTCCTCGCCCACGAGGGATAGCTCCATTGAGGATAATTTTCAGGAGATCTCCTCAATCTCGTTCGATTTACCCTGTCCTCGGGAGGGAGAGAAATCCTCGGCCGAAGTCTCCTTTGAGAGAGCCCCAGGAGAAAATAAACCTGTAGGAGACTTTTGAGGAGACTTGAAAGAGAGGCTGTGTATATTGCAGGTGGTGGCACATAGTGGTATTTTTGGGAACTAATTTCATCATTTATGAACGTATGTTAATCTAAGTAACTAGCACAGTAATTCTCCATCTGAGACCTCCAGTTTTAATTAAAATCATAATAAATATATTTCCGATAGTTCAAATGAATTAAATAGCTTTTATTTGTTATTTTGAATCACCCAAGACACCCCTAGACGTGTCCCCAGCCAGGAGAGCTGCAGGACACTTTTCAGGAGCTCTCCTGGCCCCAGGACTGAAAATAAAGCGATATTTCAGGAGACCTCCTAGAATCTGGCCCAAGACTCTCCTTCCCCGGGAGACTTTGAAATATCGAACTCAAACTGTCCTGGGACCTCTCCCCGGGCGCCCCAGGACTCCTCGGGCAGAAAATAAAACACCCCCCAGGTCACTTAGAGCTGCAGTGCCCGTCCACCTGAGGGGCGTGTAGCGGTCGGCCGGCGGTGACTCGCCGTGTCGGGCCGCTCACCTGTCACCACCTGCCCTGACCTGGTGAGGGAGGTCGAGGCTCCAGTGTGCCGTATAACCCGAGCAGCGTGTGTGTGTGTGTGTGTGTGGTGTAGAGGCGGGGGACGTATCGGCCGTGTCAGATCATGGTCTATGATCCATGGAGGATCAGCTCTAGTGATCTGCGTCCTATTGAGAAGGAACTGCATCGAGATCCATAGGCACTGAGGATACCCCATCAGTTTGGGCTGCGGAGTAATCACGTAAAGGATGAGTGAGATTATGCATCAGACCGGAATGGATGCCGTATTTTCAGTGGCTACAGATGGAGCGCGGTTCAGATTTTATCTCAGCCCTATCACTGACTGATTGGCTAACGCCTCTGGCTTCATCTCCCATTGATTGGATTACAAAGCCGCATTTCAACGCATGTCTCTTGTATTTGTTATCAATCTTCTCGAATAAATGAAACCCAGTAATGGCCACATCAAAGGATTTATCAACAGGTACTATTTCTTTGCTTTCCAGTACAAAAGGACTATTTTCTGGTAATTAATGGCTTTGAGGATGGGTTTCAAATCCTTTATCAATGATTATGGGTTCTGACAACATTGAAACAATGGGTTTTGGTTTACTGCGGACCTGTACATATTCAATGCGGACTTTATAATCGGTGCATGATAAAATCCATGTCAAATGACTCTAAGTCGTATTACCCTGGGCTTATATCCCCGATTTACATCACCGTAAATCCTCTTAAATCAGTCTCCCCCAGATCCGGGGTCCACTGCTGCCACTGCACAGAATGTATAAACTCCCCACTTCTAATTGGGCCTTGATTTTCTGATATCTCTGAAATAACAAGGCTTTGGACGTGGTCCGATAATAAGAACAACATGTCTGTCTGCTCTAATTGTCTCGACAATATGTCGGCTGGCCGAGCGATCCGCCGATGGTGTGCCTGCCCGGGCCCGGTCCTAAAAGACTGACATTCACAGGGCCTTAATTGCAGGAAGCCATTGCAGGTTAATTGACACGAGAGTCGCTGCCTGAGCAATGGTTTCCGCAGTCATTGTGGCCAATAATAGCAGCGCCACCCGCCATCTTGTCAGCGCCAGCGCCAGCCGCCATCTTGCGGGCGTGTCAGCAGCCGAGCGGGGCGCCACGCAGCGGCCAGGGGAGGAGTTATGGGAGCGGGGAAGGCGGAAGGCGGAGGAACGCCGACTGGGACAGTGGAGGATGATGGGATCGGCGTGACGTCATGTGTGTCGTGTGTGTGGGGGGGGGGGGTGTAGGTTTATACGTATGTGTGTGTATTTTAATGTGGGTGTAGGACTTTATTCATGTGTGTGTGTAAATGGAAGTGGAAGTGTGTTTATAGTTGTGGGTGTAAATTAGCTCCTTGAAGATATGTGTGTAGGTGTATAATGGTTCTCGTGATTTAGCTCCCGCGCCACCGGCAGCTCACAGGGCCATATTACGGTGTGTGTGTTTGTCTGCGAATATGATGCCCAGAAGTGTGCGTTTAAATGTGTAGGTGTAAGGGCGCGTTTATGTGCAGATGTGCATGTTTGTAGCTGTTCATACAGCGTGTGGGCGTGTGTGTGTGAGAGAGGGGGGGTGAAGCCGATCCCACGACGGCAATCAATCCCAGAATCCCCGGCACACGCACCCCACTTCCGGCCGCCATTTTGCCCCGCACTACTGACGGTCTGATTTAGACTTAAACCTCAAACTTCTGACACGAGGCGTCTTCAAAACGAGGCGCCTTCTTTTAGCAGACGACAAACACTTTCCCGCCAAAAAGGCGCGGGCGGGAAGGCGCAGTGTTTTCACCGCCAGCTATACTCCATTTCAAAGCAGGAAGCTCGGTAGGGGGCGCCACATCCACGCTACTCTCGACTTAGGAGCACGCGGGGATTACCCATGATGCACTTTGTCCTACTCGCATCGGAGAAATGTTGATGGCGCCGCCATCAATGCGCCACCTATCAATCAGAAAAAACACCATCAGATGTAGTGACTAGAAGCCACTAGAAGCCACTCAGTCGTATCTTCAACGGCGTGCTGGCTTCCAACTGGCTTCCACTGAGTACTGCTATCTGTGTGAGGGAAGCAAACCCCAGCCGTCATGTTTATTTAGCTAACTGCAGCGCCCACCCTTCACCTCCATTGTGGTGGAGGTGTAAGAGGAGCCGCGATAGAAAGCCGGGACAATATAAGCCAGTAAGCCGGCATAAGCAGGGGTTTTACTGCCACCATTGGGAGTGTACCAAATCAGAAGAGTGGGCAATCTGATCGCGGGCTGACGTTTCTAATTAGGTAATTGTGTGCGCGCATTTAAGGTCATTTGCGGAGGTAAATGGATGTGGCTTGAAGCAGGAGGCTGGTGGCTGTGTCTCTAAGCACGTGTAAGAGGCCTGCTGTGTGCTGGTTTTCTCAAGGTTAATGAGCCCGGGCCTTACAGGGAGGCGGAGCTTACAGGGCCCGGCTGGTAGAGGGGCCCTGGGCCCGCTCCGATGGGGATTAAGGGTGACAGAACCTACGCGCACCCAACACCCCCGAACCAGCTCAGCACAAGCAGGCAGCTGTGGGGGCCGCTCGGTACGCAGAAGGGAAGAGTTCCCTTAAGGGTGATTCAGACTAAGCGATTCTTGTACCTCCCGAGGCTTTTATTGGCAACAAAGTTCCCTGCGATTCTCCACTGGAATGTAATTGCTAAGTATGACACCCTGAAAATTGGATTCCCTGCAACTCCATTTCAAATCCAATGCCAAAGGGCATTCATCATCAGCAAATGTTCCTCTCCAAGTACACAATTGATTTTGGGTTTAAACCAGTTTGAACATTTTCCTGTATTTCCATACATTTCTTATTCTCCCTCTGGTCTCCTCTTGTGTGATTTCCACCCCTGGGATATTTGTCACCAACGAGCGTACTCAGCAGCAGGGCATAAATTGCAGGCTCAAATATCGCGTAGTCTGAATCGCCCTTTATCGCGCCACTCTGCAGCGAGAAGTTCACGCCTCCCACTGAGCGCCTACAAGTGCGCGCAGGGCCCCCACCAGAGGGAGCCACGTCGGGGGCGAACAGGGAGAGTAATGGGAGCCTGTGATTGAGCGGGGACTGGGGAGCCAGCAGTCGCACCTAAAGGGCAGAGCAACAGGATAAGTGTGACCAAAGGGATGGCTTGAGCAATAGGATTACCATTAGCAAAAGCAGGGCCGAGCAACACTAAGCAAGCTCAAGACGAAACATGCGATTGAAGCAGCCACTGCGATGAGAGGGGGGGAGAGTGATATTAGGTTAGGAATATTTTGTGGTAATGAGAAGATTGGATAGAGATTAATTTGTAAGGATTGATCTGGCATGAGGGCAGGTTATCAATTGGGTGGTGGTGTTCCTTTGAGAAAATCGAATAAGGATTAGTGATTGTGAGACCTGAAGGAGCTTACACTGTCTCTACATGAGGAGCTCGTTTAGGCACACCACATGTGACGCAGTAGTGTCTGTGTGAGCGTCATGCATCGAAAGACTCAATATCGATAATTATCATCCCTCAATCCGCCATTATCCTTCACTGAAAATGTGACTTTGATAATTTAGCAGCCAGGCCCATTGGTAACACGTCAAAAGAGTCAAGCTGCGGACTCTTTCTTCGATATTTATTTTTGCTTACGCAGACTTCTCCTCACCCTCAATAGGCACCGTACTAAAGGTGGTGGGGAGTTGGCTCTGTGGGGAAGAGCGCTGGACTCATCATCACAAGGTTGTCAGACCTTGTTGGTTTGAGTCCCGCTGCAGCTACTTTTCTCCTTCACCCCCAGCGGTAGTAGACTTACTGCTATATATATCAAAGGCTAGTCCTTTTCATACCGTGTCTATGTGGTGTGGTGTACAGTCACCTTTCCCCTTCATTCCCAGCAGTGGTAGACTTACTGCTATATCAAAGACCAGTCCTTATCATACCATGTTTATATGGTGTGGTGTGCAGCCACCTTTCCCCTTCATTCCCAGCAGTGGTTCGCTTACTGCTGTACCAAAGGCCAGTCCTTCTCATACCGTGTCTATGTGGTGTACAGCCACCTTTCTCCTTCATTCCCAGCAGTGGTAGACTTACTGCTATATCAAAGACCACTCCTTCTCAGACCATGTTTATATGGTGTGGTGTGCAGTCACCTTTCTCCTTCATCCCCAGCAGTGGTACGCTTACTGCTATATCAAAGACCAGTCCTTTTCATACCATGTCTGTGTGGTGTGGTGTGCAGCCACCTTTCTCCTTCATCCCCAGCAGTGGTACGCTTACTGCTATATCAAAGACCAGTCCTTCTCATACCATGTCTATGTGGTGTCAGGGTAAATATAAAGAGATGGGATTTCTGCCTGAATTCATCAAGCAGTGAGAAAAGTTGAACCTTGAGAAATTCTGGAAAGGCCCTGTAATGGTTGCCTGGACATTAAATTAAACAAACACCGCGCGCCAGAATAGTTAATTAACTAGATGTCACGCGACTCAGAATATAGATGACATGAGGATTTTGTCATTTGTGACTGACGGAAACCCCTGAGGGCATATGGCTACGTGAGTAGTCTACAGAAAGTGACCTTCTGATCAGCCGCGCCGTCTTTGGACATAACTCCTCACATTCTAGGTTTGATTCCTGGACCACTGCTGTGAGTCCAGCAGCGTGGAGCCTCTAGAGTTACATATCTTGATGGCCGACTTACTGTGATAATTTCATTTAGCTCTTTCATAACGTTAGCTGCACCTAAGAACCTGAGGTACTTCTAAGAAGACAAACTATCGAGCTTCATCTCTTCACAAGGCGAACTAAATAATGAAACAGCTGCATCGTGTGGCATTGACATGTTGTTGTTATGACAGGTTTAGTTTTATGAATTTATCAGAAAGTACTGATGTTAGAATCTTCCAAAGCATCATCTATAATTTCTACTTTTTGTAGTAGCTGTTATTGCTAAAAGGTGTCTTTAGTCGTCTTTAAATAAGGATTGCCCTAAGAGTTAATCAATACAATACATGTAAAGATATTCCACTATAATGTCATATTGACTACGGTTGATTAATTCAATGGCTCAAACATGGTAAATTCCTGCTCCATGACGCCTCATTTAGTGCGGCTCCTTGATTCATGCAGTGCCCGGTGTTCCCGACGTCTACTTAACGCGGGAGACGGGAGGCTGATTCCTCTGGCCTAGATTCCCTTCTCCTCAGGGACGAGCGCCGTAATAGAATCAGGACCGGATCATATACTTGATCGTGCAAACAAGATAAGGTGAGCGCGCCGGGTCGAGGCGCTGGGGCGAGCCAGGGGGAGCGCCGTGCTTTATAGCGCACAGAGTGATTGCTAGTTCCGCCATCATCCGCCAAGAAATTGTAATATAGCGCCACTGTAGTCGGGGGACAGCCACTATTTTCTGCTATCATAATCTATTGGTAATCGTGAGACGAGGCTAAAACCCTTTTATGGCAAATCAGAAATTTTTTTTTTAGATAAAATCTATTGATACTGGACCTGCAACCAAGTGTTTTGCTGTTTTGTGTCGTGGGCGGGAAAGATGGCCGCTTCCATAACACAATAGCTATGTGCCCTGTAGTGAGGGAATTCAGACTGATGGGAGGCAGGGGGGGGGGGGAATAGGGCCCCGAGCTATATGACCCGCTGATAACAGCGATAACATAGAAACTCGTGCGTTATTGGAAAACTCGCCGCCGCATGATTTAAAGGAGTATTTGCCCTATTTTGGAGAAAATAACAAGCCGATATTTAGTTGCAGGCTTGGAATTTCTTCACTTCCAGGCAATATTAGTATCCTCTTGTAGCAACAGTGTAGCAACAGATTAGACAAGTACCAACAGACCTCATATCAGCATGAAAGAGTGATTGTTTTTTATACAAAGGCAGGAGAAATCTAAACGGGGCGGGTTGGTTTCGGGGCGAGTTCTCCCGCAGTCAGCGCATGTCTATAGCTGAGAATGTGGGTCATTCCCAGAGGCGCGACGCTATAGCGGGGCTATTAATAGCTCATCGAGCAGCTCACCTATACGGTGGCGCCGTCTATGGGGTTTTCTCGCGTTAAATGAGCCTATGCCGCGCCTAGGGCCCCCAGATTGGCCTGGTTATCAGGCAGTGTCCGTTTCACAAGGCTCTGATGGGTAACACGAATAGGGAATCTGTTATCATCGTTTTCCATGCGAAACCGTCAAACTAATGACGTGATTTCAATCTTTGTAAATGGAGGTGAATTTCCTGGTATGAATGATGGCTGCATGGAAATAGGGGATAAAAGAGCGGCATCTCTTAATCTTCATCCCTGACGAGAATGCTGAATGAGACCAGTTAACGTCACACATACGATGCTGGAGCGGGGCAGGGCGTGGCCGCGCGGGCCGGAGACGGCAGATAAATGGTTAGTCAGGGCGTGGTGCGTCAAGCCAAGTCGACGGTAATTGGCCTTTTGTGCCCCACCCTCGCATGTAACATGATTTGTGATTGGTCTAAACCATGCACTGTTGGCACCAGAGGCCACGCCCAGAGACGCTATTGAGTTGAGTAATTACCCGGCTGCTTACAGGTATCGCCCGCTATGGGTATCGCTCATTACGAGTATCGCCCGCTACGGGTATCGCCCTCTACGGGTATTGCCCGCTGCAGGTATAGCCCGCTACGGGTACTGCCTGCTACGGCTATCACCCGCTATCGGTATCGCCTGCTGCGGGTATCGCCCGCTATCGCTTCAGAATATTCCCTCGGCTATCGTTTCATTTATATCCCTGGGCGCTCCAAACTCGATAACAAACGAGGACAGAGACCAGACACTCATCAGTTTCTTAACATCAGACATGGTGTTAACAATAGCCTCATATCGCCTTCCCAGTGCTCAGATGCCTCTGGCTGGATCTCGGTCTGTCATCACCTTATTATCCACCTAACACGCAGTCGTTATACTGGAGCTGTGGGGACTGTGTAATTCACCGCGAGGAGACCCTGACACGCAGAAATCATTTGGCCATTTGTCTTTTCTTTAACAACTTAAATTTTCAATAGTGAATGATAAATACAATATATACCGTTTTAGATAAGAGCGGTCGTATTCTCCTCAGACTATACCCTGTGTAATATTCGCTTGGATATTACTACACATCTAGTGAAGTTTGTACTCCCACTTCTCGATAGTCTATTTTAAATTTACCATGAAGCCAGTATAGGTATCGAGTCTTAATTTAGTGAAGACTGAAGATCCCTGCGAGGCAACGTCGCTACGAGAAGACTGAAGATCCCTGCGAGGCAACGTCCCTACGAGAAGACTGAAGATCCCTGCGAGGCAACGTCCCTACGAGAAGACTGAAGATCCCTGCGAGGCAACGTGAAAGCTGTGTGTGCACGTGCCTGAAACTTTGGCTCGAACCTGACCTGATTGGAAGGTGAGCAAAGTTTCAGGTGTGTGTAAGCACAGCGCCTCGACTCTACAGGACAGGTGTCTGCACACGAGGTGTCTCCACACGAGGTGTCTCCACACGAGGTGTCTGCACACGAGGTGTCTCCACATGAGGTGTCTGCACACGAGGTGTCTGCACACGAGGTGTCTGCACACGAGCTGTCTGCACACGAGCTGTCTGCACACGAGGTGTCTGCACACGAGGTGTCTGCACACGAGGTGTCTGCACACGAGGTGTCTGCACACGAGGTGTCTGCACACGAGGTGTCTCCACACGAGGTGTCTCCACACGAGGTGTCTGCACACGAGGTGTCTGCACACGAGGTGTCTGCACACGAGGTGCCTGCACACGAGGTGTCTCCACACGAGCTGTCTCCACACGAGGTGTCTCCACACGAGCTGTCTTCGCATGATGTGTCTCAAAACAAGGTGTCTGCATGTAAGGAATTTCAAGAAAGAGCTGCAACAAGTGGCTTCAATACTGGCTTCTTGTTCAATGTAAGGCTTCAACAAGTGTGTTCACTGAATGGCATCTAAACGTACCTTTTTCTCTTTTTGGAGCTTTTATCTATCCTTAAGCATTCACTTCCTATCTTCCCGGTCCCTCAGGCATTGAAATCGAATTTTTCCTACTTCTATAATACTTTCCTCTGAATGCTCAAAAATCTTTACTGAGTAGATTCAGCATGTGGCCTCAAAGTGGACCTTTGAATTGTGGCTTCAACATAGAACTCCAAACTAAAGGCCGTAAGAAGTCGCTAGATGTAGTGAGACATTTCTCATGACAGAATACGACCACAGTGATGAGCACCCTCCCCTTACCACAGCCTCTATCCCCGCCATCCCCGACTGCCGCTAACTGGAGGCAACACACTCCCACCACCACACCACCATTATATACAGCCTCCACCCCCCACACTCCCACCACCACACCACCATTATATACAGCCTCCATCCCCCACACTCCCACCACACCACCATTATACACAGCCTCCACCCCCCACACTCCCACCACACCACCATTATACACAGCCTCCACCCCCCACACTCCCACCACCACACCACCATTATATACAGCCTCCACCCCCACACTCCCACCACACCACCATTATACACAGCCTCCACCCCCCACACCCCCACCACCACACCACCATTATACACAGCCTCCACCCCCCACACTCCCACCACCACACCACCATTATACACAGCCTCCACCCCCACACTCCCCCACGCCCTCAGCCTGCAGAGTCCTAATCAAATGTCCGCCACAATCAGTGGTCCGCATGTCCTGCGAGTAGAGCAGAGGCTGAAGGGGCGGGGTGGGGTGGGGTGGGCATGTAGGGTGGAGACATGGAGTGGGAATGTAGAGTAGAGTGTGAGTGTAGTGTGGGTGTGTAGGCTGAGAATGTAGTGTGGGTGTGTAGGCTGAGAATGTAGTGGGGCGGTGTAGGGAGGGTGTGTGGACAGTGTAGGGTGGAGATGTAGAGTGGAGTATTGATACTGAGCAGTACTTGGGGCAGTGGGTTTGCAGAGTAGAGTAGGGATATTGGGCAGGATGTGGGGAGTTGGTAAGCAGAGTGGAGTAGGTATATTTAGCAGTATTCGGGGTGTTCTGAGTGGAGTAGGGACATTTAGCAGTATGCGGGGTGCGGGGAGTGTGTATGCAGAGTGGAGTAGGGACATTTAGCAGTATTCGGGGTGTTCTGAGTGGAGTAGGGACATTTAGCAGTATGCCGGGTACGGGGAGTGGAGTAGGGACATTTAGCAGTATGCGGGGTACGGGGAGTGGAGTAGGGACAATTAGCAGTATTCGGGGTGTTCTGAGTGGAGTAGGGACATTTAGCAGTATGCGGGGTACGGGGAGTGGAGTAGGGACAATTAGCAGTATGCAGAGCGCGGGGAGTGGAGTAGGGACATTTAGCAGTATGCAGGGTACAGGGAGTGGAGTAGGGACATTTAGCATTATTCGGGTGCGGGGATTCTACTGGGGACCTGGGATGTACACACAGCACACCGACTCTTGTAGCCTCTCACTCTGGGGAATTGCCGCGCCTTTTCAGACGTGTCCTTTATGTCTGACTCCGATTGGCGGGCAGGAAAATAGAATTTAATTTACTTAAAGCCGTCAGAGGAACGTAGCCGCCTGCTGGCCAATCCCCGCTCGCCCCATCCCATTGTTTCCTTTGAATTGGCGCGGAGGAACGCCCAGAGTCGGGGGCAATTGGAAATGTCCCTCGGGTTCACCAGGCCACCGCTAGGGGGACACAAGCAACCAGCGTCTGATTCCCAAAATAGACTATGTTTCCATGACAACAAAAGTGGGGTCGGTTGGCTGCGTGCGCACCCTCTGTGTATTAATCTGGTGCCGACTCGCCAAGCCATTGGCTCCTTGACAACCAACCAATTAGAGAAGGCCTTACAACAAAGCCCGCGGCCGCTGGACGGCGTCCCCGCGTTGCCCGGATGTTGGGGGAAATTATCTGTTCCTCGGTGCTGAGACCAGGAACGCCGAGTCCATCATGGCCGACCGGTGACGTCACATCCGCTGCTCGCTGCCTGGTTATTCGGTTAATTATCGCTCGTTACTTTCAACTAATTGACCACGACGCCCCTACTAACCTACTCATATAAGCTCGATTGCTATTGGCTGACAAAAGCTTCGACAATTTCTTTTACCTTCCTGTAAGAGATGGGATTAGAGTGGAGCCCCGTGAAGTCCATCTAGCTTATCGGTCACCCTGGTGACCAGTGGCCAGTTTCCACCCACTGACTTCTTGACTTCTGAGAGATTTCTGAAGCTAGGATCCATTTCTTCACCAACACGATCCGCCCAGTCCGAATTATCGGTGGCCTTTTTCATCCGCCAAATGTCGCAACTATCCCGACCAACATCCGTCCGTTTGTGTCTGGTCGGTTATTTTCTATTGACCGATATTTTCTCTACAGCTCCATAAGATCATAATTCAAATAGGAACAGAAGCAAACTTTAACTACTCTTTAAGCACATAGCTATCCAGTTATGGGGACTGCAAACAAAATACCAGATGGCGGGTGTGCCTATCAAAAGAATATAACAGAGGTTGATCCCAACTAATGCACAAACAAAGATATTGAGTTTACGTCTCATTATTTTACGCTTACGTATTATATTTTTTCTAATTTCAGGAAGTGTAGAGTACAAGGTAGTTTGCAATTAGCAGGTTTTGTATGCCCTTCAGCAGTTAAAATACATATCATTAAGAGTTTAGCAACTATATATTTGTGCCTAGAATAAACGTTGTTGAGGTTATTTATGAAAAATAACTAAATAAAACCCCCGATGTTACACTTGTGAGGAGGACCGTCGACTCGGTTCTCTGGGAGCGACATGATGCCTGCTGATAACGCTTATCTTGGTGTAGCACGTGTAAGCCACATCCTGATAACACTGTGAATTACAGATCCTTCTGTTATCTGAAACGATGTGTATTGCCAATCAATGGCACTCATTATTCTGTAGGACTTTATACAGCTTCCGATAGAAAGATCCCTGGTGTCCCTCACTCGCTTATTTGAGACTAACTTTTCCACTTTTCCAAGGAAATCGACGTTTTTATTTCCAGTTTGTAAAATTATTTGTCGCGTATAAAACAAAGATAGTATAGTTTGAGCCAATTAAACAGTGGATTGAAAGTCCTCACATACCCACAGCCCGGTCGCATGGCCGATACTGATCTGTTTGCCATGTTTTCTCAGTCTCTCTGAGGCAGTTAACTCTACATGGAAAATGTTCCCAATATTTTCATTCTGACATCCCTGTAGCTTTGCTCTCCATCTTGGTTGCTATGGGCGTCTCTTGACGGCCTTCACCTTGCTTGGTCTTAGCCAATCAGAGCTTTAGTCCGGTGTTATTTTCTCCGGCGCACCACGCCCGTATCGACTCGCCAATAGAACTACTTTCAGACACTCTGTGAAATTGTATGCCATAGCATCATCCTCAGCATTGAAGAACAATCGTCATGTTGTACCCACAATCCTCAAGGTGGAAATGTGCAAAGAACGAGAGGCATTTATGAAAAATGATCAGGAAGATCGCGAAGTACTTTATATGTTTGCGAATTGATCACCACCCATGTGGTGTAAAAGCAGTGAGAAAAAGCTGAACCTTGAGATATTCTAGAAAGGGCCTGTAATGGTTCACCGGACGTTAACTCATACAAACACAAAAAACAAACGAAAAAGCTAGACCCGTATCGTGCTTGATTTGTAGCGTCGTGTCCAGATACATATATCTCTCGCAGTCGGCACTGGGCTCGGCCATGATGCCTCCACGTGTCGTCAGGCCGTTATCTCGGGGCTTACCCACATAATGGCGACACGCTCACAATCCCGCCGGCCCTGCTCCGCACCCACTACCTTCCTGCAAGCTGATTGGTTTAGCCATGGCACTGTGGACCATCACAGCCAATCAGGGGCCGGCAAAGCGGGCGCCAATTGGATTAATAAAACTTTCACTAGCCGCCCGCGTCTCAACGACGCAACGAACGCCGCCGCCCCGTACCACGTGACCCGCTCGCCGCGCCGCCTAGCGAGCGGGCCTGACGTCATGTCAAACCGAGGTCAGGCAAAGGTCAAGGCCGCCCTAGAAGTGCCCGGCCGGTAGACGTCGTCTCGGGCGGGCAGGAAACGCCGTGCCCGCTAAGAGGGTGTCATGGCGGCTGTGGCCTCCGGTGCTGGTGGTCCTCCGCCTAAAACGCCGCCTAAGATTATTGGATGCAATATGGATGCAGTTGTGGACGCCTAATGCGGATACCCCACACATAACTATGCATGTAGAAGGCGTGCGGCAATAGCCGGGGGAGGTTGGCGGGGGACGTTCTTCTGTGCCTGTCTTATCCAGATAAATGTAATCCATGGATTGTAATCCATTTATCACAAAACCTACAACTCCGGCATTTTCGGTTATGGATGTTTCATGTAGTAATCATTGAATATTCATATCCATAATGATACGACGTTTCCGCCCCGGTCGTCTTTATGAATTATTGTACAACAGATTTTAGCACATATATGCAAAAGGATATTATGGAATAAGCTTATTGATGTGAGCAGCATTAGCAGATGTTGACTCTAAACGGCATCAAATCAGAGACTATGAATTGAATGGCTGTTCTCCTCGAGGCTGCAACACTGAACTAAGCTCTAACGTATTTAGAAGCACAAGAAGCAGACGACAAAGACCTTTGCCGCCATTTCGCTCTGAAAACCATAACTCTCATAGAAGACCTATAGTGATTGGCTCCGAGGTCAGTTGAGGAAGGATGCTTAGCAAATCAGCGGGCGCGTTTCAAGCCCCCGAGGCCAGAGTGTCTGCTGACCCTGTTATATATTCTCTCTGGCTTTAAGCCTGTTTCTTTAAGGATTCTCACCAGAATTCTGACTCTATAACTTAGAGTTTATGAGAAAGAAAAGATAATCCTGGTAGCAAATTATGCACACGATTGTATTGAGCAGTATGTTTTTCAACGCCAATATTTTTTCACTGTCAGGTTTGGTGATTCTGTTGAAATTGGTGCAAAAGACCATTTCTTGGATGGATTTTTTTTCACTGATTTAAGTCAGATAAGAATGATCATGATGAAGAAAACACGCATAGAGCCTGTGAGAATCTGTCAGAGGGCTAGACATCGGCCCCCGTCGTCGTTAAACGATGAACACTAATCCACCCTGCTGGCTACCTGCCTGTCGCCTGGTTAATCTGCGAGGATTTGCCAAATCCCAGCCTCTGACATCTCCCCCGGCTGTGGCCGTCGGCTCTAGTCTCTGGTGGGGCAGAAACAGCTCCTAATCACCCTCCCAGACGAGGAGGGGCACGGACGTGAGGGGGAAAGTGTGGACAAACAGACATGGCAGCTTTCCATGTTTCCATGAAAACACAGGTTTTCAGTATATATGATGTTTGTTGTAGTTTTCCCCACCCAGGTTCATTTGGTTTGCTTATGGTTAATGGAAGATTCAGGTTTGCGAAAAATGAGGATCTAGTTCTGTAAAGAAAACTTGAATATTCAACTCCACCCAGCTCTCATAGAGCCGGGGTTCGGTCACTGCTCGATAGTCGTGTTAGCAACCTAGTGTTTCTACCAGTATATAATGTTCTCTGTTTTCCTGTGCAAAACACAAACCTCATTCGAGTAATCTAAACAATGGTTTGAGCCTCCATATATAGACACCCTCAACCCCATGCTGTGGATGGCAGCGACATGTTTTCTACATTTCGCATCCTGGAGAAAAGAGTCCTGTTACTTGCAATATGTTTATATTCGTAATTATTGTATGTGAGGAAAACCAAGAGCAATGAAAACAGTCCCTTTGTAGGGCTGATGTTTTCCCTCTTTTTCAGCTGTCACTATTCCCCTAGAAGAGGGTAACAGTTGAGGGGAGATACCAGTTCACCGGAGCTAAAACAGTTCCAATATCTATATAAACCACAGGCACTTATTTGATATCTCTGAAAACATACATGTGGTTATCGGTAAAAGTATAAACTGGGATTTACCAAGGTAGAACTACCAATGGTAATGCTATCTCTGAGGTTCAGGTTGTGAGGAGTGTGTGGGTGACTCGTATACACCATGCTGGGGCTAGGTGTCTCTCAGGTGAGACCGGGCCTTCCTACATGTCCCTCCATGAATCATTGAGGCGTGACTTGTTGTGGATGCGCATGGCCGCCCGTGGTGGCCCCGTCACACCGCACGGGGCGCCAGTGTGCCTCCGGTCGCGGGGGAGTAATCGCAATGCATATTCCAGCCCAAATTCCCGCCCAAATTTGCATCCGCACCGCGCGACCCGGGCCCAAAACACGATTATGTGAGGCCCCTGCAACGTAATTACGGCCAGTGGCGCTTCTTATTTCATTATGCAGATGCGATCACTTCTCAGGCGTGTTGCCGAGGCCAGCAAGTCATTTGTGACGGGCCCCTAATGAGGTTACAATGACCAATCGGATTGCAGCTTTCCGTTGTCCCGACAACAAGGGCTCACGTGCGCCTGCGCAGCTGGTTCGTGGTCGATGAGGATGGAAGAGAAGGGAATGAGAAGGAGGTCAGCCGAGATGGAGAATGAGGGGGCAGCCGGGTTAGACGGAGAGTCAGCCGAGTTGGAGAATGAGGGGGCAGCCGGGTTAGACGGAGAGTCAGCCGAGATGGAGAATGAGGGGGCAGCCGGGTTAGACGGAGAGTCAGCCGAGATGGAGAATGAGGGGGCAGTCAGGTTAGACGGAGAGTGACCCGAGATGGAGAATGAGGGGGCAGCCGGGTTAGACGGAGAGTCAGCCGAGATGGAGAATGAGGGGGCAGTCAGGTTAGACGGAGAGTCAGCCGAGATGGAGAATGACGGGGCAGCCGGGTTAGACGGAGAGTCAGCTGAGATGGAGAATGAGGGGGCAGCCGGGTTAGACGGAGAGTCACCCGAGATGGAGAATGAGGGGGCAGCCGGGTTAGACAGAGAATCATCTGAGATGGAGAATGAGGGGGCAGCCGGGTTAGACGGAGAGTCAGCCGAGATGGAGAATGACGGGGCAGCCGGGTTAGATGGAGAATCACCAGAGATGGAGAATGAGGGGGCAGTCAGGTTAGACGGAGAGTGAGTGGAGATGGAGAATGAGGGGGCAGTCAGGTTAGACGGAGAGTCAGCCGAGATGGAGAATGAGGGGGCAGCCGGGTTAGACGGAGAGTCAGCCGAGTTGGAGAATGAGGGGGCAGCCGGGTTAGACGGAGAGTCAGCCGAGATGGAGAATGAGGGGGCAGCCGGGTTAGACGGAGAGTCAGCCGAGATGGAGAATGAGGGGGCAGCCGGGTTAGACAGAGAGTCAGCCGAGATGGAGAATGAGGGGGCAGTCAGGTTAGACGGAGAGTCAGCCGAGATGGAGAATGAGGGGGCAGCCGGGTTAGACGGAGAGTCAGCCGAGATGGAGAATGAGGGGGCAGCCGGGTTAGAGGGAGAGTCAGCCGAGTTGGAGAATAAGGGGGCAGTCAGGTTAGAGGGAGAGTCAGCCGAGTTGGAGAATGAGGGGGCAGCCGGGTTAGACGGAGAGTGAGTGGAGATGGAGAATGAGGGGGCAGTCGGGTTAGACGGAGAGTCAGCCGAGTTGGAGAATGAGGGGGCAGCCGGGTTAGACGGAGAGTCAGCCGGGATGGAGAATGAGGGGGCAGCCGGGTTAGACGGAGAGTCAGCCGGGATGGAGAATGAGGGGGCAGCCGGGTTAGACGGAGAGTGAGTGGAGATGGAGAATAAGGGGGCAGCTTGGTAAGATGGAGAGTGAGTGGAGAGTCAGGCACAAGAAAGAGCAAATTTAAGAGCCCTGAGCTGAAAGGGAGAATAAAGAAGTTTTCAGGCAAAATGAGGAGGATGGAACGGTCAGGGCACATGGAGAACAAGAGGCATTTCGATGTGTGATTGAGAAATTGGGGCAGTCAGCCAAGATAAGAAATGAGGAATAAACAAGCAAGATGGAAAATGAAAGGCAGTCAGTCAAGCTGGAGAATATGGCACAGTCAAACATTATAGGGAATGGGGGATAGTCAGATGGGAGAGACAATAATTGGCACTCAAATAAGAGGGAGAATGAGGGCAGGGCAGTCGATTTGAAGAAAGATGGGCAGTCAGGCAATATGGGAAAAGATGATTGAGGAGGCCAGATAAGGCATGGCGGGGAGATCTGGGGAGGAAGAAGCAGGGGTCAGTCAGGGAAGACGGGCAGTTGGGAAGGTCTGGGACAATGGAGTACGGCTTTGGAGACTCAGAATGATGGGGGTCAGGGGGGGGGGGCTCCAAACAAGATGGTGGTCAGAAGAGAACAGAAAATAGTATGGTCACTGAAGATGATGAACGAGGGGGGGGGGGGGACTGGTGGGAGGAGAGAGGAGGGAGAGTTGAACAGAGAAGCAGAGGGAGATGGGGATGGAGAATATGGGAAAGAGAAAATCAATGAGGAAAGCAACCTGCGAGGGACGGGGAAGTTCTGCACCCGCGACAAGGATTAAAGTGTAACCGAGACGCGGACGAGGACCAGCTGCTGCTGTGTGAAGGTTGCAGCGAGAAATGTGGCAGAGTGCGGGATATAAAACCGCGGTCGTCCCGTCTCCTGCGTGCCGGTCTGACAGCGGCTGATGTGTATATGAATGAACGTCTGACAGTGCGGCTTACAGCTGTCAACTCCCTGCTGACAGCCCGTATTAATCACTCCTAACCCGTACCCTTTCTCTTTCTCTTTCTTCCCGAAACACAGTGGAACTCGCCTGGTGTGGTGTCACCAGCCAACGACCATCTTAATATTCCCAGCTTTAAAAGTAAACTCCCAGGTGCTTCACGTAAGACAGTTTATATGCTGCGGGATACTTTCCGTGGCGCATAATGCTTTTCGGACTTGTGATTGGATGATTTTTTTGTCCCTGTATGTGATCCGCAGTTAATGGAAACCCGGCTCCTGATAGGCTACTTTTTCCTGTGTCTTGCAGGCCTGACAAGCCGCCGACGCCTGACAGCTACCAGTACAAGAAGGTGTTTCCGGCCTCGACGGAAAAACTGAATTTGTTCCTTCCTGCGCACGCCCTTAATGGTAAGTTCTCTCCGATTACACATTTTAATTAGCCGTGTTTAGCCTTATTTCTGTGCCTGGCCCAGGACCAAGTTCTCTGGTCCTACCCTCTCAGCGTTGCCATCCACTCCCGCTCCTTCGCCGCACTTCTCTGCCCTCAAGGCGATGCGGGGAGGAGGGGGGAGGGGTATAGGGAGACATACTTAGTATGGCTGAACGGGATATGTTCAGTGTTGTTTTGTGTAAAGAGTTATTCACAGAGTTCATAGAACGAGGTGAATATTTCCGACCAAAGAGCGTTGAGTGAGTTTCTGTGATAAGTCTAGGACAAATAGACCATAATTGATGGTTTTGTAAACAGACGACCGTAAACCGCGAAAGGTTAACGCGTAGTAATACATGATCATTAGCGAGTGCATCACGAAGTTTGTTTGTTTGTTTGGGTAGTTTAACGTCCAATTTGTTCAATTAGACTTCATCACGAAGTAAACCGCCTGTCCCCAAAACCATCGTTTGTTGTATCTATTATCTATCTTCTTGAATGAATCAAACCCAGGAATTTACAAAGTATAGGGTATAAGATTAGGGACTATTTTTTTGCTCTCCAGCCATAGACAAAAATAGGTAATAAAAGTCAGTTGCTGGGGAGAGTATGGCCCTGAGGAAGGATCGTCTGAACATTCATCATCAGCCGATAACGTGACAGCTCGTTCGTCTGAAGAAGTCATTCAGCCTCTGTACGGCTCTGAGGATCAATCACACCCCACGGACATAGATCTACTCCGATATCACGGGCTTAGAACACATCATAAAATATCACCTCATCCTATAACCTCAACCCTACACCACGGACATAGATCTACTCCCATATCACGGGCTTAGAACACATCATAAAATATCCACCTCATCCTATAACCTCAACCCTACACCACCGACATAGATCTACTCCGATAACACGGGCTTAGAACACATCATAAAATATCCACCTCATCCTATAACCTCAACCCTACACCACCGACATAGATCTACTCCGATATCACAGGCTTAGAACACATCATAAAATATCCACCTCATCCTATAACCTCAACCCTACACCACCGACATAGATCTACTCCGATAACACGGGCTTAGAACACATCATAAAATATCCACCTCATCCTATAACCTCAACCCTACACCACGGACATAGATCTACTCCGATAACACGGGCTTAGAACACATCATAAAATACCCACCTCATCCTATAACCTCAACCCTACACCACGGACATAGATCTACTCCCATATCACGGGCTTAGAACACATCATAAGTTTTGTGACAAAAGTGTTAAGTCAGACATAAAGAGCCGCAGTAACAGCGCAAGCAAGAATGGACAAAATGAAGTCATGTTTCATAATGAAGAGTATTGGTCGATCCATGTAAACGGCAAGTAAAGTTAATCTCAATTACTTAAAAAAAACTGTAGACATAATGTGACAACATCATAAACCAAATATGATATGTGAATCCTGTGAAGTGTAGATTTGTCTAATTCTTATGAAACGAGACACACCGTGTTTGGGGTCTGTCTTCTCCTAAGGGCAGCTACTTGTGTTGTCACAAAACTAGTCAACCCAAATCTGTATGGTGCCACAGACATGTCACGAAACTAGTGAAACAGGTCCATGATGTCTAGATTTGTCTAATTCCTATGTTTGGGGTCTGTGTTCTCCTAAGGGCAGCTACTTGTGTTGTCACGAAACTAGTCAACCCAAATCTGTCTGTATGGTGTCACAGACATGTCACGAAACTAGTGAAACAGGTCCCTTGTCAGTAGAAGTGAGACATTGGCCCATGGGTATGTATTGATAAGTGTACTGTGCATGTACTCGGTGCTGTGAACCACCAGAGTGCACGTGGCAGCGCCCTCCTTGGGCTGTACACCTCCCAGTGACTGGGTAGAGTCTCGCCTGAAGCCACGGCGCTCCAGAAATAGCTCACCATGTAGGGCTCCTGCAGAGCGGAACAAACGCCGCACGCACTCTGCCCATCTGGAACACGTTATCATCCCTCATATACAAGGTCCCCAGTGAACATGGATCAGTGTCTCTATATCCGACTGTTTCGCGACCACGAGCGGCTGACGCGTAGTAATACACGAGCGATATTTATATCTGATACTCACCTTTTTTGAATAAGAACTATTTTTTTGCTCTCCATTCTTAGATTTAACCTTTTGAATATAAAGGAAGGGACTGGGGTTCTGTTTGGGAATTTATTTCTCCGTAATCATTGCCTTGCAGGCCCGTAATCAATACATTTGAAATCCGTAATCAATTTCATGTCTTCTGACATTAAATAACCCATGGGTAGTGGTTTAGTGTGGCTCCATATATTTTTAATTGGGAATCCATATTAGGGAAATAACAAGAAAATGGTCATCTTCGACCTGATAAGTTCCCTGCCGCCATAAAATCATGGCCAGGTGCTTTTAAGAAAGGAGATCATAGCAATATAGATCTGCCCTGTCTGGGCCTGTAGTGTCAGATGTCTCATCGCAGACAGGGCCTGATGATGGGGGTGGTGTTACGGGCTACCCCTGTCTGGTGATGGGGGTGGTGTTACGGGCTACCCCTGTCTGGTGATGGGGGGGTGTTACGGGGTACCCCTGTCTGGTGATGGGGGGGGGGGTGTTACGGGGTACCCCTGTCTGGTGATGGGTGGGGTGTTATGGCCTACCCCTGTCTGGTGATGGGTGTGGTGCTACGGGCTACCCCTGTCTGATGACGGGGGTGGTGTTACGGGCTACCCCTGTCTGGTGATGGGGGTGGTGTGTTACAGGCTACACCTGTCTGGTGATGGGTGTGGTGTTACGGCCTACCCCTGTCTGGTGATGAGTGTGGTGTTACAGGCTACCCCTGTCTGGTGATGGGGGTGGTGTTACGGGCTACCCCTGTCTGGTGATGGGGGTGGTGTTACGGGTTACCCCTGTCTGGTGATGGGCGTGGTGTTACGGCCTATCCCTGTCTGGTGATGGGTGTGGTGTTACGGGCTACCCCTGTCTGATGATCGTGTGGTGTTACGGCCTACCCCTGTCTGG
This sequence comes from Alentia gelatinosa, assembly GCA_950022655.1. Taxonomy (NCBI): domain Eukaryota; kingdom Metazoa; phylum Annelida; class Polychaeta; order Phyllodocida; family Polynoidae; genus Alentia; species Alentia gelatinosa. The sequence continues at coordinate 55,239,894 of OX465588.1, forward strand.
TGATCGTGTGGTGTTACGGGCTACCCCTGTCTGGTGATCGTGTGGTGTTACGGGCTACCCCTGTCTGGTGATGGGGGTGGTGTTACGGGCTACCCCTGTCTGGTGATGGGGGTGTGTTACGGCCTACCCCTGTCTGGTGATGGGGGTGGTGTTACGGGCTACCCCTGTCTGGTGATGGGCGTGGTGTTACGGGCTACCCCTGTCTGGTGATGGGCGTGGTGTTACGGGCTACCCCTGTCGGGTGATGGGTGTGGTGTTACAGGCTACCCCTGTCTGATGATGGGGGGGGGGGGGTGTTACGGGCTACCCCTACAGAAAAGAAGTGTGAGAGAAGATCGGTGGCCATTTTGTCTTTCCTTTAATAGTTCGTATATGTAATGATGAAAAATCAATACAATGTTACCATGATTATTATCTGCATGGTCGGAACAACATGTCATTCGCGGTTGAACCTATGCCATACAACCATGCAGATCAAAATCATGGTGGTATTGTGTTTGCGACTTTTCCTGTGTGAGGTATTTCTGTCATGATTCTCACATATCAGCCTACCTCTAGATCTGTGTCCCTCCCTGTGATGTGTATTTCTGACATTGAGCTCACATATCAGCCTACCTCTAGAACTGTGTCCCTCCCTGTGATCTGTATTTCTGACATATCAGCTTACTTGTAGAACTGTGTCATCAGGGATTATGTAGAAACCTGCTGACGTGGCAGCTGACAGCTTCCAGTGCTACCTGTCGTGGTTTCTGTGCTCAGCGATAAATGCAGCATCTTTATATGATGTAGTTTACACCCGCCAGTCTCTGAGTGTCCCCCTCTCACAACCTGCCACCCACGTGCGGCTACTGCTTATACATGGGGCCATGTAGACACCACGCTACATCGCCAGTACCTACGTTTCTTAGCGCCAGATCCACTAAGGCGACCAAGCGAATGCGTCTGCGATCCATGCGACTGTGCGAATCCCATGCGATGATATTCAATATATTTAATATTGTCGCAGGGCATTCGCATGTCCATGCGAACGTCTGCGTACGTCTACGAACCCAAATTCACATGGAAAATCGCCTTATTGGATCTGGCGCTTCACGGTGTAAATGGTGGACACTGCGCTATGTTGTGTAAACCCATAGATTTCTTCTTTCCATGGGTTGATAATGCAAAATAAACTACTGCCAACCTTCGGGGTAAATCACACATAGCCCATTACAATGTTTCCCTGGGTGTTCTGAGAGAAAAGCCTTCGCACAGTAAGGGTGTCACTGCGAGATCATGGGAAACCGTAGCGTACTGTCCAACTCTCAGAGCGTAATGTCGGTAGCGTGGCATAGAGAACTTCATTTGTTACTCTCCCGCAGAAAAAGGCTGTACGGCCATAATCAATGAGTTTCTATAGAGGAAACCTTTCAGGGTCAGAGCTCATATCTCATCGAGTTTGAATCGCATAGTCATTCACAAGGCGAAGTCGCGTCAATTTCATAGCGATTCAAATGAGATGGGATCGAGCTCTTGAATAGGTTACTGAATAGGTTTATCTTGAATAGGTTTCTAAAAGTATCTCACCCTTCACATTGACTAATGGGCCAATATTTGTGGCATAATCCCCCATTGAGCATTTTTCCTAAATACTCCATGGGTGTTGGATACGAGTTCCCAATGTTAAGTCTAAGGAGAGAAAATACCAGGCGTGAGATAAAAATCCATGATCAATGGCTTTACTGCGGCCCCATACATATTCAGCGGGGAATTTGTAATGATGGATGTTAAACCATGTTGAGGCTTGGATCTGTGATGTTGACGCCGTGTGTTGTGACGTAAATCATGTTGATGTGGTGTGTTGAGACTTGGATCTGTGATGTTGACGTCGTGTGTTGTGTCGTTGCAGAGAGCATGACTTACTACCTAGGAGTCGTTGACGCGCACTTTAACGGAGCCAGACCTCGACCTGGAGAGGTACAGCGGCGTCTCTACACTCTCCACATGTGGCGCGGGCAGTGCGTCTTCTGGGACGAACAGACAGACGACTGGTCAGGACGAGGCTGCACCATCCAGGACACGTCCACCATGGCGCAGACCGACTGCAGGTACGTTACAAATATACAATCATTACATGACAGACTGCAGGTACGTTACGAATATACAATCATTACATGACAGACTGCAGGTACGTTACAAATATACAATCATTACATGATTGACACGTTATAGATTACATGACGGACTGCAGGTACGTTACGAATATATGATTATTACATGACGGACTGCAGGTACGTTACGAATATACAATCATTACATGATTGACACGTTATAGATTACATGACGGACTGCAGGTACGTTACGAATATATGATTATTACATGACGGACTGCAGGTACGTTACGAATATACAATCATTACATGACAGACTGCAGGTGCGTTACAAATATATGATTATTACATGACGGACTGCAGGTACGCTACAAATATACAATCATTACATGACAGACACGTTATAGATTACATGACGGACTGCAGGTACGTTACGAATATACAATCATTACATGACGGACTGCAGGTACGTTACGAATATACAATCACTACATGACAGACTGCAGGTACGTTATAAATATACAATCATTACATGACAGACACGTTATAGATTACATGATGGACTGCAGGTACGCTATGAATATACAATCATTACATGACAGACACGTTATAGACTACATGACAGATTGCAGGTACACTACGAATATACAATCATTACATGACAGACTGCAGGTACGTTACGAATATATGATTAAGACATGACGGACTGCAGGTATGTTACAAATATATGATTATTACATGACGGACTGCAGGTACGTTACAAATATATGATTATTACATGACAGACACGTTATAGATATTACATCATTACATGACAGACTGCAGGTGCGTTACAAATATATGATTATTACATGACAGACACGTTAGAGACTACATGACGGACTGCAGGTACGTTAGGAAAATACAATCATTACATGACCGACTGCAGGTGCGTCACAAATATATGATTATTACATGACGGACTGCAGGTACCTTATAGATATCATATCGTTATGTGACAGATTGCACATACAATATGAATATTACATGATTTGCCTTCCATTTCTGATTTTTGTCGTGGGATTTACACATTGGTGATTATCGACAATAAAAGAGGATTACTCGACTTTTAGTGTATATATTATCTCCACTTCTTTGTTGAATGATCATTGCAGTGAAATCAGGTGATGAAAGGCTAAATAGTGTCTATCTGAAAGACCACAGGAGCAAATTACAATGTCATGCAACAGTTTAGTGACATACCTTATATAAAAGGTACGTTTTTGACAGGATCTGCTTGGAGATTCACCCCCACATAGAAACATAGTTAACCAAACCTAGGCTTGTAGACTGAAAAGCCAAAGAAGGGAGATTTTCATATAGAGGAAAACTGCTATCATGTTGTTATTTGGAAAAGACCCTTAAGAGACTTAAATCTTTTCAAAATGGCCGACTTTACGCTGGCAGAGTGATCGTACCTCAGTCGGTGTCGGCCATCTTTGTGTATGTCTCTATAAGTAGATCTTCACTGAGAACTCTCACAGTGAAGCGGTCAGGGCAGTGTGGCTGCGGGCCGCGATGAACGTTGATAAAGTACCACTTGTGGCTCACAGAGACTTGCTGATGGTCGTTATGAGTGCTGTCAACGTCTGTGAAGAGCTCCATAAAAGTGACACGTCTTCAATGTCGTCTGCTCGAGAATCTAACGGACCTGCGGTGTGTTCAGGGAGGGGCGCAGTGACCGCGCGACGCTCCCGACAGGAAGTGGCTGTGAACGCGCGTCATGTCCAGTTAGCAGCGCACTCTAGTGTGGACCCGCGCCGCGTGGGGGCGCCACGCGGGCCGAGCCTCGTTCCTGTGATGTAGCAGGTCGCCGCACTCCGGGCCCTTCTGAAGGCCGCGCCTCTCAAAGCAGTTTATTCTCCAACCTAAACAGCCCTAAGTTGCCAAGATTTAGGGCCTTTCATTTGGCGAGTGGAGAGTGTGCCAGATGTAGGCCGCCAAAGACGGTGGCGCCCCCTCAGCGGAGTGGTGATCAGGTTAAAGGGGCAAGGACTAAATGTGGATATGAGCTGGCGGAGCCGACAGTCTACTGGCGACCCCGACCGAAAGGAGCAAATTCCATTGCGGGTGGCGACGGCGGCGGTTGTCTGTGTTCTTAGGCTGCGCTGGAAACGTCATTAGCTTTGATGCGACATCCGGGCCACCCGCTCTAAACATGTGCTTGGAGACAGCGCCCCTAGAGACATGTGAGGGGCGCACGAGGCGGCGACACCGCCCGGCTCCAAACATGTGCTTGGAGACTACAAACATTTGAAGGGCGCAGAAGCAGACGACACTGCCTGCTGAGAGCTGGTTGCCGGCGTTCGCCCCGTCGGTTATTATCCGGGGCTGCATTCAGCTGGTGATCAGCGGCGTCTCCTTCACTGTCACCGCCGCCAAAACAAGTTCTCTAATGGCGGCCGAGTGTCACCAGATTATATTTCCCCCTCGCAGACGCCGCTGGCTTTTACCAGGGGGCGCCACGGTCGTCGGCCTCCCGAGACGTCACCTGATTTTCATCGAATGTCACGTGATTGCAATGATTGATGTGATTGGACAGAATCAGTCGAAGAAGATGCAGGCCTTCAAAGCCGCCTTAATGCGACTCGGCCTGAGCAGCGTCTCCTGCTGGTACCGGCAGGCGGCAGACATTCCGCTGAGCAGCTCAGGAGGCACCAGCGAGCAGCGGGAATGTTTTAGCGGGGACTGAACGAGCCTCGGCTCACACACGCCGCAGCGTGTCGGGTTGAGCTGTCTGTAGGGGCTGATTAGAAGGGTTGTCTATAGGGCCTTACCATGCAGGCTGGCGGTAAGGGTTGTTTGTAGGGGCTGGAGTAATCAGCAAGAAGCCGCAATATTTTAGCGGTGACTCAGTGAGCCTTGATTCACGCATGAAGTAGCGCGCCCGGTTTGAGCAGTCCGTAAGGGCTGATTACAAGGGTTGTCTATAGGGGCTGACGTTAGTGGCTGGATGTAAGGGTCGTCTGTAGGCGCTGAGCGTAGTGCTGTAGGAACCTGCAAGAAGCCGGAATCCGTTAGCGGAGATTTAGTGAGCCCCAACTCGTGCATGATGCAGGGTGCCAGGTTGGGCTGTCCGTAGGGGCAGCGGGTGGGAAGTCAGCTCAGTGGTCAGAGCACCAGACTTGCAACCCAAGGTTGTAGGACTTTGTGGGTTTGAGTCACACCCCCAGCAGTGGTAGATTTACTGCTATATCAAAGGCCAATCCTTCTCATACCATATCTATGTGACTGGACGTTTTCTCAGACCAAACAAACAAACAAAAATCTGTAGGGGCAGATTATAAGGGTTGTCATTAAGGGTTGGTTGTAGGCGCTGAGTGTAGGTGAACCAGCAAGAAGCCGGCATGTTTTAGGGAGCCTGAGTGAGCCGAGGCTCACTTACAACATGCCACACGCCGGGTTGACGTAGGGAGCAGTCTGCAGGGGCTGGTGGTGACGGCTGACCGTGAGGGTCGTTTCTGATGGATGGTTTTAAGGCGGCAGACATTCCACTGAGCAGCTCAGGAGGAATGTTTTAGTGGGGACTGAGTGAGTGAGCCCCGAATCACGCATGACATGATTGTTTGTAGGTGCTGCCTGTAAGGGTTTTACGTAGGAGCGGGTTGTAGGGGTGTTCAGAGGACATGGCTGTAAAGGTTGCTATAGGGGCTGAGTGCATGGCTGTATTAGGGGCTGGTTATAGTGATGTTTATAAGGGCTGGATGTAAGGGCTGGGAGTATGGCTGTAGTGTAGGGGCTGGTTGTAGGGGTGTTTATAAAAGATGGCTTTACGAATTGCATGTTGACAATGCGGACTATGAAGGGAACGTTTTTGAGCTTTATGTAGTTCATTGTAATGTTCTCTCTAGAGACTGACTGTTGAGGAGATCTGCAGAAATGGTTCAGGGATGTCTGTCTTCAGGACTATCTGTAGGCATGGGTCGTAAATGAGTGTCTGTAGGTTCCTTTGTCCGACAGAGGGAAGGACAAAGATAGGAAACAGAGAGAAAGAGACAGAGATAAAGGCAGACAGATAGTGGGAGGCATAGACAGACACAAAGAGACAGACACCGATAGATGGAAACAGCCAGAGATAGACATGGAGACAGAGACAGACAGACATAGAGACAGACAGACAGACACATAGACACAGAGACAGACACAGATAGAGACATAGACAAACAGACAGACACACAGACACAGACACAGAGGACGTATTGTAGAGGCCTTTGTAAGACCTTGAAACCGTCGTGGCTCCCGTCCATCCCTCAGCTCTAAGTACCTCTCTCCTCCCCCCCCCCCCGCCCCGCCCCCCGCACTGACACGGCGTGTGTGTGTGTGGGGGGGGGGGGGCATGTCGCCGTCATCCGGGGCTTTGATCAGTAACAGGGGCGTCTGATGTGTAACCTTATCTCTATGATACACAGAGGAGACTGGCGCCCAGCGTGAATGTGAAACTACGGAGGATAAATCCCCGTTAAACTGGGTGAATTAAACCGAAATTAATCTGAAAGCAGGGAATAATCCCGGAACAGAGAAAGAGGCTCGCAAACACCAACACCACACATCAAAACAGAATTAAAAGAGAGATTGGATATATGACAGGGACATGACAATGTTCCGTGAACATCCACTTTTTAATTTTAGTATATCAAATTGTCTTTCCTTATGCAAATCAAAGATTACATTAATTGAGCATCATTCACGTCATTAAAACAGTGGTTCAAACCTCCCCACAGACCATGAGCCCCTGCTGTGACCTTGGCCAACTTGTTTTCCCCGTTTTTACGGTTTCTCTGAGGCAGCAAATTCCACATGAAAAATATTGCCCCTCTTTTGCTGACCGCATTTAGCATGCCTGCATTACAAAAGGAACTGGCGTGTTATCTGTATTTGCTCGTGAAGATTGTCTGTGATTCATGTCCCGCCCTCCTCGTCTTTCAGATGCAAACATCTGACAGCATTCGCGGCGCAGAACTCACTCGTTCCCAACGACCTTGACTTCAGTCTCAATGTCGACGACTTCTTCGAGTGAGTATCCAGCCTTTGATTCTGTGCTCAGTCTTTGGGTGGTTAGTGGTGTCATATATCTATCAGTATGTCAGTTAAAACTGTAAATATTCTCATAACATATCACAAGCAACAAAAAACCTCCTTCTCAACATATAGATTTTTAGATCTGACTTACCCTTATTATTTACAAAATATGTTTTTATATACAGCTCCCATTGACTGTTGTACTTGGGTCTAACATCATTATCATATATCTGTCAATACTTGTCAGCTGGTGAGATGATAGAAACGTCAGTAGTGAATGGGAGTTTTAATAATTTCCCGATATATGATAGTGAGACCTAGTGCATGTGTCTGGATAAATTCTTTTCCTTTTTGTCTTAGTTGGAAGTATTCACCCGTTTCTTTGAACTCAGTTAATAGTGCCAACACAGAACAACACAGAATAGATTCATTCAGCCACATTAACTACGTCTCCCGATAGTACACTCAACATGACGGCGTTAGAGAGGAAACTGAGGTGCTTTTTCCTGGTTTTCAGCCTGAACCAGAACCCGGTGACCTTCACCTTGGTGCTGTCCGTGCTGGTGGTCTACATCATGTTCCTCGTCTTCTGCATCATCTCCGACAACCACGACAAGAAGAAGGGCGCCATCGTGCACCTCATCGACAACTCGCCCAGTCACGTGCACACCTACGTCATCACCATGGAGACGGGGATGCGGCGCGGGGCGGGCACGTCGGCGCGCGTCAGCATCGTGCTGCACGGCAAGGAGGGCATGTCGGAGACCCGCGAACTCATCTCCGAGTGTGGCCAGCCTCTCTTTGAGCGCAACTCCCGGGACACCTTCATCATCACGTGAGTATACGGAAACTAGTTATATATCCCGGCCTACAGATAGCAGTATACGGAAACGAGTTATATATCCCCGCCTACAGATAGCATTATATAGAAAACTAGTTATATATCCCCGCCTACAGATAGCAGTATATGGAAGCTAGTTATATATCCCGGCCTACAGATAGCATTATACGGAAACTAGTTATATATCCCGGCCTACAGATAGCAGTATACGGAAACTAGTTATATATCCCGGCCTACAGATAGCATTATACGGAAACTAGTTATATATCCCCGCCTACAGATAGCAGTATATGGAAGCTAGTTATAAATCCCAGCTTACAGATAGCAGTATACGGAAACTAGTTATATATCCCAGCCTACAGACACTGGTATACAGAAAGTGGTTATATATCCCGCCCTTCAGACACCAGTATATGGAAACTAGTTATAAATCCCAGCTTACAGATAGCAGTATACGGAAACTAGTTATATATCCCAGCCTACAGACACTGGTATACAGAAAGTGGTTATATATCCCGCCCTTCAGACACCAGTATACGGAAATGAGTTATATATCCCAGCCTACAGATAGCAGTATATGGAAACTAGTTATAAATCCCAGCTTACAGATAGCAGTATACGGAAACTAGTTATATATCCCAGCCTACAGATAACATTATACAGAAACTAGTTATATATCCCCACCTACAGATAGCATTATACGGAAACTAGTTATATATCCCGGCCTACAGACAACGGTATACAGAAACTAGTTATATATCCCAGCCTACACATAGCAGTATATGGAAACTAGTTATATATCCCGGCTTACAGATAGCAGTATACAGAAAGTAGCTATATATCCCGGCCTACAGGAACCGGTATATGGAAAGTAATTATATATCCCATCCTTCAGACACCAGTATATGTAAAGTAATTATATATCCCACCCTACAGATACTAGTATATAGAGCGTAATGATATATCCCACCCTACAGAAACCAGTATTTGGACAAATATATGCCCCACCCGTCAGACAACAGTATAAGGAAAGTAAAGATATATCCACCCTATGGACACTAGTATGCAGAAAATAGTTATATATATCCCACCAGACAGACACTGATATACGGAAAGTAATTATATATCCCACCCTACGGACACCAGCATATGAAATGTAGTTATATATCCCACCCTACGGACACCAGCATACAGAATGTAGTTATATATCCCACCATTCAGATACCAATATATACGGAAAGTAATTATATATCCCACCCTACGGACACCAGTATACGGAATGTTATCGTAAAACTGGATGAGTTTTAATCTTGTCCACCGTATTCCACGACTGGAGTTTGGCAAAGTGACTTCATAAGGCAAAGCCAAGTGAAGTCCGGAGCCAAAACTTCAGGAGTGGAATGCGGTGGCCAAGTTTAAAACGAATCAGGTTTTGATTTTATCCTACCCTATCTCCTCGATTTTGGAATATTACGTGATAACAATGCTGTATGCCACTAGTGGCATATAAAACTCCGTATGCCAGTCAGCGTGGCATACGGAAACCCAATGTTAAGCCTATGGGATTTTATATTAGGGGTAGGATAAAGTTATATATCCCACCATTCAGATACCGATATATACGAAAAGTAGTTATATATCCCATCCTAAAGACACCAGTATACAGAAAGTAGTTATATATCCCACCCTACAGACAGCAGTATATGGAATGTAGTTATATATCCCACCCTACGGACACCAGTATATGGAATGTAGTTATATATCCCACCATTCAGACACCAGTATACGGAATGTAGTTATATATCCCACCTTACAGACACCGATATACGGGAAGTGATTATATTACCCCCCTACAGGCACTTCAGCCGCTCCTCCGCTCCTCTCGGCCCGTCTCCCGCCTCCCTTCTCTACTGTTCGCGCTATAATTACAGTCATTATCCGCCTCTCTTATATAGATCGGCCGCCAAGCCGCCATTGTTTAAAAAGACACTAATTATCTCATTTGCGCTGAAGTAATTATTTAGGAGTTCTCATTTCCCAATAAAAGGCATCTAATTTGCATAGAGTGCGCGCGCATAACAAGACGCGCAGGAGACGCCAGCGTTCGGATGGCCTCATTTTCTCTGAGCTGCTCTTTATTTAATTAAGACATTTCCCGGGTAAATATGTGGGTATTCTTTTACTTTTCTTGAATCCTACGCATAGTATCATCTCAGTTAACGTGTCTTTCCATCCGAACTATAGCAGAATTGGAAATGGTGGTTTATTTTCCGATTATTCTAGCGTTTCAAGCCTTATCTCACATTAGGAGGCATCGATGTCCACTGTTTATATGGCATCTCTTAATATGTTAGGAATATCTTCTCGCAGAGTAGATATATAACCCAGTGAGTGGCACACTGGTCTGTGTATCACAGGGTCGAGGCTCATTCATGCCTCTGTGATTCCTGCTTGTTTGTCAACCTCATCTCATAGATGCCCATAGTAATTCCCACTGTGTAATGGACCACCATTTAGGGGATGGGGATTTAGCTCAGTCGTTAAGACACTGGACTCGTAACCCAAAGGTTGTAGGACCAATGCAGCCACCTTTCTCCTTCATCCCCAGCAGTGGTAGATATCCTACTATATCAAAGTCCAGTCCTTCTCATAACATGTATTTGTAGTGTACAGCCACCTTTCTCCTTCATCCCCAGCAGTGGTAGACCTACTGCTATATCAAAGGCTAATCTTCTCCTACTATTTCTACATGGTGTGGGAATTTAAAGATCCCTCACCTTGGTAAATGTGTCTGGTAACATTTCTACACAAATTCATCTCACATATTCTATTAGCCCCACTGTGGTGTAAAAGCAGTGAGAACCTTGAGGGATTCCTTAAAGGACCTGTAATGGTTGACCGGACGTAGACACTGAGTTGCCGCTGCTGTTTGCAGGTTGCCGGAGAACATGGGACACATCTGGAAGGTTCAGCTGTGGCACAACAACGTGGGCGACTCCCCGAACTGGTACCTGTCCCGAGTCATCGTCAAGGACGTCAACAAGGGTGAGTCACCGGGAACCAGCGGCAGTGTGCAGGGCTGAGTAATACGCCACGAGTCTGAGCGCGTGGTAACTTCACGAGGAGACGCCAAGTGAAAACAGAAAGCGATCAAACACATGGCGCATTAGTCAACCCTAACCACTCATATTAGTTTAGCTTTAATTCAACTCTGAATTCTAATCAAGTGTTCGTAAATAACGTTAGGCCTCATATCGTCCTGTATTATATATAACATGTAAAGCTGTTTTAAATTATCTTTCTTAAAACACTAAAAGTACCATTGCAATCACTAGAAGCTAAAAGATATAGTGATTCTTGACAATTATTTTGGAACATAATTCATGGCTATTATCTGACACCATAATTCATGGCTATTATCTTGCAATAGAATGCTCTTTTTACCGTTTAAGATTTCCTCTCATCCCTGACTTTCATCCCTTGGTATATGGAGCGGTGTAACGTTGTATTGATGGGCACTGATTGTTAACCAGAATTTGACGGGGTGTATTTTGTGTTATTTTAGGTCAGACATTCTACTTTAGCTGTGAGAAGTGGTTGGCCGTGGTTTATGACGGGGTGTATTTTGTATTATTTTAGGTCAGACGTTCTACTTTAGCTGTGAGAAGTGGTTGGCCGTGGTTTTTGACGGGGCATATTTTTTGTTATTTTAGGTCAGACGTTCTACCTTAGCTGTGAGAAGTGGTTGGCCGTGGTTTATAATGGGGGGTTTTTTTGTGTTATTTTAGGTCAGACGTTCTACTTCAGCTGTGAGAAGTGGTTGGCCGTGGTTTTTGACGGGGCATATTTTTTGTTATTTTAGGTCAGACGTTCTACCTTAGCTGTGAGAAGTGGTTGGCCGTGGTTTATGACGGGGCGTATTTTTGTGTTATTTTAGTTCAGACGTTCTCCTTTAGCTATGAGAAGTGGTTCGTGGTGGTTTATGACAGGGTATATTTTGTGTTATTTTAGGTCAGACGTTCTACTTTAGCTGTGAGAAGTGGTTGGCCGTGGTTTATGACGGGGTGTATTTTTGTGTTATTTTAGGTCAGACGTTCTACTTTAGCTGTGAGAAGTGGTTGGCCGTGGTTTATGACGGGGCGTATTTTTGTGTTATTTTAGGTCAGACGTTCTACTTTAGCTGTGAGAAGTGGTTCGCGGTGGTTTATGACGGGGCATATTTTTGTGTTATTTTAGGTCAGACGTTCTACTTTAGCTGTGAGAAGTGGTTGGTCGTGGTTTATGACGGGGTGTATTTTTGTGTTATTTTAGGTCAGACGTTCTACTTTAGCTGTGAGAAGTGGTTGGTCGTGGTTTATGACGGGGTGTATTTTTGTGTTATTTTAGGTCAGACGTTCTACTTTAGCTGTGAGAAGTGGTTGGCCGTGGTTTATTACGGGGTGTATTTTTGTGTTATTTTAGGTCAGACGTTCTACTTTAGCTGTGAGAAGTGGTTGGCCGTGGTTTATGACGGGTGTATTTTGTGTTATTTTAGGTCAGACGTTCTACTTTAGCTGTGAAAAGTGGTTGGCCGTGGTTTATGACGGGGTGTATTTTTGTGTTATTTCAGGTCAGACGTTCTACTTTAGCTGTGAGAAGTGGTTCGCCGTGGAGGAGGAGGACGGCAAGGTGGAGCGGGAGATCATGGCGCTCGACACCGGACTCGGGTTCGCTAAGGTAAGTCCTTCACCAGCACCGTCCACAAGTCTCACCTCCTCATCACATTCAATCACTTCGAGATCTGTAACCGCTGAAAATACGCCATGAATTTTGGTTGCGGAGTAATCTCACGAGGCAAAGCTGAGTGAGATTACTTCCAGACCAAAATGAACGGCATATTTTCAGTGGCTACGGTTCAGTGCAGATCAGATTTTATCTCACCACTATCACTGACTGATTGCATCACATTGTCATCTCTCATTGAGTATTTCTTGTACGATACTCCATGAGCGTTGAGTACGAGTTCCCAATGTTAAGTCTAGGTTCCAATCCTGTTAGCATTTAGGATAATTAAGTTAGAACCTTAATAGGACAAATTAGACGAATTCTCTACATATTACCATTGTGCGAGTAGAAATATGCGACTGCATCATTTTTATCATATCTTTCACCTTCATTCATAGTTTTGGTACATGATTTATATATATCTGACGTTTGTTTAGTATGAGACATAGAAGGGCAAGGAGTTAATAGATGCCAAGTAAAACTTGTGTAGAACACTCCTCTTACCTTCTTCTTGATGATAATCACAGGGATGGCAGTTTTCCTTGTTTTCATTTCCAATTATTTCCAATTATACTTGTATAAAACAAAGATGGATCCTCATTCAGGCAAATAAAACAGTGTTTTGAACCTCCCCACATACACCCTGCCCCATTCCATGGCAACACTCTTGTGCTTTCCATGTCTTCTCTGTCTCACTGAGGCAGAAAATCCTAGATACAAAATTCTCTATTTTTCCTATTAACCACCTGACATCCCTGTAAAAGGAAATGAGCCATAGATTATACACATACTGTGGTGTTGTTTCCAGGTGTTGTGGGCTGAGGGCACGCAGTACCTCACTGACTACCACCTGTGTGTCATACTCTCATATCGTGGTGTTGTTTCCAGGTGCTGTGGGCTAAGGGCACGCAGTACCTCACTGACTACCACCTGTGTGTCATACTCTCATACTGTGGTGTTGTTTCCAGGTGCTGTGTGCTAAGGGCACGCAGTACCTCACTGACTACCACCTGTGTGTCATACTCTCATACTGTGGTGTTGTTTCCAGGTGCTGTGGGCTAAGGGCACGCAGTACCTCACTGACTACCACCTGTGTGTCATACTCTCATACTGTGGTGTTGTTTCCAGGTGCTGTGGGCTAAGGGCACGCAGTACCTCACTGACTACCACCTGTGTGTCATACTCTCATACTGTGGTGTTGTTGTTTCCAGGTGTTGTGGGCTAAGGGCATGCAGTACCTCACTGACTACCACCTGTGTGTCATACTCTCATACTGTGGTGTTGTTGTTTCCAGGTGCTGTGGGCTAAGGGCACGCAGTACCTCACTGACTACCACCTGTGTGTCATACTCTCATACTGTGGTGTTGTTTCCAGGTGTTGTGGGCTAAGGGCACGCAGTACGTCACTGACTACCACCTGTGTGTCATACTCTCATACTGTGGTGTTGTTTCCAGGTGTTGTGGGCTAAGGGCACGCAGTACCTCACTGACTACCACCTGTGTGTCATACTCTCATACTGTGGTGTTGTTTCCAGGTGTTGTGGGCTAAGGGCACGCAGTACCTCACTGACTACCACCTGTGTGTCATACTCTCATACTGTGGTGTTGTTGTTTCCAGGTGTTGTGGGCTAAGGGCACGCAGTACCTCACCGACTACCACCTGTGTGTCATACTCTCATACTGTGGTGTTGTTTCCAGGTGCTGTGGGCTAAGGGCACGCAGTACCTCACTGACTACCACCTGTGTGTCATACTCTCATACTGTGGTGTTGTTGTTTCCAGGTGCTGTGGGCTAAGGGCACGCAGTACGTCACTGACTACCACCTGTGTGTCATACTCTCATACTGTGGTGTTGTTTCCAGGTGTTGTGGGCTAAGGGCACGCAGTACCTCACCGACTACCACCTGTGTGTCATACTCTCATACTGTGGTGGTGTTGTTTCCAGGTGCTGTGGGCTAAGGGCACGCAGTACCTCACTGACTACCACCTGTGTGTCATACTCTCATACTGTGGTGTTGTTTCCAGGTGCTGTGGGCTAAGGGCACGCAGTACCTCACTGACTACCACCTGTGTGTCATACTCTCATACTGTGGTGGTGTTGTTTCCAGGTGCTGTGGGCTAAGGGCACGCAGTACCTCACTGACTACCACCTGTGTGTCATACTCTCATACTGTGGTGTTGTTTCCAGGTGCTGTGGGCTAAGGGCACGCAGTACCTCACTGACTACCACCTGTGTGTCATACTCTCATACTGTGGTGTTGTTGTTTCCAGGTGTTGTGGGCTAAGGGCACGCAGTACCTCACTGACTACCACCTGTGTGTCATACTCTCATACTGTGGTGTTGTTGTTTCCAGGTGTTGTGGGCTAAGGGCACGCAGTACCTCACTGACTACCACCTGTGTGTCATACTCTCATACTGTGGTGGTGTTGTTTCCAGGTGCTGTGGGCTAAGGGCACGCAGTACCTCACTGACTACCACCTGTGTGTCATACTCTCATACTGTGGTGTTGTTGTTTCCAGGTGTTGTGGGCTAAGGGCACGCAGTACGTCACTGACTACCACCTGTGTGTCATACTCTCATACTGTGGTGTTGTTGTTTCCAGGTGTTGTGGGCTAAGGGCACGCAGTACCTCACAGACTACCACCTGTGGTTCTCGCTGCTTGTGCGCCCGTCGTACAGCCGCTTTACGCGTGCGCAGCGTCTCACCTGCTGCCTGGAGCTGCTGGTCTCGTACATGGCGGTGAACGCCGCGTGGTATCGCGAGACGCAGCCCGAGTACCGCGCCGAGTTCGGCCTCGTCGACCCCTCTTGGCGCGCCGTCGCCGTCGGCGGAATCACCGCCCTCATCGTCCTCCCCGTCAACTTCCTGCTCGTCTTCCTCTTCCGCCGCAGCAAGGTCAGTACCAGCAAGGTCAAGGTCATGTGTGCCTGTGTCAAGGGCATGTGTGTCAGGGTCATGTGTGTCAAGATCGTGTGTCTTCCAGGTTATATATGTTTGTGTAAAGGTCATATGTGCCTGTGTCAAGGTCATGCGTGTCTGTGTCAAGGTCATGTGTGTTTGTGTCAAGGTCATATGTATGACTCAAAGTCATACAGTCTGTAAAATGTAAAATGTAAAAAGTAACTCAACAGAAAACTTAGTGCATGATCTGTGCCAGTGCGATAGGGTGAGTGATTGTTATAAATAATGAATAAAGATGGTACATAATTGTAATGATCTCTTTGAAAAATACATACACATTATTCTATAGAAAATATTATGTCTTCCATATGTCTTTATCATATTGGGAATGATATCAAGAAACTTCACAAAATTTTATATGATTGTTTATATGGCGTGGGTCATATGTCATGTGTGGCATATAGATATTATATGGCATATCCATGGCATAGAGTGACACCATGTTTAAGTCTGTGTAGATTTATATATGCGGGGTAGGATAACGAGACTTTGTCTGGTGACTGTAATCCCCCCCCCCCCTCTCGCCGCGTGCCTCACGTCCTCGCGCTCCGTGTTTCAGATTAAGAAGGTGTGCATCGAGGATCCGCCGGAGAAGAAGTACTTCCCGGCGCGCCACGACAGCGTCATCTCGCTGGACTCGACGGTGCGCCTGCTGCAGCCCGCCGTCACGCCCTCCATCTTCGACCAGTCCATGCTCAACTGGCAGAGCCTGCAGGACTGGGCGCAGAGACAGTGGGCCAAGCGCTACCAGCAGCAGCTGGCGGGCGAGGAGGCGGGCGACGCCAAGCCCGAGCCCCGCCCGCAGAAACGGGGTACGTTCTCACCTTACCGTCTTTATAAACTGTGTGTTTTTAATCTCCTCTTGTTATACTCCAATGTCTCTGTTGAGAAACGTGTGTGTGCTCCTCCCTGGCCTAACTGATTAGGCTCGCTCCAGGTTATTATTATACACCTATGGGGCCATCCTAGAGTATGTACGCACTGAGGGGGGTGGTCAATAATTTAGGAAATTTTGTGTACGCTCCCTCTTTGTTGAGGGGGTTTAGTGTACCTTATTGGGACGGTCTCTTGTACCTTGTTGCTTTCGATAGAAATTGTCTACGAACTCGCAGAGCGAGTGGACTATTTTGGACTATTTTGTCTCACATGTATTATGTTCCTACAAATATCGATGATTAATTAAATATATACCGAAATGTGACGATTTAGAAAGTGTGCTGGGCTTACGGAAGTGACCTTCTGCTCCATTCAAAAAAGATATGTCGCATGTATATACAGATATGTACTTCTCAACATATATCAATATTGTCAACAGCAGTGGCTGCTGGCACGCCCATGCGAATGTGTTCTGTCGTAGTACAAAGCACCTTGAACAACCTGTAGAATACTGACCCCTTTGACGTCTGCTGCAGACTGTGATAACGACCAGGCCTCCAGCGGGTTCGAGGACTACATGAGCCTGGACCGAACAGCGCCCCACACGGCCACCACCGGAACCACCACCGCCGCCAGCGCCACCACCGGCAGCGCCGAGAACCAGCCCGAGCCACCGGCGCCGGTGGCGACCCCGGCGGCGCCGTGCGATACTAAAGAGCGAAGTGAGGAGCAGGAGGAAAAACAGCAACAAGTGATGGACCGCGAGCTGCGGCGACAACACGAGCTCGACAAGTGTGAGTCGAGATCTACTCTTCATCCTACCCCTAATATGAAATCCCATAGGCTTTACATTGAGTTTCCATATGCCAAGCTGCCTGGCATACAGAGTTTTATATGCCACTAGTGACATCCAGAATTTTTATAACATAACATTCCAAAATCGAGGAGACGGGGTAAGACAATATCAAAACCTGATTTGTTTTAATCATAGCCACTGCATTCCACTCCTGAAGTTTTGGCTCCGGACTTCACTCGGCTTTGCCTCATGAAATCACTATGCCAAACTCCAGTCGTGGCATACGGTGGCCAAGATTAAAACTCGTCCAGTTTTACGATAGTACGTGGTGTTCAGTCGTGTCGGGGATTATTTACATCCCCACCACACTACTCTACTATGCCTAGATACAACAGGGCACATAGTGAGTGATAGTGCCGCCATCATCCGCCAGGAAAGTGTAGGATAGCGCTGTTATCAGTTGTTATAATAATCCATTAATAATCATGAGCCAAAGCTAAAACTCCCTCTATGAAAAGTGGTAAAAATTTATAAATCCATTGAAAACTGCACACGCGGTGGGTTGTATTTTTTGGCACGGGGTAGGGGGGGGCAAGATGGCCACCTCCATACCACAATAGCTCTCTGCCCTGTAACTGTGCCACAAGGCAACCCCTGAGGCGCCAAGTAGTGTAAGTAGTTCATGGAAATGACACTTCTACACAGGTGACGTTTTTAATGTGAATAGCAATGTATAGTATTTCTCATCCATGATTTGTGTGGTACTTCTCCTCCGTGATTAAAGACAGGTTAACTCTGGGATTTATGACATTACCGATCTTGTGTAAATGAGTTGTGTCTTATGCCATACCTTATACCGCTGCGTGATTTTCTCGTGCCTTAACCTCATGGCATGGTGTTTTCCTGTTCACTGTCTAACCCTCACTGTTAAACGTAATACTTGTCTCATGGTTATTCATGTATATACAAACAAATAAGGAGATGCATAGAGGAAGAGTAGTTTTATCTACTATCCGCGTACTATATTAAGATAAGGATATTTCTCCATATACTATATTAAGACAAAGGAGATTTATCTAAATACTACATTATGACGAGGTAGATTTCTCCATGTCTTACATTAAGACGAGGTAGATTTCTCCATGTCCTACATTAAGACGAGGCAGATTTCTCCATGTCCTATGTCAAGACGAGGCAGATTTCTCCATGTCCTACATTAAGACGAGGTAGATTTCTCCATGTCCTTTGTCAAGACGAGGCAGATTTCTCCATGTCCTACATTAAGACGAGGCAGATTTCTCCATGTCCTATATTAAGACGAGGTAGATTTCTCCATGTCCTATATCAAGATGAGGCAGATTTCTCCATGTCCTACATTAAGACGAGGTAGATTTCTCCATGTCTTACATTAAGATGAGGTAGATTTCTCCATGTCCTACATTAAGACGAGGTAGATTTCTCCATGTCTTACATTAAGCCGAGGCAGATTTCTCCATGTCCTATATCAAGATGAGGCAGATTTCTCCATGTCCTACATTAAGACACGGTAGATTTCTCCATGTCCTACATTAAGACGAGGCAGATTTCTCCATGTCCTACATTAAGACGAGGCAGATTTCTCCATGTCCTACATCAAGACGAGGCAGATTTCTTCACGTACTGTACTAAGACGAGGTAGATTTCTCCACACACTACATTAAGACGAGGTAGGTTGCACACTATTTTAAGACGACTCACTCTTCCCGTCCTCAGATGTCCTGGAGAGCATCCGTTCCCACAAACCCCGGCGCTTCTTCCTGTCCAGCGGCTGCCGCTACGTGGCGTGGGTGTTGGCCTTCCTCATCATCGCCGGATGTTCCGCCATTACCGTCCTCTACGGCTTCCGGTGAGTGTCCGATGACGGTGTGGTGTCATGTGACCCTTCACTCTGCCTACCACGTACTGGTCGGCCTCAACCCATCCAGGCCGGATAAACCCGCCAGGTGTCCCCACCCTAGACCCGATAATGCATTGAGGGATTCCCACCATAGACCCGATAATGCATTGAGGTATTCCCACCCTAGACCCGATAATGCAGAGGTATTCCCACCCTAGACCCGATAATGCAGAGGTATTCCCACCCTAGACCCGATAATGCATTGAGGTATTCCCACCATAGACCCGATAGTGCATTGAGGTATTCCCACCATAGACCCGATAGTGCATTGAGGTATTCCCACCATAGACCGATAGAGAATTGAAGCATTATTTAGGATATTTATTGATATTTACAAAATATTGTTTTCTTCAAGAAATAATGGGTCAATAAACATGAAACATGTTTTTGAGAGAACCGAAGAAGATCATATTTTTCAGAAGAAGATCATATTTTTCAGTACATATCCTCTGTAAATCAAGACATTATAAATTGGCTTGTTTTTTAAATTGGAGAAAACGTTAAATTGACTGATTTTTCATTAGAACGAATGAGAAGGATCCAGTTTCGAATGATAATTGATAATATATAAAAATCACCAGGTGGCGCCACCGTGAATTGTAGGATATGCCTTTAATAACATGTTCACATGCTCATCTCGTACAGTGTGTTGTGTTTCGTGCGCAGGTTCGGGAAGACTAAGAGCATCCTGTGGCTGCAGTCGCTCTTCTTCAGCTTCATCCAGTGCGTCTTCATCTCACACCCCGTCCTGGTGAGTCCCTCTTCTGTCACCGCTCCTGTGTGCCGCAGTTACACCCTCTGAGTCCGATTCTCTACCGTGATACTATCAAGGGCCTGCTCCACTGACAGTATGGCCACAGGAGTCACCACACCACCGCCACACCACCACTGCCGCGGCCATGTTAGCTCGAGTATAGAAATCAGTGCAGTGGAGCAGACCACACGCTCAACAGTGGGGATCACACGGTGGTAGTTTTAATAAAACCTAATAAATTAGCTTATGTTGGGTGCCTGCAAATTCACCGCATGGCCTCTGTCGGTTATAGAACGGGCCTGTGGGTTTATATACTATAAACATGTTCTGCAGTTAGGCATCAAATTAACAGTAGACCCAGTGGAACAGACCTGTTAAACATCAATGGGGTGGAACAGACCTGTTAAACATCAATGGGGTGGAACAGGCTCGTTAAACATCAGTGGGCGGAACAGGCCCGTTAAACATCAATGGGGTGGAACATGCCTGTTAAACATCAATGGGGGGAACAGGCCCGTTAAACATCAATGGGGTGGAACAGACCTGTTAAACATCAATGGGGGGAACAGGCCCGTTAAACGTCAATGGGGTGGAACAGGGTGCCACATGTTTATGGAGATGGAGACATCCTGTGGTACTGGGAGCCAATGCCAATATCTGTTGTTTATCTTTTAAATATCTGTATATCCGTTGAGCAAAATATTAGTTGTTTGGCCAAATTACAATAATTCTTTTTATCGATTTTGGGTACATGATAAATATAGAACAACCTACCATGTTTGTACAAGCCACAAGACTCGATGATAATTTACTGTTTGTACGCGTTTTATTGTGTAGCTTGTACAGCATGGTCAGGTCGTTCTATATACATGTAATTACCTGACCCGGTATAGAGACACACTGCGCATGTTGTAGACGGTTTGTGGTCCCCCTTTCAGGTGCTCATTATCTCCATCTACACGGCCATCAAGTACCGCAACGACCTCTCCATATTTGATCACCATGACGACGGAGTGATAGAGCAGCGAACGAACGCGCTCATGAAGTCTCGTCAGCCCAGACGAGACTTGGACGAGGACTTGACGATGGTGAGTCACGACTCGGACAAATGTCGGCTGCGCGTGTTCTACGTCATATTCCCTTTACCGCTCTTTTTATCAAGGGAAGATACTAGAACTAGTCTTTAGAGATCTATATGGTATAGTTTTCACTCTAGATGTGGGAAATAGTGATCAGTAAATTCCTACAAACTCCTATTTGAAATAGAAGACTGTAGACAACCCAATTTTACGAATATGTGCCATTACTGAACTGACAGCTATTACTCTAGAAAAAAAAGACTTTTTTTTCATTTTCATTAAAACAAATTTAGTGTAAAATGAGCCTCATTTAAGCCAATAAAACAGTGATTTTAACCTCCCCACAGACCCTCAGCCCCATGGCGTGGCCAATACCGATATGTTTACCATGGTTTTTCTTCGGTCTCTCTGAGGCAGGAACTGTCTTCATTTTTTCAGACTCAAACTGAATCTGTATTGTTAAATACGGTAATTTTTACATAAAAGATATCCCCAATTTTTCTGACCCCCAACTGCCCTGCCTGTAGTGTACAGTAAAGTAGTGCGTGTGTTGGCGTAGTGATACTGACTGTGTGTTTGTGACAGGGCATCGCGGCGAGACAGAGGTCCCGCTACCTGCACTACGCCCGCCCCCCGCAGGAGAAACAGCTCATCGAGGCGAGGAAGAAGATCATGAAGGAGAAGAAGGCCACCTCCGTGCTCAGGTAGGCCGCCTTCTACTGCCGATACACACAAACTGAAAGTCATTCTGTAGTTTACATGGTCATTGTATGTAGCCAGCGTTGAAGACTGAGATCTTGCCTCAGCCATACCTTCACACCAAGGAGTTGGTCCAATCTATTAAAGTGTCTCTGAAGTGTGTGATTCTGGTATATATGGTTGAAACAACAAGTGGCTGCATTAATACCATTTGTGACTTTTTCCTTTTTGATTGTTTTCTTGCTCTATCTCGAAGAAATTCAGTTCTTTAGAACAGTTAGTCGATATATGATATATAACTCAATTGTACTATGCACTTTGCTTGCACAGCACTGACCTTAACCAAAAGGGCCAAAACCATGCTCACATGTCATGTATAGCATCTATATATAGTAACAAAAGTTACCATAGGAATAAAGTACCCATAGGAATAAAGCCCACTCACTTCAAGTATAGCTCTTTTGAATTCAAAGTATTATAAATTTGGATGTGCCGTGCGCTATTTTGATCTAAATAGAAACAGAGTTGATTCACATCGAGGCTGGTATTTTCTACAGAAACCGGAAGTACTTCGCTGGTTTCAGCGCATTTGTAAATACACTTTAGGTATCAACCGGAAACACTCTCTAAGCATAATCTCAGCTATCTTGTACTTGCGTTTTCCTTGATTTAACGCAGTGTCGGAGAGTGTAGTTCCTGCCGGAAGTGATGATCTGTGAACTCATTACAGGCCGAACATGGCGGGAGTTGGGTTTTAAAGACGGATATTTGATACGCGGGTTAAAATAGAGGCACTCCATCACGTAACGCCACCCTCCTCAATGCTTAATTTAGATGGATCGTTAAAGGCAGGCGGTATCGACGCCGTCATGCTCTGTAACAAGAAGTTTTATTGAACAGGAAAAGACATGCTAGATGTGATTTATACGTTCTGCTTCTGTGTGCGTTATTTAGGTGTTTGGTATCCACCTGATACAAGGTCACCTTAGAGAACATGTAGGGAGCGTGTGAGTGCATAACTAAAGCGCGCGACCTGTCAGGAAAATGTGGATAATTGATATGATATAGACTGGTTTCAGATGAAACCGGTTGTATTCTCCTCGGTCCTATGCAATATCCTCGCATAAGCTTAGATATTACTATGCCTCAACTCCTCGAAGCATATGGCTGCCTGTGTCTGAAACCAGCCCTGTCTGTGTTGACAGGGATCTCGTTGGTGTTGACAGTGGTATTTTTATTATGCTGACGGTGGTACTTTATTCATGCTGACAGTGGTACTTCTGTATGTTGACAGTGGTACTTTCTCTATGTTGACAGTGTTACTTTCTCTATGTTGACAGTGGTACTTTATTCATGCTGACAGTGGGTCTTTTTCTATGTTGACAGTGGTACTTTCTTTATGTTGACAGTGGGTCTTTCTCTATGCTGACAGTGGGTCTTTCTTCATGTTGACAGTGGGTCTTTCTATATGCTGACAGTGTTATTTCTTTATGTTGACAGTGTTACTTCTCTATGCTGACAGTGGGTCTTACTCTATGTTTACAGTGGTATTTCTTTATGCTGACAGTGGTACTTTATTCATGTTGACAGTGGTACTTTCTTTATGCTGACAGTGGTATTTCTCTATGTTGATAGTAGTACTTTCTTTCTGTTGACAGTGAGAGTGTCAGTGTGATCACACTCCTCATCCTCCTCTTCTTCGTCGCCTACTCCAAGGACATCAGCACCCCCTACCGACTTAACAACGTACTAAAGGATATCCTTACCAGGTAGGTAGCCCCCTGATACAAAAATAACACATTGAAACTGAAGATTTTATACAGAAAGATATAAATGAAATAAGAATATTACATGATATTGGACATTGACGAGTTGATTGACATCTCTTATTTATTATGGGGAAAAAACTGATTAAAGTTGACGACGACGTATTGTTACGTGTTGATACATATTGATGGTGACGACGTATTGTTACGTATTGATACATATTGATGGTGATGGCGTATTGTTACGTATTGATACGTATTGATGGTGATGGCGTATTGTTACGTATTGATACGTATTGATGGTGATGGCGTATTGTTACGTATTGATACGTATTGATGGTGATGGCGTACTGTTACGTAAAGTCTCCCATCTTGTTGTAGGAGTGGTCCGGCGCCGCTCAGTGGTGTTAAGAGTATGCACGACTGGTACCAGTGGAGTCAGACGACGATGCTGGACGCCCTCTACTGGGAGAAGTGGTACAACGGCCAGCACACCAACCACGACAAGGTACGCCACCCTCCGCCTGTCACAACCACCCTCAGGTTTATATATGAAAGAACCAACCCCTGTATGTCCCTTAGGTCCATAAGTAAGAGAAAACCTGGTTACTCAGCCCGTAGGGATGGCTATTCGAGGTCTTTTGTATGATAGGTTCTGTACATCCTGACGCTGAAGGCGGAAGGACATATTTATGCTACAAAAGGCCGAGCATCTCAACGGGCTCAGTCAATATATGTTTACTTATTATTATATCCCTGAACAACATGAGAAAACGCCATTTTATTTTAAACCAAAGAGAATGAATTGGGCCTCATTCACACCAATAAACCTCCCCCACATTTCCCAGCTCCATTCTATGGCCAATAACGATGTGTTTCCCATGTTTTCCCGGTCTCTCTGAGGCAGTAAAATTGCACATGACAGATATTTTTTTTCATGCCCGCATCTGACATCCCTTTATAATATAGTAATGGCCAACTTTCTGTCCCCTTCCCCCGACACATTGCTCAGGCTACGGCCCTCCTGTATGATATAGAGATGGCCAAATTAAATCCTCCTGCTCTACTCCTCCTTGTTGTAGGGGTACGTGGGTAACATGTTCCTCAGGCTACAGCCCTGCTGTGTAATATAGAGATGGCCGCCTCTAATCCTCCTCCTCTACTCCTCCTTGTTGTAGGGGTACGTGGGTAAAATGTTCCTCAGGCTACAGCCCTGCTGTGTAATATAGAGATGGCCGCCTCTAATCCTCCTACTCTACTCCTCCCTGTTGTAGGGGTACGTGGGTAACATGTTCCTCAGGCTACAGCCCTGCTGTGTAATATAGAGATGGCCGCCTCTAATCCTCCTACTCTACTCCTCCTTGTTGTAGGGGTACGTGGGTAACATGTTCCTCAGGCTTCAGCCCTGCTGTGTAATATAGAGATGGCCGCCTCTAATCCTCCTACTCTACTGCTCCCTGTTGTAGGGGTACGTGGGTAACATGTTCCTCAGGCTACAGCCCCGCTGTGTAATATAGAGATGGCCGACTCTAATCCTCCTACTCTAATCCTCCCTGTTGTAGGGGTATGTGGGTAACATGTTACTCAGGCTACAGCCCTGCTGTGTAATATAGAGATGGCCGCCTCTAATCCTCCTGCTCTACTCCTCCTTGTTGTAGGGGTACGTGGGTAACATGTTCCTCAGGCTTCAGCCCTGCTGTGTAATATAGAGATGGCCGCCTCTAATCCTCCTACTCTACTCCTCTTGTTGTAGGGGTACGTGGGTAACATGTTCCTCAGGCTTCAGCCCTGCTGTGTAATATAGAGATGGCCGCCTCTAATCCTCCTACTCTACTCCTCCTTGTTGTAGGGGTACGTGGGTAACATGTTCCTCAGGCTACAGCCCTGCTGTGTGATATAGAGATGGCCGCCTCTAATCCTCCTACTCTACTCCTCCCTGTTGTAGGGGTACGTAGGTAACATGTTCCTCAGGCTACAGCCCTGCTGTGTAATATAGAGATGGCCGCCTCTAATCCTCCTACTCTACTCCTCCTTGTTGTAGGGGTACGTGGGTAACATGTTCCTCAGGTTACAGCCCTGCTGTGTAATATAGAGATGGCCGCCTCTAATCCTCCTACTCTACTCCTCCTTGTTGTAGGGGTACGTGGGTAACATGTTCCTCAGGTTACAGCCCTGCTGTGTAATATAGAGATGGCCGCCTCTAATCCTCCTCCTCTACTCCTCCCTGTTGTAGGGGTACGTGGGTAACAGCGCCATCCTGGGCAGCATCTCGCTGAGACAGCTGCGCGTGCGCACAGAGCGGTGCCAGACGGCGGACGTGTACAGCGTGCTGCTCGCGTGCCGCCACCACTACGCCTACGGCCACCACGACACGCGGCCCTACGGCGCCAACGGCACGTGGCGCTTCTACGAGAGCAACGTGACGCGCGCCACGGCCATCACGGGGCGGTACGCGCACTACGACGGCAGCGGCTACCAGCTGCTGCTCCCCAACACCAGGTACGTACTACTAGGAAACGTCCTTACTGTGGACGAAACGTTTCCCATTCGAGGTCAGTTGTCGATTTCATACGGCCTGCGCCATAGGTGGAAGGCAGTATGAAATCAATGACTGACTGAGAAGGCGAAGGTTTTCATCCACAGTGCGGACGTTTGCTTATTATCATATACCTAATTAAGTCACACTCACAGCGGCCATTAACATTATTACTGCACCCCTAGCAGCGGGCAGTATTTGATAGACATTCGCACACAGGTATATAATGATAAGAAAGAAATTGATGAGTGTTTGGTCTGTCCTCGTTTGCCATCGAGTTCGGAGTGCACAGTAATAGGAACAAGGCCATAGCCGAGTGAATATTCTGAAGCACTGCAAACGAAATGGTAAACAGGGAATCAGACCAAGAACGAATATGTTTCTGATTTTATCTTAGCCTGGAAATATTTATCTGTTTATTACCCGTTGAGTATGAGTTACCATACTCGCAAACCCATTGAGAAGGAGTTCCTAACGTTAAGTCTATAAACGTCTATAACAGGCTAAGATAAAGCTCCTACCCAACACCATGTATGCACGGGTGGACAGTAACGCTTTCCCATTTTATTCCACTTTATCTCACCCCTGGTATTTTTGTCCCATAGTTTTAACATGGAGAACTCATTCTCCATATTACAGTCTATTCTCCATGGTCTATATCCTGATCATCGTCCATTCTTTTATTGTGTACAGGGGTGAGATAAATACAGAAAGCAACTCGTTTTGGTCAAAGTCATCGTTCTCCAACGCATTTGAATGATGCATGATATTCACTCCGCTGTTGCTTCGTTCATATCACTCCGCATCAAACTCATAGAGAACGACAACTTTGACCAAAACTTGTTGGCTTCTTCTTTAGTATTATTACAGTACAATATCAACTGGTTTCAGATAAAAGCAGTCGTAATCTCCTCGGACTAGATGCTAAGTAATATTCTCGCATTTGCTCAGATATTACTGCGCGAGAGTGTATATTGTATCTGACACAACTTAATATTGCATATACTAATGCAGACTCTGCTTATGAATATGGTGGTTGATATTCTTGTGGCAGGCAATACGCGTACCAGATTCTGAAGGGGCTGGAGACCGGGGACTGGATCGACCGCAACACGCGCGCCGTGATGGTGGAGTTCACGCTCTACACCGCGCCCAGCAAACTGTTCAGGTAAAGTCCTCCTCCCACTACACGAAGAGCTAGCTTTATAAAGTAGTAGTAATAACAGACGTGGTACTCTATCTACACCACGCCCAGCAAACTGTTCAGGTAAAGTCCCCTCCCACTACACGCAGAGCTAGCTTTATAAATGAGTAGTAATAACAGACGTGGTACTCTATTTACACCGCGCCCAGCAAACTGTTCAGGTAAAGTCTCCTCCCACTACACGCAGAGCTAGCTTTTATAAATGAGTAGTAATAATAGACGTGGTACTCTATCTACACCGCGCCCAGCAAACTGTTCAGGTAAAGTCCCCTCCCACTACACGGAGAGCGAGCTTTATAAATGAGTAGTAATAATAGACGTGGTACTCTATCTACACCGCGCCCAGCAAACTGTTCAGGTAAAGTCCCCTCCCACTACACGCAGAGCTAGCTTTATAAATGAGTAGTAATAATAGACGGGGAACTACTCTATCTACACCGCGCCCAGCAAACTGTTCAGGTAAAGTCCTCCCACTACATGAGAGCTAGCTTTATAAATGAGTAGTAATAATAGACGTGGTACTCTATCTACACCGCACCCAGAAAACTGTTCAGGTAAAGTCCCCTCCCACTACACGCAGAGCTAGCTTTATAAATGAGTAGTAATAACAGACGTGGAGAGCTATCTTTATGAATGATAAAGCTTGTAGCACTTTTCACATTCTGAGTGTTAAATCTACTGTGCACAACATTGGTGACGTTTTCCGTTGGTGTAATTTACCAGAAGTAGTACATGATTGGAAACTATCCCATTACTGGTTTGATTTCTCATTGATATACTCTCCTTAAGGTGTGATACAATGTCATTTTATCTTTAAGGGGTGATTCGATGTTATTCTATCGTTAATGTATGATATGATGTTATTCTATCGTAAATGTCTAATACGATGGCATCCTGTCGTTACAGCTCGGTGACCTTGTTACTGGAGCAGTCGCCAGGTGGCGGAGTGAGCACGTCTGCGCGTGTGTCTTCTGCGCAGCTCTTCCGGTACACGTCGAGCTTCGATAACTTCATGCTGGCCTGCGAGGTGCGTTCCCCATCTAATGATGGTTAATGGTGGTCAAACGATGGTGTATGTGTGCTGAAGTGTGCAGCTAGGATTCAATATGTGTTAACGGTGTTTTGTATCGGGTGTAACACGAAGGTTATAACCTCGTACTCATAAAACTTTGATTAGATAGGATGTGTGCTGTCTTTCCTGTGAGGTAAAAACGATCAAATTAAAATCACAATATTTTGGCCAGGAGTAGTTTTCAGGAACATCAAGACACGCTGATGAAGGTACTGCCTGATAGAATAACAAGTTTTAAAGTTATTAAATAACTATAACTTTCCATTTTTCTTTAGTAGGAAAAGGTTGAAAATTGAATGTAAATCATCATGTCTTGGCCAAAGTGTCCGCTTACGCGGGGTGGTCACTTACACAGGATTAAGCTAAACATTTAATATAGTGATTGTTCCAAACAACATTGTCCGTTAACGCGGGGTGACCGTTAGGCGGGGTTCTACTGTAATTGACCTTCTCGTGTATGTTGCAGTTGCTGCTGGTGTAATTGACCTTGTGTTGTATGTTACAGTTGCTGCTGGTGTAATTGACCTTCTCGTGTATGTTACAGCTGCTGCTGGTGTAATTGACCTTGTGTTGTATGTTACAGCTGCTGCTGGTGTAATTGACCTTGTGTTGTATGTTACAGCTGCTGCTGGTGTAATTGACCTTGTGTTGTATGTTACAGCTGCTGCTGGTGTAATTGACCTTGTGGTGTATGTTACAGCTGCTGCTGGTGTAATTGACCTTGTGGTGTATGTTACAGTTGCTGCTGGTGTAATTGACCTTGTGGTGTATGTTACAGTTGCTGCTGGTGTAATTGACCTTGTGGTGTATGTTACAGCTGCTGCTGGTGTCATTGACCTTGTCGTGTCTTTTCCAGTTGCTGCTGGTGTAATTGAACTGGTCCATGTATGTTGCAGCTGCTGCTGGTGGTGGTGACCATGTACAAGCTGCACTGTGAGGTGGGCGAGCTGGCCTGGTACCAGAAGGCCTACTTTAAGAGCCCGTGGAAGGCGGCCGAGGCGGCGGTGGTGCTGCTGCTGCTCGCCTACATCGCCTGCTACATCTACCGCTTCGTGATCGTCTACGAGGCCGTCGAGCTGATGCGGGCCACGTACCACGAGGAGTTCGTCGACGTCTCCTACATCGCCTACTGGGACGAGGTACGCCGCCGCCTCTCTTATCATACACCGTGTACAAAGTCCCCAGTGAGAATGTGTGGAGACTCAGTAAACCATGGCCCATTGTGTATTATACATGGTATACAAAGTACCCAGTGAGAATGTGTGGGGACTCAGTAAACCATGGCCCATTGTGTATTATACATGGTATACAAAGTACCCAGTGAGAATGTATGGAGACTCAGTAAACCATGACCCATTGTGTATTATACATGGTATACAAAGTACCCAGTGAGAATGTGTGGAGACTCAGTAAACCATGGCCCATTGTGTATTATACATGGTATACAAAGTACCCAGTGAGAATGTATGAAGACTCAGT
Source organism: Alentia gelatinosa (assembly GCA_950022655.1). Lineage (NCBI taxonomy): Eukaryota > Metazoa > Annelida > Polychaeta > Phyllodocida > Polynoidae > Alentia > Alentia gelatinosa. Next base: position 55,269,805 of record OX465588.1, read on the forward strand.
AAGCCATGGCCTATTGTTTAATATGCATGGTATACAAAGTAATCATTGAGAATGTATGGGAAATCAGTAAACCACGATACATTCAGAATGTATGGGACTCAGTAAACCACCACCCATTGAGAATGTATGGGGACTCAGTAAACCATGATCCATTGAGAATGTATGGGGACTCAGTAAACCATGACCTATTATTTATTTGATAAAATATATTCTTTGGCAAGAACTGCAATAGAATGATTTCTAAAACGTGCACACTGCGAGTGACTATAACGTCCCTAGTGAATACAGATCAGAGGGTAACTCTTAACTCCATACTGCGAGTGACTATAACGTCCCTAGTGAATACAGATCAGAGGGTAACTCTAACTCCATACTGCGGGTGACTGTAACGTCCCTAGTGATTACAGATAAGAGGGTAACTCTAACTCCATACTGTGAGTGACTATAACGTCCTTAGTGAATACAGATCAGAGGGTAACTCTAACTGCATACAGTGAGTAACTATAACGTCCCTAGTGAATACAGATCAGAGGGTAACTCTAACTGCATACTGTGAGTGACTATAACGTCCTCAGTGAATACAGATCAGAGGATAACTCTAACTGCATACTGTGAGTGACTATAACGTCCCTAGTGAATACAGATCAGAGGGTAACTCTAACTCCATACTGCGAGTGACTATAACGTCCCTAGTGAATACAGATCAGAGGGTAACTCTAACTCCATACTGCGGGTGACTATAACGTCCCTAGTGAATACAGACCAGAGGGTAACTCTAACTCTGTGCTCATCGCTCTGTCCTGTGGTTGCAGATCCTGCGGTCGCTGCTCGGCTTCGTCATCCTGCTCGTCGTCGTCCAGTCACTTCATCTGTTCCGCAACAGGAAGGTCTTCGCCAAGTTCGGCGGCGTCTTCCGGAAGGCGGCCATGGAGATCCTCTACCTCGGGGTAAGTCGGCTCTACTTTAACAAACCTCACCACGTGCGGCACAGAGTGGATGTTAGTGCCGCCGTCCCCGCCAGGACATTGACGCAGTTCAAGTGCGATACCTGAAGATGGCAGCACGAGTGTGGAAGGCTGACCTCTACTTTAATTATTTATAATTATAACCACACCAGCCACCAGGTGTCCTGTTTGGCATGGGAGGCAAGATGGCGGCTCACATGCCGTGATCGCTAGGTGCTATAGTTGTATGAATAAAGGGAATAATACAAATAAGTATTTCTGTGTGGTGCCTCGGAAAGAAGTCAGTAAATTGGCCTCTGTTTCTGCTGCCTTATGCAGAAGTTACAGCTGTAGTTTCGTGAATTAGACACTAAGGGGACTAACTCTGCGCTATGCTCTTATTAATCTTTAATACACCTGTTATTGTTTCAGCTGATGTTAGCGATATGGGTGTGTGCGTACACATGCCTGGGCTACGCTCTCTACGGCTCTCTGAGTTATAACTTCTGTCGGGTGGACACAGCACTCACCTCCGTGCTCGGCTTGCTCACCGGTCGTAGAAGAAAAGATGACTTTGACCTTGACCTTGACAGGATTGGCTCGCAGCTATTTCTCGTCAGCTTCCTGATATTCGTGGTTGGCTCACTCACAGCCTATGTAAGTACTCATAAGTTTCTGATATGTGTACACTGTAGATCTTGACTTTGACCTTGACCCTTTGACAGATCATCGCTGTCCTCACCTTCCATTACCGTATTGTTATGTTGTCCTTGACTTTGACCTTGACTCTTTGACAAATCATTGCGGTCCTCACCTTCCCTTACCGTTTTGTTATAATGTTGACCTTGACTTTGACCTTGACTCGTTGACAGATCATCGCCGTGCTCACCTTCCATTATCGTGTTGTATAATGTTGACCTTGACTTTGACCTTGACTCTTTGACAGATCATCGCTGTCCTCACCTTCCATTACCATGTTATATAATGTTGACCTTGACTCTTTGACTGATCATCGCTGTCCTCACCTTCCATTACCATGTTATATAATGTTGACCTTGACTCTTTGACTGATCATCGCTGTCCTCACCTTCCATTACCGTGTTGTTATAATGTTGACCTTGACTTTGACCTTGACTCGTTGACAGATCATCGCCGTGCTCACCTTCCATTACCATGTTATATAATGTTGACCTTGACTCTTTGACAGATCATCGCTATCCTCACCTTCCATTACCAAGTTGTATAATGTTGACCTTGACTTTGACCTTGACTCGTTGACAGATCATCGCCGTGCTCACCTTCCATTACCGTGTCTACCGAGACGAGGGCCTCCCGTCGCTCTCCACTCTGGAGCTGCTCAAGTATTTCTGGAACAGGCTCCTGCAGGTGACGGGCCTAGCGCCGTCCTCCAACTCGCCGGAGACCGCCGAGGACCCCACCATGATACCCGCCGTAAGTAGAACCGGCTCGCCTACAGGGGAACAGCAGGCAGTGTGCCAGCGGGGGTGAGAATACCTTAAGGCGGTATGTCAGTGGGGGTGAGAATACCTTAAGGCAATATGTCAGTGAGGGGGGTGAGAATACCTTAATGCAGTATGTCAGTGAGGGTGAGAATACCTTAAGGCGGTATGTCAGTGAGGGGTGAGAATACCTTAATGCAGTATGTCAGTGAGGGTGAGAATACCTTAAGGCGGTATGTCAGTGAGGGGTGAGAATACCTTAATGCAGTATGTCAGTGAGGGTGAGAATGCCTTAAGGCGGTATGTCAGTGGGGGTGAGAATACCTTAAGGCGGTATGTCAGCGGGGGTCGAAATTACCTTAAGGCGGTATGTCAGTGAGGGTGAGAATACCTTAAGGCAATATGTCAGTGAGGGGGGTGAGAATACCTTAATGCAGTATGTCAGTGAGGGCTAGAATACCTTAAGGCAGTATGTCAGTGAGGAGTGAGAATGCCTTAAGGCAGTATGTCAGTGGGGGTGAGAATACCTTAAGGCGGTATGTCAGTGGGGGTGAGAATACCTTAAGGCGGTATGTCAGTGGGGGTGAGAATAAATTAAGGCAGTATGTCAGCGGGGGTCGAAATTACCTTAAGGCGGTATGTCAGTGGGGGTGAGAATACCTTAAGGCGGTATGTCAGTGAGGGGGGTGAGAATACCTTAATGCAGTATGTCAGCGGGGGTCGAAATTACCTTAAGGCGGTATGTCAGTGGGGGTGAGAATACCTTAAGGCGGTATGTCAGTGGGGGTGAGAATACCTTAAGGCGGTATGTCAGTGGGGGTGAGAATACCTTAAGGCGGTATGTCAGTGGGGGTGAGAATACCTTAATTAAGGCAGTATGTCAGTGAGGGGTGAGAATACCTTAAGGCGGTATGTCAGCGGGGGTGAGAATAGCTTAAGGCAGTATGTAAGTGAGGGGTGAGAATACCTTAAGGCGGTATGTCAGTGGGGGTGAGAATACCTTAAGGCAGTATGTAAGTGAGGGGTGAGAATACCTTAAGGCGGTATGTCAGTGAGGGGGGTGAGAATACCTTAATGCAGTATGTCAGTGAGGGGTGAGAATACCTTAAGGCGGTATGTCAGTGAGGGGGGTGAGAATACCTTAATGCAGTATGTCAGTGAGGGGTGAGAATACCTTAAGGCAGTACATCAATGAGGGGTGAGAATACCTTAAGGCGGTATGTCAGTCAGTGGGGTGAGAATACCTTAAGGCAGTATGTCAGCTATTTGTTAGAATGCCTTAAGGCGGTATGCCAATGAGGGATGAACTCGGTGAATATTTCTAACCAAACCAACACGGAACAGATCCCATTCAATCACACTCACCCTGTCTCCATATAATACTCTAGATGGTATGAACTGACCTCTTTGACCTTGACCTTGACAGGAGTTCCGGATGGCGGCCATCGAGTCGCAGGTCGACGAGATGCTCTTCAAGATGAACGCGCTGACGGGGGGCAGCGTACTTCCGGAGAAGCCGCCCATGTACTTCACCGACTCGGACGGCACGTGCGGCACGTACGGCACGTACGGCACGTACGGCACGGGCGACGACGGCATCTCCAGCGGCGGGTCGGAGGTGCGCGCGTTCGACGAGGACCGCCTGGAGCACAGACTCAACAAGATCGAGGACAACCTGCGCACCAACGAGCCCCACCTGGCGCAGCTGCTGCAGCTCGACATCATCGGCGCCAAGATGCTGTCCGCGGAGCACGAGAACCAGCTCAGGTGAGCGCTGAGATACCACAGCCGTGTAACCCACCAAGCCCGGTGTCTTAATGGCAGGGTTTATCTCTATATATAATTATATAGAACGTCCTGACCATGCTGTACAAGTCACAGAACGAGGTGCTAATTTACCGTTTGTACGGACCGAGGCGTTTACGCCGAGTTCCGTATAAACGGTAAATTAGCATCGAGTTCTGTGACTTGTACAAGCAAGGTTGGACGTTATATATTTACTATATACCCGAAAAAAAATTTTAAAATCAATTTAATTTTTTTTAACAACCAAAATTTAATAAATGTGTATGGCTAGGTGGTCCGTATAATAGTGTACGGACCAGTGGTCCGTACAGTATTTTTACGTCATATGCCAAAACGGTGCGTATTTACAGTATATACGGCATGGGTATATAGTAAATGTCCATACACTTAACATGGGAACTTGTTCTTCATGCCACTACGAGTATTGGTGAAATTCGTTGTTCTCCAACTCGTTTGAATGCTATGTGATATTCATTCGGCTATTGCCTCGTTCATATCGCTCCACATCAAGCTCACAACGACTTTGACCAAAACTTGTTGGTTCTACTTTAGGCCACTAAAAAAACTTGTTTCACATCACCAAGCCATGAAAAATATGACGAGGGCGCTTTTTTTTTTCTTTTTTTTTTTTTTGCTATATCAAAGATGGCAGACATACAGTAAAACCCCACATAAGCGGACACCCTCTGATCCGGGCCAAAGTGGCTGCTTACGCGGGGTGTCTGCTTACCCTGGGTTTCCAGATTTTTACTGGCTATACATTTAATGCATCCCTGACATCAGGAGCTTTAATTTGATACTAAATACACATACCTTGAATAATTCCTATCAAGGTTCATCTATTTTTCATAGTAACACGTGTACTAATGACTGATTTCTGTGTGTCACATTGACATATCGACAGGTCGGCGCTGGAGTTTGAGATCTTCCGGCGCCTGCAGGTCCAGCGGCGGAGCAGCGCCGACGTGCGGTCGCTGCCGAGTGACAGCGGCCACGTGGTGATTCACCGCCTGTCGTCGCTGAGCGGATCGGCGAGCAGCTCGGGCGGCGCCAGCAGCTCGCGCGGGTCGCCGCCCGCCGCCGCCCTGCGCCGCAGCCGCGAGCTCCTCTGCCGCACGCGCACAGGTACGGCAACAATTCTCAGAGGGTTCTCAGATCTTTTTTTTTTACAGTTTCTTTTTCTATATTCATGGTTTTAGGTTATAATGAAGAGCGGACCAATGAATACATTAGAGAGGAAACCCATGAGAGTTTACGGTTTAAATAGCGGAGTCATTCACAAGGCGAATAACTACGCAGTATTCGCTCTCAGCCCTTCTTTTATCTTTCCACATTTCGTGTGACCAAATTCTACTTTATATTATCCTCCATGTAGATGTTAATAATCTAGTCACCGGTCCTAGAACCACCAGGAGGCTCATATACTCATAGTAGTCTGCCTTTACTATCTTTTTTTTACCCGTCTCCAGTATGCTAGGACGTATTTATATACATCGTAGTCTGAGTCCTAAAATTAGCATATTATTGAACTGTTAGACAGTGTCTAATGGCACTGGGACCGTTTCCATCATGTTCAGGTTTCAACAAATCGTGTTGCTCTCTCTCACAGAGATGGACGTTCTGAGCGTGCGCAGTGGACGCAGTCGGGGGTCACGTGACCAGGCCGGTCACACGTCGAGCCACGCGTCGCTGCAGTCGGTGACGCGGAGCGACGCGCTCGTTCTGCAGGAGAGCGGGGAGCCGGCCGTGTGCGGTCCGTGCATCCCGCTCCGCGACATGCCGCCCGCCGCGCCGCCCGCCCAGTCAGCCGCGCCGCCGGGCCAGTCAGCCGCGCCGCCCGCCCAGTCAGCCGGGCCGGGCCAGTCAGCCGGGCCGGGCCGCGAGGAGACCCGCCTCACCGACCTGCCCGCCCCACACGCCGACACCGCCCCACCGAGCGACGCCCCCGCCCGACCCGATACCACGCACGACTCACCGGGCACCAGCAGTCCCGAAACCGCCAAAACCAAAGTACCAGCCGAGAACAAGCCCAGCTACGACTTCCTGTACCCGGACAGTAGTTCCGGGTCGGACCACGAGGCGGCGCCGCGGTCGACGCCCAGTAAAACACGCAACCTGCGCAAAACCAAGTCACGTGGTAAAGGCAAGGGCAGGTGCCGAATGGCGCCGATAGAGGGCGTGGACGAGCTCGGGGTCGATAACGAGGCGTTCGCGTCGGAGAGCGACGGCAGCGGTCAGTTGACGCACTAATGACGTCAGAGACGTGACGTCAGCCCACAGGATAGAACCCCGGACCACCCACTCGTGAACGGCGCATGGTGATTCTACAATCACAAAACAGGCCATTTTGGGGGATTTATGTGGTTATTTTTACCCCCTTTTCTGTGCAATAACGCTGAAAAATCAGGCTTCATAAAACACCTTATTCTGATTTCAAAGGAAAAATGAACCTCTTTTCAAGATTCTATTATTTCCAAATTTTCAGATTAGGTCTAGATACTGTGCTAGAAATACTGTATTAATATCTGAAAATATTTCCTTTTTTGCTAAAGACTCTACCAGTTGAAGTTCCATTGTCCATCAAATAGCACCCCTTATAGTACTTTGAAGACTGTATAAAGCCTACGAAAATAGGCGAGGAATTCAGAACAATCATGTGTCCCATAATAATACTGAGTGTGGGGGACCGGGGATAGAACTAAAACCTAATGCATTTAATCTCGTGTGTGTCAAGTCGAAAAGACGGAAACTGCACAGAACATATCACACACACTACAGAATGTACGAATTTACTCTATGCAAACCACACTGCCTGCACATGCAGTTATTTAAAGAGAATATACTCAGCAGGAGAATACGGCTTCAATATGTTAGTCCCAAAGAATTTATTCACACGATCTTGCCTCACTTTAGATGCATATAGATGATGTTATACATGTTTATGTCTACTGTTTATGACTGCCGTTTATGTCTACTCGGCTGGAAGTCCAGATCTGGTTATATAGAGGTCGCCCTGCCCACTGCACGCGTTTATAGCCACTCTGTCAGTCTAGACTCCATTCTCTCTCAGCCACTCTGTGAGCAGCAACACCGGAGAAATTCATGTATCCATCGTGGCGTATCTACCATTCTAAGCCATGTTTCCTGATCTTTCCTTATAAATACGCTCATATTGTCCGCCTGCGTATAAACGATATAATGTCCGTATATCCAGCCCTGCGTATACAGTGAATCAACATAAAAGATACTGAATAAATATGATAAATCTATTGGCAGAAACTGACGTATATCTGATGATCAAGATGTTGGATGATATAAATGGCTTCGGTGCTGTGTTTACACCGAAATTATACATCACGAAGGTTTTTTCTTGTGCAGTGAGAAATATCTGCTTCTTAATTCATTATCATTCACGTTATAAAGCACTTGTCTAGGAGCCTCGTTTTGGCCCAATCGGTTAAAGTCAGGGCAGATAGCTATTGTGTCATGGAGGCCATATTGCCCCCAATACCAAACAAAACACCAGGTGGCGGTGCGGTTATCTATGCATTATAACAGCCATTAACAGCAGCTGTTCCCGTCTACTGTGGCGCCACCTACACGGGTCGTACTTCAACTCGTCCAATTTCCTGGCGGATGACGGGGGAACTAGCAATCACTTCAGTTCTAATGATGGCAACACCTGTATTTTCAACTTTGTACCAGGATTAAGAGCAATTTGTGTAACTTTTTATTTTGAGGTCAGGAAAGGTCCTCGAGGCCTGGTAATTGTTTGTGCATTTCTTTACACTTTAATGACATGATGTTAAGAACATGGATCCTTCAGACACACTTTAATGGAATGGGCCAACTCCGTAGTGGGAGCCAGATCTGAACATTACATCACCATTAACAACTTTTATTACGTCGAACTATGCTTTGGTGCTAGCCATGGGTTCTTGAAATGAATAGGAAAAGCTCACAATCAAAACAGTGCAAGTGACCAGCAATCAAAGGAATATATTTGATTAATTTCAAAGGTATTGAATTACAACATACTATCTAGTTGCGGCTTACTTCATGTAAAGGGATATCGTGGTATTTGTACCATTCGTCAAGTAATACTCTAAAAGAAATAAAGATCTGAATGATTTTTATTTATTAGTTATACTCTCAGAGTATCAATGTACCTACTTACCATATACAACTGCCCAGAGCCATTTTTTCTTTATCTATTTGTTTAGGTCGGATGTTTTTATATACATCCAGCAGAATTATTTCGATGTGACTCAAGTGAAACACGATACTTATATTTTTCTATGAATACAAAATTATATTCTGTGGAAAATGATAATGCTGGAACTTCCTTGTATATACCACTTACTGAACAATGTACTTTGCATATATATTTTGAAATAAAGAGATTTTATGAAGTAGACACGCTTCTATATCATTTTTTTCATTTGTATTAAAATGTTATTATGTCAAGTGTTGTCAGCTGATTAATATGTCGCGTATGAATACAAAGGAAAACATTTAAAAAGAAGTATTACAGGAAGTAGATAAAGCGAATATACCCAGCTATTCTTTAGGTTCTGTGCCTAACGTATTTCAAATCTGAATAATTAACTGATAAAATCTACCACCGTTTTCATACCAGTAAGATTATTTGTTTATTCCCCAGATGGCGTCAATATTTAGCAGGAAGGTTATTAGAGCGTGCCTGCATATGCTATATTCGTTGACTAAAGGTTAAAGTGGTCGCATATAGACTTCCCGCGTGCTGCAAACAACTCTTCACTATCTGGGTGCTATTCAATGTGATATTGGGAAAGGGTACCAGTGTCTCGGTGTCTTTGATGCATGCCCAGCTGACCATTACCAATCACTCGAGACCGAAATACCTCAAGATCCACTCTTGTTTGGATCCTAGACTTAGGCAGTTGCAGAAATGGCAAATTGACTGGGTGCAAGAGGGTTAATATAGAGGAAACCAATGAAAGTCTACAATCAGAGTTCGTGTCCCATCGAGTTTGAATTGCATAGTAATTCACAAGGCGAAGCCGGATGAATAATGTAGCGATTCAAACAGGATGGGATCAAGCTTGAATGGGTTTCTGAATTTATCTCACCATCACATTGACTAATGGGCTAACATTTGTGATATAATCACCCATTGGATATTTTTCCTAAATATCTCATGGGTGTTTGATACGAGTTCCCAATGTTAAGTCTATGTACAAAAAATACCATGGGTAAGATAAAGAAAACTACCCATAGACCGGATGTAACCCAAACCGTTTGATTGTTAAAATCAAAACCCAACTTAATCAATTAGAGATTTCCTTTATGATCATTTTGATACCTTAACTATTGTTGTACTCACAGTAGAGATTGAAATGGACTGTTTTGTTATCAAAATATAAAAGCAGCAAAAAAAACCTTTTAGTGATATCTGCCATATGTCAAAGCATTGTCATGGTAGGCAGAAAATGGAGAAGAAAGGCTTGCTTGGAAATGATGTGGTGTTTTTATATCGTAATTTCAGAGAATGCTTTTCCTTTAGTTATCATTTACAAACAAATGCTTACTTAAACTAATTAGATATGCAGCATAAATCAATCTATAAGATTTTTTAGGAAAACACTATTTGAATCCAGATCCCACCAAAGTCCCTAATATGCCTTTTTGACCTATAGTTTATACATCTTGCATGATGAACACACATCATACGCAGCACAATCAGATGAGACCAACATTTTAAATCTGAGCGGTTTATTTTTCCTAGAATAGGACACCCTACCCTAAATGGGACACCCTGACATAGGGACACAACGAATAAAATGGTAAATTCCCAAAGATCTGTGTTTAGACCTGAGACTCCAAATACACTTCGAATTCCAGCTGATCAAAATTATTAGAAATGCAAGGCAAACCAAGGCAGTAATTATAAGGGTGTTTCTGAAGGTCGCAAGGTTTCGTTCTGTGAATAGTTGCAATAAGATTTTTCTTCAATGTAAGGAGAACTACTAGATTAAATAAGAAAATATAAAGTATATCTAACTACAGAACTACAAAAAGAATAACAGGTTTGAGTTTTTCACTACCTGAGAATCTTATTCTTGTGGCCATTCAGTCTCCAAGCTTAGATCTGGTTAACTCTGCCCCTATGTGAGGGAGAGGCTCCAAGCAGATCCTACAACATCTGATATTTCATATATGGTGGGTAATCAGTGGCACAAGATCTGAACTCAGGTCAGCCTAGCCCTAACCCTAACCCTAACCCTAACCCTAACCCTAACCCTAACCCTAACCCTAACCCTAACCCTTCACCTGATATCAATGATAAAATGGTGGACTACGGATATAAACCATGTTTTTGAACAAGATATTACTAGGACAAGAGGGGATCAAAAATTAAAAATAAAAATAAGTAGACCAAAACTAGAAAAATTTAAACACTCGCCACTATACATAGGTTCGTTATTTTGGGATAAGTTAAAATTAGAAACACAAATTTTGGAGGGAGATAATTTCAAGATGAAAGTAAAAGAGGAGATACAGAATATATTGTAAAAGGTCATATAGACCTGACTATAACTGGTCAGAAGACTAGGTAATGTGATATCTAAATATAGTATTGTATAATATATCAGCATATAACTATGCAATGTGTAACCCTATGGGAAAATGTGTGAGTAAATGATTGTATATGTCTAGTCTAGTCCTGTATATTTATATATTCTGTCCTTTATGTCAACGCCAGCGTGGAAGATCGTCTGGAAGCGGATGAACGTCTGTACCGTCTTTAAATACTTTGAATTAAAATTTTTTAAAAAAGCATGATCCTCTGGTCTAGTTCTAATATGCCCGACTGGTGGCGTGCGGGATGGTTAGTTCCGTGATGCCACGTCAGGGAACCTCACTGGTATAAAAGAGCGGACATGATAGATTTAGAAATTAGAAACTCCCTTCCCTGCACTGTAAAAAGTTCCCCGTGAATTTTACGGTCTTTCCCTGGCAACTGGGGTGACAGGGAAAGACTTTAACTTGTACGGGTGACCGTAATATAATTCTGACCGTAAATTTTAACTGTCCTAAACTGCATTTTACTAGCGGTTTAAACCTGTAATATATTTCAGATCATACATTTTCACTGTAATAAACTGTATTTTGAAAACGGTTCAAACCTGTCAATATGAAGGTGCAAAGCTGAATGAGATATACTACATGTACAGTCCTTCAATATGCATATACCAGAAAACTTGTTATTGAGGTTCATGAGAACTGTTACATGTAGAGGACCATCCATAAAGTATGTACACAAAATTTCTGAAAATTTTTAACCCCCCCAACCTATTCCCAAAATTGTATGCAATAGAAACAAACAAAGAAGGAGCATATGCAGTATTTCCAAAATCCTTGACCCTCCAACCCTACATATTTACAGTTTTATACTGTAAGCTGACCGTAGATTGGGTGAATTACAGTCCTCAATATGTTTACAGTTGAATACCGTTTTTTTATACCAAATATACGGTATGGAACTGTAGATAAGCTTACAGTGATATACCGTCTACGTTTACGGTAGTATCCTGTATATTTTACTGAATTTTTTTACAGTGTGTTGTGTTATCTTAAAGGTTAACCCATGCACAGAAGTGCCACAGGTTCGCCATTTGTTACGCACTCCACTTTATATATAAAGCCAGGTTGCAGGGGGACAATAGGTCTCTTGTCATGATCCTTCTATGAAGAAGAAACTCCTAGGGATCTCAACAGAGTGAGATCTTCTTACTCTTTCGTCCGTACAGAAATGGAAATACGGACTTGCACTCTCCTTACAGAATCTCGTTCTCTTAAGCCTATAAGACACCGACCCGACGGCTGTGCCCGATCCTACCTTTGCCCGACGGATCCGTCGGGTCTGTGACAATCTGCATCAATCGGGTCGGTGTACGCACTTCACCGACCCGATTTTATTACCTTTCCCGACGGATCGGGCATTACTACCATGTCAGATATGACCGACTCTGCCCGACCTTAAGATTTCGGTGTACGCACTTCACAGATCGTTCCCGACCGCTCTCTGCGTGGGTGGCGGCGCTAGGTCTGTGCCTGGGGTGTCATTGGCCAATGAAATGCCTAGAACTGGTCATGTGATCAGTGTTTACTTTTTCGGCAATATGGCGGTATGGACTGACGAACTAGAAGATGAAATGATCAATTTATGGCAGGAAATGCCCTGTCTCTTCGAGTTAACAAGCAAAACATACAGCAAGAGAACTGCAAAGAGGAAGGCACTCGAAGATATCACAAAATCAATCGGAATTTCAGGTAAGTGTTATTTATTTCCGTTAGAAACACATCGTGTGGTTGGACCAGGAGCTTGTTCTTTGGTTACCAGTCAAAGTACCATCCTGAGTCAAAGTACCACCTAAATCAAAGTCAAAGTACCACCCTATGGGTTGCGTTTTTAGCTTTTTCAAGCCTTACAGATTATTAAAAGCATGTTGTAAGGCCACTCAAAAAAACAAACTTGTTTCTCATCACCGCGCGCATCAGAAAAAACAATTTTAGAAGATTTTTTTTTTTTTTTTTTTTTAAATAGATGAACCTTGATAGAAATTATGAAAGGTATGTGTATTTAGTATCAAATTAAAGCTTCTGATGTCAGGGATGCATTAAATGTAGAGCCAGTAAAAATCTGGAAACCCGGCATAAGCAGACACCCCGCGTAAGCAGCCACTTTGGCCCGGATCGGAGGGAGTCCACTCATGCGGGGTTTTACTGTATGTCTGCCCTCTTTGATATAGCAAAAAAAAAAAAAAAAAAAAAAGCGCCCTCGTCATATTTTTCATGGCTTGGTGATGAGAAACAATTTTTTTTTTTTGAGTGGCCTAATCTATGTTCATGCTCTTAAAACGTTCGCACCTGACTATCCTGAACACTATAAATGTGGATAAACTATAATGATGCTATGACTTGATATGGATTTTTCAATGAATCAGCTCCACTTGTGATGTATGCTTTTTCACTTTATCTGCCATTATTCTATAATATTTACTGTATGAGAAAGCTTATGTACACAATATATTTGTTAGAAATACAACAATCATGTTTCCAAGCCAGAATGAAGATGCTCACACCTCATACCCCACCGTTTCAAACAGCCCCAACTACACCGAGTGGAAGGAATCATCATTCATTCACACAGATGCTTCAGTCCCCAGTCACAACTAATCCATACCAGGCGTTCACATATGATTCCCAGTCCTTACCTCACAGCCAGCAGAATGAAGTTATGTAAAAGTTAAACAGGACAAAAAGAGAGGATGGTGTATGATATTCTAACAAGGTATATTTGACTGTAAAGGTGCTGTTCATTGTGATACCATACTGTGGTTTTAATTTTTCTTGTTAGCAAAGAGAAAATTTATTGGTATTTTCTTCACAGCAGAAAATGTAGATTTTATGAGAAGGAAGTGAATGTGTTTACTGGCACAAAAATAAAGTGTATGTCTAATTTAATTCTCTTATTTTATAATTCCTGTTTCACAGTAGTTGTAGTCATGACAAATGAGATGAATGAATTTGCTTTAGTCCGTGTGGTATAAGTGTGTTAGGTTTTAATATATATGTATTTGATGAAGTTGAATAGCAATGCACTGGTTAGTCTCACTATATGTAAATCAAATATTGTTTGTGTCTTATTGCAAGCACATATTCAGACAACTGAGAATAAGTGGTCTATTTATGGAAGGTTACACTGACTATGCAACTGTATCACAATATTTCTCTATATACACTAAATAAAGCATATTTATTTTGTACCCAAGAGTTGTGTGTTGACATTAAGCTATAGATTTTGAGCTAATAAATGCCCATTTTGGGGGTTTATCAATCTTCATTTTAGATAAAGGTACATAAAAGTGGGGTTCCCCTGTTAAATCTTTCATTTCTACATACATTGATATTGTTTTTCATACTATATAAGGATATATAAATATGACAATGACCCTTTGAATTATTTGTCACATTACATGGGCATCGATCACGATCTGGGAAAATTGACCATTTAGACAGATCAAAACAAAGAAAGTCTCATGACTAAATCCCCGAAAAAACATAGTAAAGAACTGGGAGGGGTTGAGAGGGGCTAGGAGGTGGACTGGCAGCGTCCAAAGTGAAAAGTCTCAAGGAAAAAGATGAAACATGCTTCATTTGAAAATCTCAAGGAAAAGTCTGTGACAAACACCAAACAGTGGGGGGGGGGGGGGTGAAAGGGGGGGGGGGTGAAATATCTCTAGGAGACTCATTACAACAAAATTACAATAGGATTCTAACAATTGACCTACCGACGGGCTTTGAGTGACGGGTGCGGCGGGCCTATCAGCACCCAGATCTGTGTCAACAGGTCGCCTGCACGTGGTGTGTGTTTCAGTCTACCCCCAGAGTCACCACAAGCTTTGTGTGGTGGGAGCAACTCACACATAGGATTACTATAGAAGTGAGGGTACACACCATTTGTTCACAAGAGTTTTTACATATTTACAACTCTTGAAATGGTTAAAAGGTGTGCCTGGGGGACTTGTAATGGTGATGAAATGTATCCTGAGAGATTTGGTGAGGGTGGGTTTTTTGTTCCATTCCCAAAACAAGTTTTAAATAGTGGATTGTAAATGCTGTATTAGGACAATGACACTCCAACACACAGTCATAGACAGAATCACTCAGTAGATAATATACACAAAGACACTTAGACTGAGGTACACCCATACAGAGTCATACACATAGACATAGATACATATGTGTCTGTGTGTATGATTCTCTGGAGGAATATCTCTATCTGTATAGAAATGTGTGGGTGTTTGACTGTAGTGCCACTACTTATATGTCTGTTTTGGCATAAGGAGGAGTGTTATTGTCTATATGTCTGTGTGTATGACTGTATCAATCTATGTCTGTGTGTCTGACTGTGTGTAAGTGTCTCTGTCTATATGACTGTGTATTGTGTGTAGGAGTGTATGTGTCTATGTCTATGTGTATGACTGTGTGTAGGTGTCTCTGTCTATATGACTGTGTATAACTGTGCATAGGAGTGTCTTTATCTATATGCCTGTGTCTATCTCTCTGTATATGATTGTGAAAGGGAATGTTTCTATCCATATATGTTCATTCTTCCTTTGGCTTCTGTGAACTTGACCATCTACATCAAAGTTTTCCCTTATGATTTCTGATGAAAATAACAGAATGTACATATTTCACTTTTGACAAACATCTTTCCTGAAGTTTGTTTCCTAGTGTAGGGGCATCACTAAGAAATCACTCGAAAAAATGCCCTGGAAATGCAGTTAGATTAACAGAACAAGGCATGGATTTGAGTGTTTTCCACTATGTGTCAGTGTGGAGTCACCCCAGCTGTGCACCCTGTTTGTGGTGGCAGCATGGCGAGAGGGTCGTAAAACGGTGGGGGCGTGGTTAGAGGCCTCTGGTCGGTAGGTCAATTGATTATAAATTGCTGACAATATGACAAAACGGTTTTCTATTAGAAGCTGCCAGATAATAATTATGATGCACATACATAAAATAGTATCAGAGTTTGGTAGGAAAATCTGTCGTTATAACCAATATGGTAATGAATTCAATAACAGAAAAACAGCTTATGAAAGGGATAGCATATTTGATGTCCATCTCAGTAAACATGAATACCTTGAAGAATGTGTCCTTGAGGGCATAGTAGAGGGCATGGCACGTAGCAGGGGCCGCACAAATTTGATTAAAAAGATTGCACTTACCAGTGGCAAGAAAACGCAGTGTTATAGCAAGACGTTCATTTGGGCTGATGCTGTCTCTGAAATTTGTGGACATTTTCTGAATATATGGTGTGACAAGCTCCGAAAGGTGTTGGAAGTGATCTGGGTCCATTCTCAGGAAATTTCGGTAGGCTTCCTTGTCATGCAACTTCAGCTCTGCAATCAAGTTGTGGTAGGCCCCTTGTTCATCATGCTTTTTTAACCATGGTTTTACCCAAGTCCGTCCCTTTCTTTCTGATTCTTCCCTCCTCCATTTGACAATCAGTGTAGCTGCAAGACATGCAGCAATCTTTCTTCTTTTCTTTAGTTGTTTCAACTTTCGACTGCTGCTTCTCGCCATTGTTTTCGAGTGTGTCCCAACTCACAGCTTCACCACTAGGGGTATGTCAGTTCAAACATAAATCGCTAGGTGGCAGGGCGTAGTTCCTGAAATTTGCCACTGTGCGCGCTGCAGATCGCCGATTAGAATCGGTGACAGTCGGGTCGGTGTACGAGGGTATCGTACACCGACATCAGTGTTCCAGACTGTGCCAGATTCCCATCGGCGATCGGGTCGGTGAGAGTCGGGAATAAAAGTCGGTGTCTTATAGGCTTTACATATAAGGGAGCTCACAACTAAACCTCTGAGTGGGAGAGTGTTACTCTACTTTGTGCGAGATTCACTAGATGGCGCTGAAGGCACAAATTCGCAAATCAGTTTTGTGATCAAGTGTATTATGAATAGAAACAATTTCTCTGAGACGAAATTACTTTATGGAAAATGTTATTTATTGATAACGTTTGTTATATACTGGGGAATAGAGATTTATATGCAGCCACATTTAATTATTAGTTGGAGTTGAATATGGGTATCTTAAGCAACATCAGCTATGTAGCTACTGTGGGACATTTAATCAAAATGAATTTTAGTCAATTTGACGCAAAATCGAGACAAAAAATCATGTGGCTTGTGTTCAAAAATGGATTTCATCAAATGTGTATAATTAAGGACAGACATTAGTACTGCGCCTGAGGACTGACATGTCAAACTATCATTTAATCCCGAATTGAGTTCTCCATGTTGTATTCTAAATGTGTGGTAGAACTTCGAAGATTTCATCCTCTTTTAAAATCATTAATTTTATTTTTATTTTCATGTAATTAAGACGTGTGCAAACAAATTGGTACCATACAATCCGTATTGGGATGCTCTATCCCTTTGGTGAAAGAATGATTCAGAAATGTCCATCCGTTCCAAAGATATTTGCAAAAATATGCTCTTGCGAGTGACACATTTGACCTAAATACACCCTCAACCTTTTCCACTGGTCTGCTTTCCAGTTTGACCATACATTCTCGGGTACCATTCACAGTTTTGTCTGCATTTCCTTTCTCTGGCCAATCTAAGTTGTTCTGAACTTCGTCCTATCTCCTTCAAGGCATATCGGACAATTTTGCTAGAAAATTAAAACCCATGAAAACTTCCTGAAAATTTAAGACGATGGTCTCAAAGTGTCAAAAAACACATGGACAACTTAGAATTTAGGGGTCAGCGTGCTGTCAACGATACTGTATCGATAAGGGATACAGGGAAGGTTTAATTTTGGATTGGTAAGAAAATTTGGAGCTGCAACCACTCAGCATGCGGACTCCCCATCCCGCCCGGTCGTAGATCGGGGGGAACGTTCCTCAATGGCGGGAGTGTGTCTACCGGGGTAGACTCCTCCCGCCCGCTTCACGCTCAAGGGAGACCGCTGCGTCTCGTCATCGCGGTTTGCAGTCCGGAGTCAGTTCTACCTGACGTCCTGGCGATACATACTATAGAAGTGATCCCTAAAAGTATGATCTTAATCTGCAGAGTTCCAGGCTGTAGGATATGTAATTTATGAGTACTACATAAATGTGGTGTCTTGTGGTTCACTCGCTACTCATTAAACTCAGTCACTGCACTAAATTCTTATAAGTTATGCATTGAATATATGTAGATATGTTTTCTAACAGTAATTGTATATCTAACTATGTATGTTTTTCATGTTTACAAGTAGAACTGAAGGGATTTACACTCTGGGACGTTCTAATGTTCATGAAAATGCTGGTGGCGGCACCTAGTGGCTAAACTAGTGGCTATCATATCAGACTGTAGTACGTCCCGTTGTCGCCAGGGCCAGGGCGCTCAGTCTCTAGTCATAGATATAGAGAAAGAAGTCCCCCTGTATATCTATGTTCAAACTGAAGGGAGGGTGGGCTGTGAACAAAATGCGATTACATGTACATTAGTCAGCAAATACGAGAAAATCAGTAGCCTGGAACCCTAGCGTAGGCCACTCAAAATTTAAAAAAACTTGTTTCTCATCACCGCGCGTATCAGAAAAAACGTTTTCAGATTGTGCTTTTTTTAATAAGATGAACCTCGATAGAAATCATAAAAGGTATGCGTATTTGGTGTCAAATTAAAGCCCGTGATGTCAGGGATGCACTCAAAATGGTATTATCTGTACCTATCTAGAGTAGACCCCCGCATAAGCGGACACCTTCCATTCCAGGCAAAAGTATGTCAATGGTTAGGCCTAACGGACACCCCACATAAAGCTGCCACTCTGTGTTAGCGGACACTTTTGCTCGGAACGGAAATTTCTCCCTCTATTAGATGTTTGATTTAACCCTACATAAGCGACCTTGTGTAAGTGGACACCCCGCATAAGCAGGCAATTATTTCGGTACGAAAAGGCTTTAACCCCGTGTAAGTGGTCACTTCTAACGCAAACCCTACCAAAAAATAGATTCATCTATGTTTTTTATGAGTGTGTGTGAGTACATTGATAGAAAATACAATTATAATTCAAAGTTTAATAACTTCAGATCCAATTAAGATATTGGAAAATCGATTTCAGATTTACCATCCCTTTATCACCTCTACATATAACAGTTCAATATTGGCCTGGAGGAAACTTGAAAACCCAATGTAAGCGGTCACTTCGGCCTGGAACATTGTTTACGCAAGTTTAAAATGAACAACTAATACATAGACAAATTTCCGTGCTGAACAAAACTATCCATCAACATGGGATATCCGCTTATGTAGGGTGTTCGTTAGGTGGGGTTCATATTACACACAGTAAAATGAGTTAGATATTTGGAATTTAGAGTGAGAGTGCAAGATTGGATATACAAAAGTATATTTGAACCCAATTTTATGACACTTCCAAAGCCATCTTTGAACCCCCCCCCCCCCCCCCAAAAAAAGCGCCCTCGTCATATTTTTCATGGCTTGGTGATGAGAAACAAGTTGGGTTTTTTAGTGGCCTTATATTGTGACCAGTCCGGCGTAGTTCTGAACGGGTTTTTCTTTTATTATTATTTAGTAGCGTTTATTTCACAATCATGAAGTATACATATTTGCTCTTGTGGGGAGTACATGTAGTAGTGTGTTACATTCACTTTTCTTCTCGTAAAACAACTTGTTTTGATATACACATGTCCCAGGGTGCAATTCTGGGTCGCTCCGGCTTCAGATCGGAAATGTATCAATCTGTATTTCAATAGACTCTCCTGGCCCAGAATGATCTATATTCATCCTGAGAATGTGTCTTTTCTACTTTACCCTCTTGAACTTGGACTGTACCTGTTTTTGAAATATTGTGGCTATCTGATGTCCTGAAGGCCTTTCTTCACAGAGGCCCTATAACACTGGCAAAAATATAAGCATGTTTGGGTGTTTCACTACACGGAAATCTCACTCCCATGGGGCTTCAATCTCCAACCCTAGATCAGGTCAACTCTGTCCCTATGTGGGGGAGAAACTCCCCGCGTAAGCGACCACCCTGAGTAAGCGGACAATTTTGCACGGAACGGAAATTTCCCCCCTATTCGATGTTTAATTAAACCCCATGAAAGCGGGCACCTCGCTAAAATGGATTAATTTGTGGGTTTTTTTTAGTGTGTCTCAGTACAGTAGAACCCCGCGTAAGCGGTCACCCCGCGTTAACGGACACCTTTGCTCGGAACGGTTCCCTCTATTAGATGTTCGCTTTAACCTCGCGTAAGCGGTCACACACCACAAATCTAAAACGTTAAGTTTTCCAACATAATTCCCAAGTTATTCCTACTTTTTGGGGATAGTCGAACCGGAAGTTGGATGAGATCTCAGAATTGACCTACCGCCCAGAGGCCTCTAACCACGCCCCCACTGTTTTATGACCCTGTCGCCACGCGGGTCCCCCAAGCAGGGCGCACAGCTGGGGAGCTCAACTCTCTACATAGTGTAAAACAGTGAAAACATTGTCTTTTCCTGTCAGTCTGACTGCATTTCCAGGATATTTTTTAAGGATATCTCATTGACATCCCTACACTGAGAAGCATACTTTCGGTCAACATGTTACTCAAAGAAGAAATATTTATATTTGATTGATCTAGCAGAGATTTCAAGGAAAACCTTGACCTGGATGCTCAGAGAAGCCAGATATATGTCCATATGTATGTGTGTAGGTTGTCTGTCTATATGTATGTGTGTATGATTGTGACTTGCATGTATGTGTATCTCTGTCTCTATACGTCTGTGTGTATGACTTAGTGTAGGGGTGTCTGTCTAGATGTCAGTGTGTATTACTTAGTGTAGTAGTCTCAGTGTATATCTATCTGTCTGTGTGTATGGCTTAGTGTAAGTGTGTTTGTCTATATATGTCTGTGTGTATGACTTAGTTTAGGTGTGTGTGTCTATATATCTGGGATTGTCTCCATCTCTATATCTCTGTACAATACTCTATATATGTATGTATCTCTCTGTGTATGACTGTGAGTAGGAGTGTTTCCATCTATAGGTCTGTGAATGTATCTGTCTGTATATATGACTGTGTGTATGAGTATCTCTATGTCTGTCTTTTGGTATGTTCTGTCTATATATTTGTGTATTTGCCTGTGTGTAAAATTGTGTATAGGTGTGTCTATGCTGTGTGTCATTGTACGTAAGACTCTAGTGGAGTGCTTATCCGTATTTCTGTGTATGTCTGTGCGTGTGTATGTCTGTGTGAGCCGGCGGTAGGTCAATTAATCCCTTTTTCAAATCATAAAAGCGGGGTTTAATAACAGAGTGAAGAAAAACATGGATACAATTGAATAAGTTTATTAATTTTATTTTCATGAAAGGTGAACATTTCTTTCCATATTTGTCAGGAAGCTGACATGTGACTTGCTCTATTTCCGGTTCCTGTTCCGTTTCGGGCAGTGCACTGCCTGTCGGGTATTCTCTTACACATTTAACTGCATGCTACTCAAGAGGGAGTCAATATTCGTCATAGAAGAAAACCTGGACTGTCCCATCATTCTCACTTCACTATCCTCGCTGATTTGAATCTGGAGCGTCCTTACAAATACTAACTGGGGTCTAACTTATATACAGCGATGAAATTTCCAGGAGAGAGAGAGAAACATAAAGAGACGGGCGAAGAGAACCGGTATGGTGTAGCCTTTTATCTCACCCCTGGTATCTTTTTTCCATCGACTTAACTCGTATCCAACCAACGCCCATTAGATATTTAGGAAAAATATTCAATGAGGGATTATGTCACAAATGTTAGCCCATCAGTCAATGTGAAGGGTGAGATAAATTCAGAAACCCATTTGAGTTAAGGATCAGAGCTTGATCCCATCTCATTTGAATTGCTACGTAATTCAAGTGGCTTTGCCTTGTGAATTTGCCTGTGATTTACTGCGATTTTCAAACTCAACGGGATACAAGCTCTGACCGTACACTTTCATAGGGTTCCTCTATAGTATCTGGAGAGACTCTGGTAAAATGCAGCCTTATTGAGAACGGGACGTAACGCGCACTACTTTATTAAACACACACCACCCTCCTCCTACTCCCATCGCGTCTTTTTCCTCCGCTTGTTCTCCGTGGGTCCCGACACTGACGTGGACGCTGACGTGGGCGGTGACGTGGATGACGTCATGCTGGGCGGGGAGAGTGACGTCAGGGCGTTGGGGGTGGGGCTGGGCGGCAGAGTGGGCGAGGCGAGCCCGGGGGGCGGGGCGAGCCCGGGGGGCGGGGCGTGGCCTGTGGGCGGGGCGTGGCCTGGGGGCGGGGCGAGGCCGGGGGGCGGGGCGTGGCCGGGGGGCGGGGCGAGGCCGGGGGGCGGGGCGAGGCCGGGGGGCGGGGCGAGGCCGGGGGGCGGGGCGTGGCCGGGGGGCGGGGCGTGGGGCGGGGCGAGGGGCGGGGCGTGCGGGCCGGCGGCGGCGGGCGGCGGGTACACGCCGTACACGGAGCCGCCGGGCATGGTGGGCTGCGGGCCCTGGTAGAGCGGCGGCAGGACGGGCATCGGGTGGTTGGCCGCCTCCACCGTCGGGTTGGTGTACACCGCCTCCTCCTTGTCCTCCGCCGCCACGAAACTCGTCCGGAACTGAGCCTGGAGGAGGAGAAAGGGAAATATCAGCCCGTATTCTCATCAATAATGAAGAATATTTTATATGGGAATGCAAGAACAAATTTGTGGGCGACTGACTAGTCTGGAACCGTGGCTGAGGAAAGAATACTTCAATTGTTGTCCTCCTCTTAGTTTTTCAACAAAGATGTCAGTTGGGGTTAGGAAAATAAGTGGATATATTTATCAGGTGGAATTTGCGGCCTCAGAGTGACCGATAAAACATGGAAAACATGTCGATCACTGCTCTTTTCACTCAGATATTATAACACGCGAATATGGCCACTAGTATATGAAACCAGTTTTTATTGTGTATCTATTTTACTCCTTTGCATCTGAAGAAAGAATATATTATTAAAAATGCAATGGAAATTTTGCTTGCGATTTACTCATGCAGAACTGTGCCTGAATCGACAGTATTACAGACTGTAGTTTTTATTTTCATCAATAATTGGCATCTGAGGCTGAAATATATAGTTTAGAAATGTAGAGGGTACTTACGGAGAAGGCTGACTTCATGGTGTTGATGCGGTCACTCTGCGGTCCCCCGAGCCGGGCGTACCCCGAACCGCCCGCTGCTGCCGAGGCTGCGGCGGTGGCCGCCGGACCTTCACGAGAACTGGCCAACTGTCGACAGGATTTTAAAAGAAAGTTAAGATGGTGATCGGTTAATAAACTGGATAGTGTGGGGACTGGTAGTAAAACATGCTCAGAGCTGTGGGACGTGTGGATATAGATCAGTTAAGGAGACTGGACAGTGTGGGGACTGGTAGTAAAACATGCTCAGAGCTGTGGGATGTGTGGATATAGATCAGTTAAGGAGACTGGACAGTGTGGGGACTGATAGTAAAACATGCTCAGAGCTGTGGGATATGTGTATATAGATCAGTTAAGGAGACTGGACAGTGTGGGTATTGGTAGTAAAACATGCTCAGGGCTGTGGGATGTGTGTATATAGATCAGTTAAGGAGACTGGACAGTGTGGGGACTGGTAGTAAAACATGCTCAGAGCTGTGGGATGTGAGGATATATAGATCAGTTAAGGAGACTGGACAGTCTGGGGACTGGTGGTAAAACATGCTCAGAGCTGTGGGATGTGTGTATATAGATCAGTTAAGGAGACTGGACAGTGTGGGGACTGGTAGTAAAACATGCTCAGGGCTGTGGGATGTGTGTATATAGATCAGTTAAGGAGACTGGACAGTGTGGGGACTGGTAGTAAAACATGCTCAGAGCTGTGGGATGTGTGTCTATATATCAGTTAAGGAGACTGGACAGTGTGGGGACTGGTAGTAAAACATGCTCAGAGCTGTGGGATGTGTGGATATAGATCAGTTAAGGAGACTGGACAGTGTGGGGTCTGGTAGTAGAACATGCTCAGAGCTGTGGGATATGTGTCTATAGATCAGTTAAGGAGACTGGACAGTGTGGGGACTGGTAGTAAAACATGCTCAGAGCTGTGGGATGTGTGTATATAGATCAGTTAAGGAGACTGGACAGTGTGGGGACTGGTAGTAAAACATGCTCAGAGCTGTGGGATGTGTGGATATAGATCAGTTAAGGAGACTGGACAGTGTGGGGACTGGTAGTAAAACATGCTCAGAGCTGTGGGATGTGTGTCTATAGATCAGTTAAGGAGACTGGACAGTGTGGGGACTGGTAGTAAAACATGCTCAGAGCTGTGGGATGTGTGTATATAGATCAGTTCAGGAGACTGGACAGTGTGGGGACTGGTAGTAAAACATGCTCAGAGCTGTGGGACGTGTACGTAGATCCATTGCGTCCCTGAGTGAAGGTGATACAACTTACCGGGCAGGCTCCCAGTCCTGGTCGCTCTCGGAAGCCCAGACCCTTGCCACCTACGTTGAGTTTCTTCGCACGACTTTCCCGATACCGAGATTTCTTGAACCAGGGATTCTGCAAGAAACAGCATCATATAATGAATTTTATAATTCAATAACGAAAATATGTGGAACAAATAAAGGTTCGTTATGAAAAACATAAAAGAATGAAGATAAATGGTAGCAATAAGGGGCTGTCCATAAATGACATCATGCTATTTTTCACAACCTTGCCATGCTTGGTCATGGAGACTCCCCCCCCCCCTCCCTCCCCTACTGCATGACATCATTTATGGACGCTTCTAAACCAATAGACTGAATTTGGCAGACCGATGGAAAAGCCATTTAGACTGAATAAAAGGGTTACCTGCATAGCCAGGTCGATGAGTTCTTGAGGGACCTCCTGATTGGCTCCTTCAAGGTTGCGGACTAGATGACCGGCGAAGTCCTTGTCTTTCTGTGTGATGAGGGTGTAGGCGGTGCCCTTAGTGCCTGAATGTAGAGAGGTATACGTCAGGGTAGTATCAGTCACTAAATAATAGAAATTCTACACCTCTTTACTTCAGCAACATGGCCTGAAAAACGGTTTTCAGACACTATAGAAAGTGTCTTGTACTGAACGTTTGAAATTCAATAAAGTATTGTTTGACTGTTTTGATCTTTAGAAGCTAGTTTTCATCTACTATCAGCCACCTCAGCGTTGGGGAAATTGTGAAATCCAATAACCTCCCATCTACTAAAGATGATTCTTTTATTTCCAACATACATGTACTTATTTTGCTGATGTGCTACTTTGTATTGATTAGTGTTAATTACCGGCATATCATTGTTAACTCTACCTGATACTAAATGGAAATTGGATAAACCTGAACTTGGTGACTGTGGCCTAGAATTTTGTTTGTACCCCATTCATACTGGTTCACAGGCAACACGAAAACCAGCCCCTTGGCTGATGTTGCAATTTATTGGTCTGTTTATATTTGCTGTGACATAATCGACTACTGTAAAAACTATGAACCAATAAAAGTCTATGAGAAAAAAAAACCTATATGTATAGTATTAGCTAATTGTAACTTACTCACACATTCCGTTAACTTAATCAGATACTGTGTTGATACTATTCTTGTATTGTATGCCCTGAAATGTTGGCCAGTTATTATAATACGATGCTATGTTAATGTGCTATGAGCTGATTTCAACTTCCCGTACATTCCATGAACTCTATCTGATGCTATGTTAATACTATTAACTGATTGAAATCTACCCAGAAATCCCATCAATTCTACCTGTTACTAAGTTAAGGCTATCTGCTGATTGTAACTTACCCGGACATCCTGCAAATTCATACTGTGTTAATGCTGTTGGCTGATTGTCACTTCCTCGCACATCCCATTAATTCTACCTGGTATTTTGTTAATGCTTTGAGCTGATAGTAACTTACCGGCACGTCCCGTCAACTCTCTCTGATGCTATGTTTATACTATGAGCTGATAGTGACTTACCAGCACGTCCCGTACGACCCACACGGTGCGTATGTGTGTCAATGTCCCGTGCGACATCGTAGTTGACCACCACTCTGATTGACGGGATGTCCAATCCACGCGCTGCAAATGTTAACACACAGTCAGTGATGGCTACACGTTCTCCCGTAAGCTTTTTTTAAAAGAGACTCTTCAATGTGGCCTGTACTTATTTTAGCCATATATAAATCTTTAATTTCATGACCAGTCAAGGAGAACCCAAAGTCAAAATCTCACCCGAGATTGAGAATAATGCATACCATAAAGACTGGTAGCGATTGGGAAAATATCTCTCATTTTGATAAAAGAAAATATGAAGACGTGGCAATAACACCTCTATGGCAAGACAAAAAAGTCTCATTTAGATAAAATATTTTGTATTGTCGAGAAATAATTTAAATAAAATCAAGAATACTCACCGGCGACATCAGTGGCGACTAGCACGGGCACTTCTTTTTTCTTGAACTGCGTAATAACTTTATTTCTCTCGTTCTGATCCATGTCGCCGTGTAAAAGTGCGACTGCGCAGCGAAAACAAAATTCATCCCATCAAATCACTTCGTTAATTTTTCCGTTATTTTCACTCTTTTTTATATTCTTCTCATATAACTATATCAGTTCTTAAAGATACTTCAAATTCACTATGATATTTCAAATTAGATTTGGAAATAAAGTTTGTTTTATAAAAGAATAATATTTGTTCTTATAAATATATTCATAGCCACAGGTAATGATAGTTTGGATCCCTGTTGACAATCATAATTTTTTAAATATACCACCACTGATATAAAAGCACAGAGAAGGTTTTATATATATATACAGATGAACATTCGTGAAACTGATTTTATGGAGATGTACTATTTTCCGTATTAATGTAAGTCAGCGAAATTTTAAATACCTGTGAAATCTTTAACTCTAAGATTGTCTGCCAATTCTTCACAATTTGCTTTCCTGGTTACAAAAATGAGAACGCTGCCAGCTGCAAAAAAAGCAAGGAATAACCTTTTTAAATGAATAACTTTTAGGAGGAATGTCATCCACGGGTTATGATGGAGTTCCAACATAAAACCTGTTTCTACAAATCAAAGGATGTCAGTTGGGGTCATGGGAAAAAGTGGATTTTTTATGTGGAATTCACTGCCTCAGAGAGACTGAGAAAACATGGAAATACACCGGAGTTCTCATGGAATAGGGTGTGTGGCGAGATTCAAACCACTGTTTTATTGGCATGAATGAGGCTCAATGTATATTCTCTTTGATTTATACACACACAAAATAGTTCATAAACTGGAAATAAAAACAAGGATTTCTACAGAAAAGTAGAGGACTGTAATTTCTATAAAAATCAAATGAATTAATCGAATTTTAGATTAATACGACATGGCAATAACACCGATCCCATAGAAGCAAGACATACAATTCATACATTTTGGCCCGGGGTCCTGTTGATCTATAATTCATCTCTAATATGATCATCTAATACAAAAAAAAACGTAAATAACTGGAAATGCGCCATCCATGTAGAATGAAAACATCATATATGTGTTTGGTTTATATAACCATATATATGTTTGGTTTATATAACCAAACATATATATGATGTTTTCATTGTATAGCCGAGTGAATATTACATAGCGTTCAAATGAGTTGGAAAACAATGGCTTTGACCGAAATGAGTTGCTTTCTGTATTTATCTCACCCCTGTACACAATAAAAGAATGGATGTTGCACAGGATATAGACCATGGAGAACATAATGGAATACTTGTAGGGGCATGAAGAACGAGTTACCATTGTAAGCCTAGGGGACAAAAACACCAGGGATGAGATAAATCGCTATCGATGATAGAGAAAACTGTGTTGATGGAAAATGCCTTTATCTTATTATCCGTCAATAAATATGTATATAGATAGAAGTAAGCCATCAGTTGTGAGTAGAAGTTAGGCCGTACCGGCAGTGAACTCGACCAGTCTGGAGAGGAGCCACGACCACTTGGCCGGTCCGACGGGCATCACCTTCACCACCTGCGTCACGTCCTCGTTAGCCTGAAACAACACAACACCGTCAGGTCGTGTAACATCCACATGGAGTTAAAGTGGTAATAACCAGGTGATAATTTCTACTATCACCACCGACTTAACACCGTCAGGTCGTGTAACATCCACATGGAGTTAAAGTGGTAATAACCAGGTGGTAATTTCTACTAACACCACCGACTTAACACTGTCAGGTCGTGTAACATCCACATGGCGTTAAAGTGGTAATAACCAGGTGGTAATTTCTACTAGCACCACCGACCTAACACCGTCAGCTCGTGTTACATCCACATGGCGTTAAAGTGGTAATAACCAGGTGGTAATTTCTACTAGCACCACCAACTTAACACCGTCAGGTCGTGTAACATCCACATGGAGTTAAAGTGGTAATAACCAGGTGATAATTTCTACAAACACCACCGACCTAACACCGTCAGCTCGTGTTACATCCACATCCACATGGAGTTAAAGTGGTAATAACCAGGTGATAATTTCTACTATCACCACCAACTTTAACACCGTCAGCTCGTGATACATCCACATTTACATGGAGTGAGCATTAAAGTGGCTAGAACCAGGTGATAATTTCTACAAACACCACCGACTTAACACTGTCAGCTCCGGTAACATCCACATGGAGTTAAAGTGGTAATAACCAGGTGGTAATTTCTACTAACACCACCGACTTAACACTGTCAGCTCCGCTAACATCCACATTCACATGGAGTTAAAGTGGTAATAACCAGGTGGTAATTTCTACAAACACCACCGACTTAACACTGTCAGGTCGTGTAACATCCACATGGAGTTAAAGTGGTAATAACCAGGTGGTAATTTCTACTATCACCACCAACTTAACACTGTCAGCTCCGGTAACATCCACATGGAGTTAAAGTGGTAATAACCAGGTGGTAATTTCTACTAGCACCACCGACTTAACACTGTCAGCTCCGCTAACATCCACATTCACATGGAGTTAAAGTGGTAATAACCAGGTGATAATTTCTATTAACACCACCGACTTAACACTGTCAGCTTCTGTAACATCCACATTCACATGGAGTTAAAGTGGTAATAACCAGGTGATAATTTCTACTAACAAGCATTAAAGTGGTTAGAACTTGGTGACTCTTTATCCACTAACGCCACCGACTTACACACATTCACATTGCAGCTGAGTGAATTTCAACCTTCGACAGGATATCCAGTTAATAAAGAAATTCAACAACAACCACCCACCTCACCCTGCGCGACCCAGATGGGGTCTGTGAGGATTTTTGTAAAACATTTTGATAATTAATTAAATGTCAGTTTGACTACTCACGTCTCCCACCTCGCCCTGCACGACCCGGATGGGGTCTGTGAGGAAGTTTTAAAGTTTTGATAATTAATCAAACGTCAGTTTCACTACTCACCTCTCCCTGCACGACCCGGATGGGGTCTGTGAGGAAGTTTTAAAGTTTCGATAATTAATCAAACGTCAGTTTCACTACTCACCTCTCCCACCTCACCCTGCACGACCCGGATGGGGTCTGTGAGGAAGTTTTAAAGTTTCGATAATTAATCAAACGTCAGTTTCACTACTCACCTCTCCCACCTCACCCTGCACGACCCGGATGGGGTCTGTGAGGAAGTTTTAAAGTTTCGATAATTAATCAAACGTCAGTTTCACTACTCACCTCTCCCACCTCGCCCTGCACGACCCGGACGGGGTCTGTGAGGAAGTTTTAAAGTTTCGATAATTAATCAAACGTCAGTTTCACTACTCACCTCTCCCACCTCACCCTGCACGACCCGGATGGGGTCTGTGAGGAAGTTTTAAAGTTTTGATAATTAATCAAACATCAGTTTCACTACTCACCTCTCCCACCTCGCCCTGCACGACCCGGATGGGGTCTGTGAGGATGTCACGTGCCAGTCGTTCCACCCGCTTTCGGAATGTGGCACTGAAGAGCAGCGCTACAACGAGACAAAATACAAATTTAGTCAACTCGAGAAAAAACACACAGCAGGCTCTTCAAAGGGCAGACACTATTCAAACAGAAACAGCTATTTAGAAAATAGTGTCCATTCTTTTTATGCTGCCGATGTTGTAACAAAAAGTGCTTACTTTTTTAGTCTACCATGAAATTTGTGACAAATTAAGTTCTTGTATTAAGACTTATTCTTCAAAATTATATTCCTGCTAATTTATGAAACTAAAAAGGAATTATCCACATCCATTCTATTCATCCAATTAGGATTTTAGTAGTTGCTTAATAAAACCAAGGATTTATCAAATTCACTGAACTGGGGAAAATACTGAAACCCCAAATGTTAATTTTTATTTCTACCCCCCCCCCCCCCCCCCCCCTGCAGTTTGCAGTCTGATCCACACAACATGTCTGCACCGAAACTCACACTGAGGTGAACAATTGTCTTTATTGCCTTTAAAAATCTTTTCTTTAAGTCATCGACCAGAATTGTTTGAACCTACCGTTTGGATTGTTCCAAACTAATTACTAACCACATATTTACAATGTAAAGCCAGATCTAGCCTCGATTAATTATTTAACTTTCAATTATCAAGGCAGAAACCCAACTCTTGTTTGCGTCGACATCATCTACCTTCCCTGAGACTTTGTTGAGTACCGCAGACTGCTATGACTTATAAGTCTACTCTGTAGACAACTATATGGTTTTAAACACGAGGTAGAGAGCCAGGAAGATAACCTATGGCGTTACTCCAGGATAAATAAAAGTTTGAAAAAGAGAGGAAAATGGTTTGGTACTCACTCTGTCTGTCTGGACGAACATGGTTGGCGATCGATCGTACCTGAGGTTCTGTGAACGAAACAAAGGGTTGTGATTCAGACAAGGTGAGGGAGGTGGGGTGTGTCGGGTTGTTTGTGTTTAATGCCCCAGGGGACCCTCAGGATGCCATCAGAGAATCAAACTTTTCACTTTTGTATCAATAGTGTCACGAGTGTACTTAATATATCGAGCGTAGAGTCTGACATTTTGAAACCCTCAGAGGCTGGACTCAAGGTAAGAAAAACTACAGTACGAAATTTTGTTTTCAGCATGGCTAGAAATGAATCATAAGAGAAAAAGGAAATCTTAGTATGGAGCTACAAAAATCAACAGCAGGTTTAAGTTTTTCTCTACACGTAAATCTCACTCTCATGGCATTTCAATCTCCAAGCCTTGGTTAACTCTGTCTTTATATGGGGGTGAAACGTCAAGCAGATCCTATCGAAAATGCGCCTTTTTCTATAAGTTATGTACACGATTTCCCCTTACTAAGGCTGGTAGAACCTAGGTATCATTAGTATTATCAGATTTTCCCCCAATCATTATGTTTATAACCAGTGGTGATAGAGCATTAGATGTCATGATAATTCTAGTATAAGCGAAAGATAGCCTGAAGTGAGATGACTCACCGAAGCCCATGTCGAACATGCGGTCTGCCTCGTCAAACACCAGGTAGCTGACACGACGTAAGTTTGTCGCCTTCTTCTTCACCAAGTCGATCAACCGACCCTGAAACACGAAACAGAACCTCACAAGTCATGTGAAGCGAAACTCAGATTCCTGGTCGAAGTCTACAACTGAGAAAATGCTGAAAACATATCTGTGTGGGCCACAGCATGAGGCTGAGGGTCTGTGGGGAGGTTCAACCTGTTGTTTTATGGGTAGAAATTAATAACAGTCATTACATGGACATTGTACTGTACACTATCCACGGTCATTATTTTCGTTGCTTTACAAGAAGAACAGGATTTTTTTATGCTAAATGGAAAAGTGGATTTCCATGGAAAGTGGAAACCTGCATCTCTGTTATGTTAGTTGGAGTAATTTATGTGCACTCTACTTTCAGGGATGACAGTTGGGGTAAGAAAAAAACAAGGAAATGTTTCCCATGACAATTCAGGGTTTAAACCTGACATATATAAACCAAAAACACTGGAAATGTATTAGATACAAGTAATGTTACTATTACTAAACATATGCTTCTATGAAGAGTCTGTGGGTAAGTGGAGTTGGGAATTAAGGCTTGTTATTGATATGAGTAATATAGTAGATATATCTCTCTAACTCTGTCTTTTTATATGTTCATTTTACACAAGGAAAGGTATTTCAAATTTCAAAAAAGAAAACACGGATTTCCGCGGAAACAAGGAAAACTGACGTCCCTGTACTTTAGAGTAAAATGTTAATTCTCTATAGAGGTGGATGATAAGAGAGCGGCTCGACGTACCGGCGTGGCGACGATGATCTCTGCGCCCTCCTCGCACGCCTTGCTCTGCTCCCACAGACTGCCCCCTCCGTACGCGCACACCACCTTGATGTTGTACACCTTGCCGAACTTCTTCGTGTCGTGGTAGATCTGAGGTCAGAAGTCAAGAGGAGAAGTTAGATGACCGTCTGGTTAAAAACAAATTTTCTTAGTAATCAAGTTTTTTTGTGAAAACAAAAGAACCACAATGAAACAGGAAAACCCTTTTTCACACATATTGACCGTTTGGTTTATGTTACAGGGATGAAAGTAGGGATTGTGGAAAAAATCGAAAATTTTAAATGCATATATAAAAGAATCATTGATGGCATTATTTTGGAACAGAATGTCTATGAATTGATATATATTCTAACACTGCGAGTTTTGTCAGTGTATATGAAATATCAGGATACCGTCATTCATCAGAAAACTTGCCTCCCTGATGTTAACCCTACAATGACGACTGCCTGTGGTCGAGTAACCATGCTGGAAGCCTGCACCTCTCCACATTTAGTACAGGTACAGTGCTCTGGGAGTTTCGAGGGACTTGGAGGGGCGTTGTAACCACCAGAGTATGATGTGTGTGTGCAGTGGTGGCTGCTTTGCGCATTACTTGCTGATGTGCTTCATGCCACTGAGTGATCTACAAGTTGATCTTGACCCTACGGCCTGCACCACAGAGCACTGGACCTCTTCTTCTCGTAAGGCACAAAGAGAGCGAACGCAACCAGCATGCTGGCTAACTTCTTTAGGGAGGAGGATAGTTCTCATAGTGTGCCCCTCGGGGACGACACTCTGTACTGCGTATTACGGATATCACAGTCGTATATACGCGTTGCTATGGGCAACCACATGATTTTACGCAAGGAAAAAGAATTTTATATCCTGAAAATTTAAAAGTGGATTTCTATGGAAAAATGGAGAGTTGCCATCCATCTGGTTAAAACTCACTATCTGTGAGAGACATAGCTAATAAAAAAAATAAAATAGAATAAACTTGCTTACCTGCTGAGAGAGTTCTCTCGTCGGGGCCAGGATGAGACCGATCGGTCCGTCTCCCGGCTGCAACTCTTTCTGTTATCAGAACAAAAACAAGGGGAATGTGGTAAGCTACAGAGTGGGCTGCATGATACTGATTGATATGGTGAAAGTGACGAATGTAAATAAAGAATATTTGTAGACCTTCAAATTGTTATCAGCATGGGGGTGGGAAAATTGACAGGGGGTTTAGGGGTCGCCTCGGTCCCCAACTGAGTCCAGGGACAGTGCTTTGAAGGTGGATTTGGGGGGTGAAGCCTACGAAAGCTCCTACATTTTGGGACTATTTTAAGTGAATTCCTGGCCTCTGCAGTTGGGGTCATGAAAAAGAGGAAATATTTTCCATATGGAGAGACTGAGAAAACAGAAACATAACGTTATTGGCCATGGAAAGGGCGGGGTGTGTGGGGAGGTTTGAACCACTGTTTATTGGCGTGGAGGGTACCCAATTTATTCTCTTGGTTTTACACAAGAAAAAAACTTTCAAACTGAAAATGATAACTGCCATCTCTGCCATGGAAAATGTAAAGCTGAGAATGCAAACCGTACCTCCCAGGCTGAGGGACATTACGTACCTGGTCCATTATGTGTACGAGGAGTGGCCACACGAAGGCCGCTGTCTTCCCGCTGCCCGTCTTGGCGATACCGATGATATCTCGGCCTAACAGAGCGATCGGTACCCCCTGAAACAGAGAAGGTTCGTTGTTTTTTGTGTGATATGAACACATTTGGTAATACCATCACAATCCCCATCCATCAGTGCAGCCTGAGGATTCCAACCGATGAAACCACTGTAGTTGACATGCCCAGAGCATGACGACCCATGACACACCTGTTTGTGACGGTAGCAGGTAGAAACGGTCCGGAGTAATATCGGCCCGACATTCGTGGCGGAACGCGGAACGGCAAATAAACATATATTCCCCATCATGAATCTAAATATAAACTTGCTGATCGTTTTCCTCATGTCTTTAGCCGTTTATTAGTCTTCACCTGGCGCTTCTAGGTTATTTATTCGAATATTCACAGAGTTATGACTTGCCAAGTTGTTGTCGGGGATGGGAGACGGACAACAGCCCGCCCGCACTCTCTCCCGGGTCCGAGGTGGGAAGGCGCCGGGGTGCGGGCGGGCCAATATTACCTTGGGCCGTTATTACTCGTATTCTTTGTGATTCTTCAAACTATTTGTCAACAACTTGACACTAAGCAAATCACCACGATTCCACTGCTGTCAACAATGTCGTCATCGAACGAACAGACATGTGACGTCAGCCGATGACAATATTGAGCTCAGAAAACGAAGAGATCAGAAAAATACAATTCTAATTTAGGTTTTCAGCATGGCGAGAAATGATTCATAAAAGATAAAGCACATCTGAGTAGAGAAGTTAAAAAAATGAAGAGCAGATTCAGGTTGTGCTCGCCACGCAATTTTCACTCTCGTGGAATTTAACTCTTCATGCATAGTTCTAATAAAATAGATGTTGTTGGATGCCGATTAACCAATGCCCGCTTTAGCTGAGTTGCAGTATAGTCACCTGGGCCTGGATGGGTGTCGGTTGTGTGTATCCCGCCTTCCGCACCGACTTCATCAGCGCCTCGTCGAAACCGAAGTGGGCGAAGCTTGAGACAGGTTTGGGGGATAGAATACCAGAAACCTGCAAATGTTAAAGTAGTTTAGCCACAGAATATCATATCTTAAGGACTTTTCTATTTTAATCATTTTTAATCTTTTATCATCTATACATACACATAACGTATTATAATGATACATATATAGATTCAAGTTCCTTTTCTAATCGTAACGTACTCTCTAATACGAAAAGGATTGTTAAGTTTTTCTGTGTACTAGTGTAAAGAATATTGAAATATAATGCAAGTTTTTTTTCTTAATTGGAAACTTCATAACATCTAGGTCCCCTATCTATCATTGGGGAACCAAAAATACAATCAAACTTTTCCTAAAAAATCCTGGATAGCAGTCAAAAACTACATATAATTTGAAGAGAAAACATAAGTAAATGTATCTGAAATTCTAGAATATCTCCATATGATATCTTTTTTACTGCCATCCACATGTTTGTTTGTTTGTTTGTTTGTGGTTTAACGTCCCAGGGGACCCAGAGGGTATATAGGGACTATAAGCCATCCACATTACGGTTGTTGCTGCTATCGTGTAAACGTCTTATCTAGCCACGTCCAAATCGATATATGATCATGTAAGTATAAGGAACTTGCTTCAAAGATTGTTTTGGAATAAGAAACAGAAACTGGGTTGTAACGATAAAAGGCGGCCTCACTGACCCGCAGGCCCAGCTTGTCCCTGAGCTCGTCGACCTGGTTGTGGGCCAGCTGCTTGATCTCCACGTGCTCTTCATAGAAGTTCTTTACAAATGAGCTGTACTCGATCTCCGAGTGGTCGACCGGCGGCAACGGGTCGATCATCTGCAAAGAATAGAATGTAGAAAATAGTCTCAACTGAACCGCACTAAATTAGAGTATTACAGTATACGAGAAACGTCTAAATAGACAATAATCAATGGTGTTGTAAACAGGTTGACGCGTAGTAATACACGAGCGTTAGGG
Source organism: Alentia gelatinosa (assembly GCA_950022655.1). Taxonomy (NCBI): domain Eukaryota; kingdom Metazoa; phylum Annelida; class Polychaeta; order Phyllodocida; family Polynoidae; genus Alentia; species Alentia gelatinosa. The sequence continues at coordinate 55,305,484 of OX465588.1, forward strand.
ACCGTATTAAAGAGTCAACCTTGAGTGGTTTACAGAGCCGCCTGTCCCCAAAACCATCGGTTATTGTATCAATTATAGTCCATTTTCATAAATGAATTAGACCCATATTAGAGAGTATGTCATTTGAACAATAATCAATGGTGTTTTTTAGATAGGTTGACGCGTAGTAATACACGAGCGTTAGCGACCGTATTACAAAGTCAACCTTGAGTGGTTTACAGAGCCGCCTGTCCACAAACCATCCGAAATATCGGGACCAAGTAGTCCGATATTCTATGAAACTCTCAGAAACTATCCGATCATTTTTCCTGCGGTGGATTCAGCACTTTATCAGTAATGAATCGCAGGAAATATCGTTGCCCTGAAATGCCGCTGGAGGTAAAAGAATCACATAGTGTGAATCCCGCTTAACGTTTAATAAATCAGCGATATATGGAAGAACCATGTTCGATTCATTGAATCAAATAAAGATCGTTTTAAAAAATGCCAGTTGTGGTCAGGCAAACTGTCGAATTATTCTTCACTTGGAATTTACTGCCTGAGAGAGACTGAGAAAACTACATCTGTACTGGCCGTGGAATGAGACTGAGGGTGTGTGGGGAGATTCATACCAGTCTTATTGCCATGAATGAGGCTTAATTCATACTATCTTTGTTTTATACGGGAAAATAAGTTCATAAACTGGATATGAAAACAAGGATTTCCGGGGAAAAACGGAAAATTGATAAATTCTTCAAAAAAAATGGGGGGGGGGGGGAAATTCTTCAGATTATTTCAATTAATCAACAAGTTCTTTGGACATTAGAAAATGATATAAAGATCATTTTAGTTAGTTGATAGATTCTCTGAGGACTGACCTTTTTGTGGTCGGGGATGATGACGTTTCCGTCCTCGTCGTACTCGAGGTCAGCCTCGTCGTCGTCGTGGAGCCCCGCCGTCGGGTTCTCCTCCATGTAGCGGAAATAAGACTCCTGCTCGTCTTCAGCCTCGATGTCATCACGGATCCCCCTGAACAATGCACAACATCAACATTAGTATCTGAGTGTAGGTTTATAAGGCCAAGATCAGATACACACCATCAACATTAGTATGTCAGTGTAGGTTTATATAAGGCCAAGATCAGATACACAACATCAACATTAGTATGTCAGTGTAGGTTTATATAAGGCCAAGATCAGATACACAACATCAACATTAGTATGTCAGTGTAGGTGTATATAAGGCCAAGATCAGATACACAACATCAACATTAGTATGTCAGTGTAGGTTTATATAAGGCCAAGATCAGATACACAACATCAACATTAGTATGTCAGTGTAGGTGTATATAAGGCCAAGATCAGATACACAACATCAAATTTAGTATGTCAGTGTAGGTTTATATAAGGCCATGATCAGATACACAACATCAACATTAGTATGTCAGTGTAGGTGTATATAAGGCCAAGATCAGATACACGACATCAAATTTAGTATGTCAGTGTAGGTTTATATAAGGCCAAGATACACTAACACTCTACTGAGGGGATACCCTGTGTAAGGGGGTTCCCTGTATGAGGGGACACCCGGTGTAAGGGGGCACCCCATGTAAGGAAAGATCCCATGTAAGGGCAAACTGCACATAAAGGAAGACCCTGTGTAAGGGGTCACACCGTATTAACAGAAAATTTGCTTGTGATTGAAAAATTTCTCTCTATTATGCATTTATTTCAACGCCATACAAAGGGACACCCAATGTATGCAGACACCCTGTACAAGGTGCTCCCTTACACGGGGTGCTCCCTTACACGGGGGCTCCCTTACATGGGGTGCTCCCTTACAGGGTCTCACTTACACGGGGTGCTCCCTTACAGGGGGCTCCCTTACACGGGGGCTCCCTTACACGGGGTGACCCTTTACACGGGGTGCTCCCTTACACGGGGTGACCCCTTACACGGGGTGACCCCTTACACGGGGTGACCCCTTACACGGGGTGTCCCTTTACACGGGGTGTCATCTTACACGAGGTCAAAATGGAGGGTTTCATAAATGATCAACTTTACACTCACTTCTTATCCTTTTTGTTCTTCTTGTCGGATTTCGCATTTTGCTTGGATACTTGTTCCTGAAAGAGAAGAGTACCGTGATAAAAATCATTTTTCTCAAGAACTGATGACTGAGTTTTTTTGTCAGTGTACGCCCATGCTACCTGCAGCCAGTAATAATCAGCGTTAGCCCATGTCTGCCTGTATATAACATGCATCATTTACCGATTTGAAGGTGAACAAAGGTGATCTTATTGAGTGAGACATGTGTTGTTCAAAACTGGCTTATGTAAAATTTTATTTCAATAAAGAAGATAGCATACTGCAACAAGACTGAAGCGAATTCATCCAATCCTCAGATCATCCAATATGTTCTATTAGACTTACTTTAGTTGGGTGGTAATCGAATCTATGAGATGAATTTTGATGGAAATCTCACCCCTACACATTTACCGAGGTGTGAGTTTGTTTGCTTCCCACACCATATAGACATGTTACAAGAATGACTGGACTTTGATACAGCAGTAAGTCTACCACTGCTGGAGATGAAGGAGAAAGGTGGCTGTACACCACACCACATAGACATGGTATGAAAAGGACTGGCCTTTGATATAGCAGTAAATCTACCACTGCTGGGGATGAAGGAGAAAGGTGGTTGTAAACCACACCACATAAACATTGTAGGAGAAGGATAGGCCTTTGATATAGCAGTATATCTACCACTGCTGGGGATCATGGAGAAAGGAGGCTGCTGTGGGACTCATAGTGCCTTAACTCCTGAGCTAACTGCCAACCCCCATCCTTTGGTAGAATTAGGGAAATGACAAACCTGGATGCCGGCCATGAAGGCATCTAGAGGGTCGTCACTGGCGTCGCTGTCGCTGTCAGACGCGTTCTTCTTGTCGAGGCTGGGAGACCCGGGCGCGGGCTGGTACTCCAGGTCATTTTGTTCCTCGTCATCATCGTCAAAGTACCTGTCACATGACAAGAGGAGCTATAGAAATATGCACCTATAGAAATATGCACCTATAGAAATATGCACCTATAGAAATATGCACCTATAGAAATATACATCTATAGAAACATGCACCTATAGAAATATGCACCTATAGAAATATGTACCTATAGAAATATACACTTATAGAAATATACACCTATAGAAATATACACCTATAGAAATATGCACCTTTAGAAATATGCACCTTTAGAAATATGCACCTATAGAAATATGCACCTATAGAAATATACTATAAAATTATACTCCTATAATAATATGCACACTCATAGTACCTGTCAAGTGACGAGAAGAGCTATGGGAATATACACCTCCATAAGTACACATTTCTAAAAATCTACACCTATAGAAATGTACACCTATAGAAATGTACACTTATAGAAATATGCAAATTTAGAAATATACATCTTTAGAAATATGAATCTATAGAAATATACACCTGTCCTGTCAGAAGAGAAGCTATAGAAATACAGTATAACCCCACGTAAGGGGGACACCCTCCGTTCTGAGCTAAGGTGTCCGCTAACGTGGGGTAAAATCAAACATCTAATAGGGGGAATAATTCGGAGCTAAGGGGCGCACAGGGTGTAGCCTGACATGGATTTCCCTTAAGTGCCGTTCTACTGTAATGACCTAAAGCAATTAACACCTATAGAAATATAGCAATCCCAACCCATCTCGTTTGAATCACTACATAATTCGCGTGACTTCGCCTTGTGAATTACAATGGGATTCAAACTTGATGGGATACGAGCTCTGACCCTAACCGTTCATAGTATTTCCTCTATAATCTCCACCTATCGCTCTTACACCCATTGAAGTATACACCAAAATCTACACCTATAATGTTATAGACAAAGACCAATAAAAATCTACACCTATTGAAGTATAGACCTAAATCTACACCTATAATGACATAGACAAATAGAAATATCCACCCATTGAAATATACACCTAACTCTACACCAATGGCTCTATCACTCTCTGCCCATCGCTCTTGCCTTACTTACTCTTCTTCGCTCTTGACCCTCTTCTTGCCGATGCTGGTGGAGGGGCCGTACCCTCGACTGCCCATCACGCCGGTGAAGCCCATCTGAGCCATGTGTGTCTCGATACTCGTGCCCTTCCGTTGGATGTTGAACCCACTGAAGCCGAAGCCCCGCGGCTTCCCATCTCCTCCCTTGTGAAACATCCTGAAGATAAAGGTGGAAATATCGCCTTTAAGAAACAGTCATATACGGAAACTGGTGTACTGTGTCCGTACGTCAAAAACATGCAGGAAAATCATTGATCTATATCCCGACGCTGAAGGCTGAGGTCTTTATATAAAATATATCAATAATTCTAACAAGTGTTTTGACCCCGTACGTCGGCAGTATACCCAGTGGATATGGCCACGGGTATACCATGATACCAAATACTTACCTTGCCACTCTGGCTATATGACTACATCAGTGGTTTTCTATGATTTGTTAGAACGGGCTTACTCAGGGGCTTGGAAATAACAAAGAATCTATTTGATACAAGATGGTTTCTTTGTGCTTATTTTTAGATCTGCAGAAGGCTTTCCATTGGGACACATGGTCCTCACTTATGACCATGTACCATATTCGTGAAGATCAGACTATTTATCTCACCCCTGGTATTACTGTCCCATAGACTTAACATTGGGAACTTGTTCTCCATACCCCTACGAGTATAGCTGTCCATTCTCCATGGTCTTTATCCTGTGTGTTGTCCATTTTTTTAGTATGTACAGGGGTGAGAAAAATACAGAAAGCAACTCGTTTTGGTCAAAGTCGTTGTTCTTTAACTCGTTTGAATGCTACGTGATATTCACTCAGTTGTCGCCTCGTTTATATCACTCCACATCAAACTCGTGGAGAATGACAACTTTGACCAAAACTTGTTGGTTTCTTTAGTACTATATTCATAAAGACCAGGCAATGTGCTGTTTGTTTGTGTTTTATGGGACGTCCCACTTTGACTTCGATCTCTGGGATGAGGACGACAAACAAACAGGAAACACAGCGGATCCGCTGAGCTTCGAACCCCAAACCCTGTGATCAGATAGCGGGCTTTGTATAACTTACAGAAAATTGCATCTTTTCTTCCTTATTTGAATTAATTATAAGATTTCCAATAAAAATTAGTACATCACCAGAACCATTTAGACCCTTCCGGTGACCTGTATGAAGTCGACCCATAAAAATAAGCCGGTTAGAGTTAGAGTTAGTGTTAATGATAATGTGGCTTATGAGTATACCTAATCCTAACAGTGATGCTAACGTGAGTGAATGAATGGTGGATTCCAAACCCAAACGCCGTTACCGTAGCGTACTATGGTAACGGCGTTTGGGTTTTTTTGTTTGTTTTTGTTTGCGAGCATATTGAATCGGTTGAAAACAGAATTGAATTTCGCCTCGTCGCTTAAATCTAAAACAGAGTTAGGGTTAGTGTTAGTGTTAGCGTGAACTGTATGCTCAAGACTCGTAGAGAATACACCGTCAATGATCCTCGGATACTACGCTGTCTTTTCCGCTGGAAATAGTCCCAGTGTGTTTAACTTTTCGAACAGAAGGGTCGAATTTAACGCAATAAAAAAACAAACTAGAAAGAGCACATGCATCATCTACCGAAATACAATGAAATACACCTTCAATTTAAACCTTTCAGAACAGAAATGGACTTAAACTTAATCCTAAGAATAATCTAACCCTAAATCTAACCCAACCCTAACCCAGTCTTCCAGGTCCGTGTCTAACCCCAACCCTAGATATCCACCAGTCTCCAGGGTTAGGGTCAGGAACAAAAGTGGAAATTGTTTCTTAGTGGAAGTTACTGCCCGAGAGACCGATAAAAACAGGGGAAACGCATTATTATAGGCCATTGCATGGAGATAGGTGTGTGGAGAGGTTTGAACCTCTATTTATTGGGTTGGAAACAAGGAATATTTTAAAGGAAAATTTCCACGCTGAGTCTCTGTCATTTGTATGACGGGAGTTCTAGGTCTATCGCAGTGAAGCGTAGTGTCCGTCACCCCCCCCCCCCCCCCCCCCACCCGCCAAACCCTCCGAGAACTGAAGCATCCTGGCAATAGACCTTTACCCTTTTAGCCTAAACTGAGGCTGGCTTCATGGTTACACAGCCGAGTGGTCAAACATCCACCTAGCAACGTATTCTTTAGGATTAGATTACTGAGTGCATGGTTATCTCCAGAGAAAATATAGCAATTACTTCCTATTCTATTGAATCCCAGCTCCAAGTTGGTGTGTCGAACATGCAGACCACCTTAATGTACAAGCCCCGTGGTATTACTCTAGCTATGGTTTAGGTTATATGCAGACATGGTTAGTGTGACTGAATGGCATCCATTCCGTGTTGTTTTTGTCAGAAATATTCACTGAGTTTGAAGAATGTGGTGAATATTTCCGACCAAAACAACAAGGAATAGATATGATTCAGACACACTCACTATGTCTCCTTATTATTATATACCTAGAAATCATAAAAACGCCATTTTACTACTCACTTTTCCATTGTCTCAACGAGTCACGTGTACGGGGGGACGTATGAATATTCTCTCGCCACTCAGTGACAAACGGAATCTGTACTTCTGGTCAGTAAAAGTGAGACATTCGCACACAGGTATATAATAAAATACAAAAACATCCAACTTAGCTGCACAATATGACAAATGCGGGTCTACCCATCATATACGGTACCTATCTTTATCTATTATATGAAAAAACGAGACAATTACCAACTCTCAAGTTTATAGATCCCGGCCCCGTTTCTACAATGGCAATGCTCTAGCTTATCTAATATTCAAAAAGCATCACTCCTGCAATAAGACCCACCGTTCACACTTATGGGATGATTGCAGTATTTCTGAGCCGAATTTGTCCGAGCGACAGCTAAAAACTGAACAACGTAACTTGGCGGCGCTGAACGGAAACTCATTTATGAAGCGTAGCATCCAGATACCGTACTGTGGTGGCTAAATAGTAACTGTTCCCTGCACAGTATCGTCAGTCGTTACATTAATCAAATTACCGTCCCAAGTTCTCGTGTATCGACGTTTTTATTGACCCTTTGTAGCTTAGTTGAAGAGCGTAGACTGAAGAGTTTTGACGTTTGTTGTTGGCTGTCACTGTGTGAGTGTGTCGATAAACAAGACGCAGCAACCTCTTCACTACTAACTAAAACAAGGTACACCCCTGTATTCAAATCTATAATATCAATGAATACTTCTACCATCTCATGTGACACCACTTGAGTGTTTAAAACGGGAGAAACGTTATGGGCCTAGCACTGTTACTAGAATATTAACAGACACAGTAAATTTAGTCGGCCTAAACTGGCTAAAGATACCTGCATGAATTATCGCTCAACGGCGAGCAAGCAGACGGTCCAAACAGAACGAAATGCAAAGGTTACGCGGATGAAATATGACTCTATATTTTCATCTAAGCTAGTAAAATACCGGCTGCATACGATCTCCATATCTACGATAAGAGTAGAAGGTGAACAAACCTTAAAGAAGTCAATAATAAAAATTCACTCCACTGTAGCCAAAGCTGTCAGTGCCGGAAACGTGCACTACACTGCCATCTAGTGGCCAAATCTCTCACCAAGAATTTATCATTTTTATAGTAGTTTTGTCGGTTGACGTTAGGTGGATATGGAGGGGTTACGTTTGATGGCGCCTTTTGCCATTATCCCAGCTGAGATATGGACCCTAGGATTTGAATGAGACTGGGATATACATCTTAAGCTCTTATGACCATGTTTTTATACCCCAGTGGAAGATCTGCCTGCGTAGAACTGGCTGTTTTTGCTGAAATAAAAAAAAACCATATATTTTTCATTATTCTCTCTAGTGGCAGCATTAAATATCGCTGACAGTGACTTGTGTGCGACTGAAATGTAGCTTACTCATTTTTTTTTTTCCAAAGTGAAGAAACTTGTGTCGTTCAATGATCAACCGATTTTCAAAATGAAAATACATAGATTAGGCCTATAAGAAATTCAAATACAACCCTTAAATGGCATTTAGGCCCTTTTATAGATTTAGTGTAGATAATTTCTTTGTAATCTATGGTGAAAGAAAGTGGTGTGGATAATATGGAGAAATTGAAAGGAATTCCTGAAATGCTCTGAAGTGAACATGGGAATCAGTTTGATTGAGTACTTAGTTTAATACTCACAGTTGTGCAGAGTAGTGTCTTACAAGATTGTGGTGTGTAGCAGAAAACGAAACCAAAACAATAGAAGTGTAGGGATGTGAAACTACAGGCGTGGGGAGCTATGGCAAGCAATTGCAGCAACAACTAATAGATAATAACAAGTATGTATGTGTTATTATTACATGCTCGACCAACGACATGATCTGAAATTGATGATGGTATGTTAGGTTGCTTATTCACAGTTACATAATTGGCCCATAGCAGAAAACAGATCCTCGGCACTTCATGCGCGCTACCTTATAGGCCGAGTTTACACCTTTGTAAAGTGTAGTGGATTTGACTGGAAGGTAAAGTAGGTTCCTTGTGATTAGTTCGGTTCAGATACTGTCGAGATCGTGGTGTCAAGAATTCTCTACTTGTTCAGGCGGGTGGGTATTACATAAGGCAGAGAGGAAGAGTTGGTTCGTGAACAGTGACCAAGTGGCCGACAGTATAGTAACTGCATTCGGTGAACATCTCCTCGACTGTCACTCTCTGCTCTTATGAAAATCAGCTGATTTTCAAACCTTTACCATGGCTCCCTTGTCTCTCAACACCCTTCCTATAGTGTAACCCAGGATATGTTTTTCCACATATGAAATGCTCTAGACCCGTTTGTTAACCAGTCGGTAGATTAGGCCTATTTACAATTAGTTTTGTTCTACTACAACAGTCATGGGAATGCCTCAAGGCATTGTCCTACAACACTCATGGGATTGCCACAAGTCATTATCCTACCACAGTCACGTAATGCCTCAAGGCATTGTCCTACAGTAGCCATGCCTCAAGGCAACCCCCTACTTCAGCCATGGAAATGCGCTACGGTATTCTCTTATGATAACTACTGGAATGCTTGAAGGCATTCTCCTGCAATATGATAAAAATGATTTGCGTCGATTCGGGCGTCTCCGCATTCCTGGTGGGGTGTGGGTGACTATTCGAAACGTTCAAAAATAATTTTTTAATCACACCAGAGGACACCACTGTCACACAGCTTACACTGGTTCCCCTCCACAGGCACCCAAACAATGCTAAGCCAGACAATTACATTGGTTTAGAACGTTTCCGGCCTCTCTTTGTCTCGATTATCACCAATCAGTGACCTAATTAGACAACATGTGACGAGCATTGACCAGTGGATACCTTCCTTTGAAGCTGACCGGAATAAATTAACTCACACGCCGCCCGCCCGCCGAGAGAACGCCGTCACATACCAGCAGTCGCTCGCCGATCGCACGTCATTTTCACCACATTCTCCTGCAATAGCTTTGGGTATGCTTGAAGGTATCTTCTTCCGTAGCCACAGGAATACCTGAAGGCGCCAAAAGAACTCCTCAGTGAATTCTCCTTTTTTATCTTACCCCTGGTACCTTTTCCCCATATTTGGAAACTGTATCCAATGACCATTGAATATCTAATACAAAATATTCAAGGAAGTATTTTATCACAAATGGTAGCCTATTGATCAATGTGAAGGTTGGGATGAATTCAGAGACCGAATAAAATTTTGGGTCAGAGCTCGATCCTATCTCCTTTGAATTGCTGTGTAATTCACATGGCTTCGCCTTTTGAATCACTAACCGATTTAAACTCCATGGGCCTCAAAGCCTCAAAGGATTGTCATAGAGGAATATTTCAAGGCACAGTCCTGCCGGGAAACGGTTAACATTCTATGTTCCCCTTTGTCAATCCTCAGGAAAGTGAGACTATACGGCATATAGCCTATGATCCATGGGCGCCGCCATGACGCCCCCCGAGTAGGTGTTCTTCACTAAAGGAGGTGAAAAAGTAGGTGTTCTTCACTAAAGGAGGTGGAAAAGAAGTGAGTGATAATTGGGAATTGTCACAACTTTAGCCTTGCTCACATATTTATATAAAGTGTTCCATATGGAAAATATCATGTCTTGGGTTTAGTTATTATGTCATCCTACTTTGGGATGGGTGTAGAGAGTTAAGGGAACCATGGTAAAATATTGAAAGGCAGTTGAATTTTGTAAGAACAAAGAGCCAGAATACAGGTTTGTCCCCCGACCACCTAGTGACTGCTTCGTGAACTAACAATGGCTCTGTCCCCTATACGAAATGAACAGGTGACTCACTACGGTCTTTATATATGCGGGGTAAGGTGGTGGAGAATATCGCAGATCGCTCGTTCCAGATAACGATCTATCGTTCGGTTCTTACCCGGGCGTCGTCGCGTCATATCCCCAGAGATCTGCAAGGATCGCTAGGGCTCCAGAGTCTGTGCTCCACGTACATCCAACATTTTCCCTTCTACATTTTTCAATGAGTGGAACATACGTGCATGCCGATTTACTGGAGAAGAAGGCATCAAGTCATTGACCAATAAAACGAAGGATCCTCTGAATTTGACAGTGTGTTCTAGAAAGGTCAAAGCTGAGTGGTCATTTACCAAATACGGGGTGTGGACTGTATGTTTGGCCAATGAGAAATGTAAAGGAAAGGAAAATATCAAGAATACATTGATATCCTGTCAGTTCAAATTATAAAGTTTTACAGCCGCCTGAAAGGCATATCCTACCATACACAGTGGCGCTACATGGTGATTTACAAATACTGATAATTATACATTCAAACCGGCTCCTTTGACTTGTCTAATTCCAAATGAGTGATATATAACATATTAAAGAGTTTTACATAACCCATTAGGTAAATTAGGCCAATTTACATTTGACTGATTTACATAGGAAATGTACTGAAATATATAGTTTTCTTCGATTCTTTCAAAAACAGGGATAGTGACCGTTGGTTTTTTAAACCTAAATATGTAATACCATGCATGTATTATATTCTGTGAAAGTTGGGAGAAAATGACATGGGTCTTATTATGTGAAAAACAAATGTTTGGAATTTCTATATATTATTGTAATATTACCATAATATTGATCTCTAGATAAAAAACTAGCACGGTGACCTCCGATTCTTAAGCTAGATATGTGTTCCACAACACTTTGAGATATTCATATTCAATTTCGAGAAAACTGACATGGGTTTCATATTTCATGGCAGATTGTCCGGCATGCCTTTAACTGCTTGCTGTATGGGAAGCCGCCGTTCTGTTTATCGGGGTGTAGAGGGCGTCGCCTGCCGGGAGGGGGGGGGGGGGGGTCACTCCTAACCACGCCCGCCACCGCCTGGCTGGTGCCCGATTCTGATTGGCTGGGGCTACATGTATGGGGTGGGTGATATACCTCACGTCCATATACAGGCTGTACGCGCTGAATACAGTGAGATTTTTGAACGGGCTCGTTCGGCAATCTGAATGCATGTTATGCTGGCTCCGGCTACACTGGCCGCCAGAGCTACACTACTTTAGCTCTGGTCGGGTTCAATCCGTGGCCGCCTTGACCCACCAGCTGTGAGTGTTTGACACTCTCCCCGCAGATCTTTCATCTGACCTAGACCTATGGTTGAGGAATGTGTCCATTCTCACTCTTGGAGCTATTTTTCCATGTTCATATTTCCTTTTGTGTGTCTTTTGAATGAAATAACCATAAAGGTAGACTTTATTATCAATTTGGTAAGCTGTTAATTTTTCTTGATAAGTATTTCTGCTCTCAGAACCCACATGTACAAAATAATTGTAAGCATACTTGAAGAAAATGTTCCTACACAAATTCATGACTGAAACTTTTTATACGAGAAAGATGTTTATCATTTCAATCTAAAAGATCCAAACTTTTTTCAATTTTCTTCAAATAAATGAAATTTTTTGAAGTAATAAAAAAGTTCAGGCGGCCCCCTTCAAAGGCATGCGATAATTACTTTAAAAGTAATTAATATATTACAAATGTGTCTGGCTAAATTATAAACACATTTTTTCTTGCCCCTGCTGCATTGGCTGTACCCCTCTTTCAATATTTTCTATGTATAATCCCAAGCATATCGCAAGGAAACAAAGTCGCAAAGGATGCATTGGCCCTTCCTTCATCTTTGATGAGCTATTTGGAAAATATGGTGTCAACATTACCAAATGGCATTTGTAAAAGGCAGGAATAATGTCTTTCATGGAATAGAATGCCCTGCAATATCTAATGTAGAGGATCCTACATCTACTGCAAAAACTGGTCAAGTCACAGCGCACACCTGATACTGGGTGGATATCAGGAGAAGTAAAGTTTTTTTAACTGGAATGGCCTGACACCTAGTGTTAAAGTCAATAAGCCTGAGTATCCTTGTAAGGAATGGCCAATAATCTATGGAATGTTAGAAACGCCTGAAGTGATTATATTCATATAAAGCCGCGCTTATATATGTCAGATATATATGCAATATTAAGGTCTATGATATGACTATGGACTTTCCTATGGTTGGAAATATACCTTGTTTATTTTACTACATGATCAATAAACAAACGAACTTCGTGTCCAGGCTGCTTGAGCTGGGAATATGCACGGATCTGAGGCCATGACGATCGTACCACGCCAGTCTGCCCGGAGCTATGCGACGATCGCATCGTACCAGTTTGGCCACAGCTTTGCAACGATCATGTTGCACCAATATGGCTACGTCTTTTGTTGAAAATTGAATCGCACCAGTCTGAATGGGACTTTGCAACGATCGCGTCGCACCAGTGGGGTCGGGGTTTTACGACATCAGGCATTTAATCTTAAAAATACCAATCTTATCAACAATTTATTATCATCTTATTTATAATTTTTGTAGTTTAGAGGTCAAGTTTAGGGTTTTATGTCGGTTTCCGAAAATATCAATTGTAATTATTGTATGTTGTATTTCATATTGCAGTATTTCAGTCATGTTTTTATGAGTCTTTTATGGGGAAGGTCCACAAGCAAACAAGACATTGGGAGATTTGTCACAATTTAGTTGGCTCGCTAAGTCTTGTTAGGTTTCGAGTAATCATGTGTACTTTTGCCTGGAAGGTCATTGAAAGAGCCCCTGTGAACGATAATAGGGGCTCTACGCACAGGGGTAGTGAGTCAAGCAGATCATGCAAGATGGAGTACGATCCAGCCAGATGCAGCCAGATGCAGCAAGGCACTGCGAGAAGTAATGAAAAGGCATGCAAAAAGAAATTGGTGGAATCAGCACTTGGATTAGAAAGGGGCAACTAAAACATTAACTGGTGGTTTATCACTTTATTAGCATCTTTGCAATTCTATGTTTCCTGAAATTAGAATAAGAATTTATAGGGTAAATCAGAATAAGGATTTATAATGTAAATCGTCAACAACAACAAAATTCTGATTCGTCCTTAACACAATGGGGTGTCTGAGGTTATTGAAAAGGAAACTTTAAATCTATCTTAAACAACTAAAAGATACAATAGGTGGATAGATTATGTACAATTCCATAAAATAAAGTGCATTGATTTCTGCTTTATTTGATGGTCAGTGTGTATATATATTCCTTGAAAGCTTACACATTACGTAACAATGTAAGACGTTATTAAAATAACCTAACTAAAGGCTGATCTAAGGAAGTCACTTTACCCGGCACCCGCACTTAATAATAGGGTCTGTCCCTGGTTTAAATGACGACATATATACAATGTTCCTTTGTGCCCATGTACATGTATCATAATTAGGATTAAATTGAAATTTCTTCTCGTCAATATTCCACTGCCATACATAGTTTTATCTGTGGTGAAAGACATTATTATCCCTAACAAGCACAAGTTACATATACACCCAGATGGGCAGTATAATCGTGCCGTGATCAATACAAGCATATACATCATACTCACATCCACAGTATAATAATAATAATAATGATAATAATAATAATAATAAGAATTATTGATATTCTCTAGATATAATTGTAAGTAAGTATTACGAGCACCCTATAATACATTTAAGTCACAGCGTTCAAATGTCCATACCCGTTTTTTTCGTTAGTACGTCATTGGTTCACAGCACTACGTCACATGAGTGACATCAAGATACGTCAAGTATTTGTCGGATGACGTGCTAGGGTCCTCCGTGAGGGAGAGAGACGTCATTGTTCCTACGTACAAACGTCGACGCGAGGCCGAGGCTTGTGGAGCACCCAGTAGCACACTAAGAGTGGGGCGGTGGGGACTAGTCTAACAGGGCGACGGGCGCTACAGTAATAAAACGATGTTCCTGTAAACGTACAAATTTCGATCCGAACTCTGGCCCTGGAACGTTTATAACGAGGTGTTTACACCGAGTTGTAAACGTTCCATGGACCAGAGTGAGGATCGAAATTTGTACGTTTACAGGCACAACGTTTTATCTTTACTATATACCTCAAAAACATTAATATATTTACCTTAATTAAGTTTTAAGAGCAATTTTTAGTCAAATTTGGGCACAGAAGGGTCAACATGAACCCTAGCTTTCGCTTCGACCGTAGAATGCGGCTTTGACGTTATCGCATAGCAACGCGCATAACAACCAGCATAGCAAAACTTTTTTTTGCTTGGAAACTGGCCGGAAACCAGCCGGAAACAGCCGGGAACCGTCAGGAAGAAAACATAGTGGTTGCTGTCTCATCTCATTTTACGCTGGAAAACGAACCGTGATTTACTGCACAGCCGTGCAGTACATATTAGAGAGCAGCGTGTAGTAATTACGTCACTTACGGCAGTAGGTATATAGTAAAGCCTTTTAACAAATCAGAGATCAATGGTGAGATCATACTCTAATGGTAAAGTGTCTATCAGTAGGTGGGGCTTTCTACGTTTACGTCTTGTTCATCGTGCCTTGCTGAAGGCTCAGGATTCGGAGAGTTCTTTCTGTCAGAGTATTGCCCTTACAGGTCATGTGTCACATATCCTCAACTCACAGTCTATATTCATATCCTCAACTCACAGTCTATATTCAGTCTTCTGCTGACAGCATCACACATCCCTTTGTAGACTTACAAGAAGTTCTGTATCGTTTCTCAGGAATAGGTTGGAAGGAGGAGGAGGGGGGGGGTCAGTATTATAACTACAAAAATTCTGACTTAAATGTCACCAAGACATCAAATGTCCAGATCATTTGTCTCCAATACACAGGGGTCTGTAAGGGAATGAGGGGGACTGTCTAATGTCAGTTTTTTTTTTTTTAATTTTATCATTTATCTACTGAAGTTTGAGTATTTTAGCCAGAAAAGGCGTTTGGTTGATCAATTGGTCGGTAGGGCCAGCCAGTCAATCGAAGTATACCCTTCATCTGGACAGAGCCCCCAGTTTAGAGTATCTCCTTGAGGACGATGTACTCCTTGAGTGAGGCGGGCAGGAGCAGGTTCTGCACCTTCTGCGAGATGCCGAAGCCCGTGTGTTTGCGGATGATCTTCCTGCAGAGTTCCTTGAGGGAGCGGACTAGCTGTACCTCGTTGAGGAACCGCTGGATGGTGCAGGCGTGCTCGCTGTCGAGCGCGCACAGCGGCTGGCCCGGCCGGCAGGGGTCGCTCGGGGGCACGGGGAAGCTGATGACGAAGCCGAGGCGCGCGAACAGCTTCAGCAGCTCCAGGTGCCCGCGCTCGAAGGCGATCCGCACCAGCGTCTTGCCGCCCGTGCCGTCGTACTCGAGCTTGGCCGGGATGTCGAGGTCGTAGTTGAAGTAGAGGAAGAGCTTCAGCGTATCCAGTTTCTGATTGGCGACGGCGTCGTAGACCGCCAGCTCCCCCTGGTAGTTGTAGACGTGGCGGACCTTGCCCGTGCACAACAACTGCTCCATGATGATGCTGTAGTTCTTCCTGACGGCCACGTGGAGCGCCGTGTCGCCGGACTTGTACTCGCGCAGGTTGACGTCACAGTTGGCCTGGAGTAGACGCGCGGCGGCGTCCTTGTTGTTGTAGCAGACGGCTTCCATCAGCGGCGTGTGGCCCCACTGGTTCTGGATGTTGACGTCACTTCCGGCGTCGATGAGGACGTTGACGAGGCCGACGCTGCCGTGACGCGCAGCGAAATGGAGCGCGGTGTCGCGGTTCTTGTCGCGGATGTTGAGGGAACACCCGGCGCGGATCAGCCTCTTCACAGCCTCCAGTTTGCCGTTGCGCGTCGCTTTCATGAGCGGTGTCTTCAGGGTGATGTCCTGCGCGTTCACGTCAATCTTCTGACGTAGCAGCACGTCGAGGATGTCGCAGGCGCCGTCCTCCGCCGCGTAGTGGCACGGCGAGTTGCCGAACGTGTCGCGCGGGTCCGGGTTCACGCCGAACGACAGCAGCTTGTGGAAACACGCCATCTTGTGGCGGAGGACGGCAAAGTGGAACGCCGTTCTCCGCAAGGTGGCGGTAGTGAGGTGAACGTCGCATTTCATGTCGTACAGATACTGTAGCATACCCGTGAACCCTTTATACGCCACCAAATGGATGGGGCTCAGGTCTAAATGGTTTTTCTTCCTTACCTCGGTGAACTTAGCATTCAGGTCGATCTTATGCTGCTCAACCAGCGTCTCCAGCTGAGCCAGGTTGTTATTGATAATACAGTCATAAAAATCGAGACCCCACCCTTGACCCGCCATGACTGCTGCTGCTGTGCTGCTGTGGCTGCAGCCAACTCCAACAATGGCGTCGGTTTGAGATCTGTGAAGAAGCCGCGTTCGGGGTCCCTCTGACGACCTCTACACCAATGTCATTGAGCAGACGACAATTCCAGGGGGTCCACAAGGTCAGGTTAACACTCTCCCGGCGCGATCCTCATGCTTCCCGCCTCCCGCGCCCGTCCGCAATGTCCGCCTCTGCTCCTCACCTCCAGGCCGTCCCCAAAATGGCGCTCACGGCCGTGCGCTGGTGGAATGACGCCCTGTCAGCTGACACAACACTCGCCGCCGAAGCCTCGTTCCCGCGCCAACGCTCGGGTGGCTGCAGCTGGCGTCTGACGTCACCAGCTGCTGGCGGCAGGCTCAGCGCGGGTCTTTGAGTCGCTCGGCGCCCGGGCATACATTACAGACGCCACCAGCCCGCGCTCAACATCCGGGTGCCTCGCCCAGCTGTGCATTATTCATGACGCCGTTTACAACTCACTGCAATCTCCAGCCAGATCCTCTGTGCTGCCTGGGCGTCACACGTCTGTAGGATCTCTGCTAGGAGAGCAGCCCCTGTGCGTGCGTGCGCACTCACCTACCCTACTTCCTTTTACCTCCACCAGGGGGACCCGCTGCTCCTGACTCATTCTAGGTGAATGTATTCCGCAGAATAGCGAGGTTAAGCATCGTCATAGACTGAGCTAACTCGTCATCATGTTGCCCGTTAACAGGATCCAATTTGAAATACGTGTACAGGGTTATGGAGTTTATCCTGAGTGATCAAGGATCCTATGACTCCCTCTCCAAGTGGGTCAAAACTGACAGCTCATGGGCCAAAGACCAGAGGCCAAAGACTGTTCCTCCTTCATTTTCAAAGTCCTCTTTTATTCCGAAGAAAAGTTCGTTGTCATTCTCCAGAAAGAGCTTTGTTATTCTTAAGAAGAATTGCTTTTACAGATTATTTGGGGTTAATGCTGTGGACGAATCAATATCTGAATGGGGTGCAAAGTTCAAAAGGAAATTAGTAGAAGAGCATATCACCGGCAAACTAACCCTAATATATGAAAATTAAAGGTATATCCTACAATTAGCAGTGGCGCCAACTGGTGACTTTTAAATATTCCCATTCATCAATTGAAATTGGTAATTCCGGGTATATTACAAACCCAATAGAGCAAAATCTAAATTGACCTAACCCAATAGGTAAAACAAGCCCATTTCCATTTGCCTGATTTATATGGGAAATGTACTGAAAAGTTTTGTTTTCTTCAATTCTTTCATTGCCAAGTTCGGTGACCTATGGTTCTTAAAACTTAGATGTGTGGTATAATACATTTACTACACTCTGTGAAAGTTTGGAGAAAATGGCATGTGTTTTGTTATGCAAAAATCTACTTTTTAGAATTTCTATATATTCCAATATGATTTTGCCATGATATTAATCTCTTCATCAAAGACTAGCACGGTGACCCCCGATATTTAAGTTAGATATATGTTCTATAACTATCATATTCAATTTTCAGCTGTTTCATGCACAAGTTGCAAGTTCCTCCGTGGAAATACGGGATATAGATGGAAAGACCAGACCTACATGATGTAGATAACATCTGGAATATTGAATGTGTCCCTGACAGTTTTTATGAATGCTAGCGAAATGGGTTTATATCACATCTTCAAACTATGTAGACCTCATATACATGTAGTAAGGAGAAACAATCTGATGTTTACTCTAATGTAGCAGGTCCATTGTATGATCCGCGGTGGAACAAACACCATTTTCCCTCACTTGTATGCTGGTATTTAGTACATGTTATATCAACATATATAGTAACATGTTATATCAAAGTACTATTGCATTAATAACTGGCATCTTCACCTGTATAGCACCGATGTTAATTACTTCCTACCACCTCCGCCCACCTCCACCTGACAGCGCGTAGGTCGTGGCCGATCATTCAAACACCAAGAAAAAATATTGACGAGTGTTTGGTCTGTGTCCCGTTCACCATCAAGTTTGGAGCATGGAGTAATAGGAATGAGGCAATAGCCAAGTGAATATTTCAAAGCGATTCAAACGAGATGGTAAATGGGGACTTGGACCAAACACAAATGTGTTTCTGATTTTATCTTAGCCAGAAAATATATATCTATCTATCGCCCATTGAGTATTAGTTACCGTACTCGCAAGCATGTTGAGGATGAGCTCCCAACATTAAGTCTATGAGGTCGATAAGAACCTGGATAATATCAACCCGAACGCTCTATCGAAGAGTATAAAAAATACCTAATTGACGTTGGGTACAATGACATTAAAAACGTTCTCGTTTTCCTACTTTTGTTTGTAAATTCCAAATTTTAACGATGTTCTTTATTAAAATTCTAGTAAACAGTCTAAAAAATCCAGCACTATCTTGCACCACCCAGATGCAAGAACGGCACATTATCAAGGTATTAATATGAGAAAAAGAAGTATGAACTGAATACTGCATTAAAACTAACAATGAACTAGCAAGAAAATAATACAAATAATTGCTCGAGACCTGATTATATCCTCCACGAGTGAGATAGAGTTCGGCAAGATTGAATCTAAACATCCAACAATAAAACGTCAGAACATAACTTAGTCTAAACTGATGAACAAGTTCACTAAGTGCGAACGCAATGAAGGTATGGCATGTGAAGTGCCAACGGATAAAGTATTTAGAAAGAGGAAACGCCTAACCAGAGTCGTAAATGAAAGTTAACAGCTATCACAGTTGTAAATGAACGTGAATGAAGGACCTTTTCTCCACTTGTGCACATCTGTTTACACCTGTCTGTTGCACATGACAAGTCGCCACATAACAAGCAACTAATGAGGCCATTAATTAAAAAGGAAACTGTAAGGCCCGGCGTCCACCTACTACGATAGAATCGTAGACCTCCCGATATGGCACCGTTACAAAATTGTGCCATATCGGGAAGGTGCAAAATCGTAGACATATGTCTAGACAAGCCAATCCACCATGCGTTGTATGGGATTTTTATCGGTGTCTAATCGCAGAAACGTGGTCAACTGCCCCGATATTAGGTAACCCTCCGACGCGATTTTGATTTTTTATCGGGAGGTGCATCGTAGACCATATCGGTGCCATATCGTAGTAGGTGGACGCCGGGCCTAAGTCTATCTTAAACAGCTGAAAGAATGCATTTCCTAAGTCTATTAGTTAGCAGCATGTGCTACTTCCGTCAACAGCCATGACAACGTCGACAATATTGTTCACAGTAGATTGAACACTGGGAATGTGAAAAGTAAAGAATAATGATAAAACACTCTGTACACTTCCGTCCGGTCTCCAAGCGGCCCTCCATAAAGTATGTACGCACTCAGGATGGGGGAGGGATGCGGGTGGTAAAAAGTTCCGGAAATTGTGCCTATGCTCCCGCTGTGCGTACAAGATTGGGAGGGGGTGGCGGGTGGAGAGTAAAAATACGTACATACTTAATAGATGAATATGATATAGGCGAGGCGTTTGGCATCCAGTCTCTAACCAAGGAATAGGCAGACAAACCAATTCCAACGGGGAAAAATCACCAATATATGTTGAGGAGGGGGGGGGGGGGGGGTGGGGAAGTAATTTGGAATTTTGTGTATGCTCCTTCTTTGTTCTTTTGTGTATAAAACTGAGTGGGGTTGGGGGGGGGGGTCAAATTGTTTCAGAAATTTTGCGTACATACGGATGGCCTCCAAGTTACCGTGAGACAAATTGGACCTCACTTACCGGAAACAGTTAGACTGGTTTGGTGGAGTGGACACTGAGCTAATGTAATATTTGAGAAGCTGAGAGGGAGGGAGACCTCTCAGGATGCATGGAGGGTGAATTCTGAACGTTCTTGTCTTGTTGTGGCCACGTTCCCGCCACCGGCGTGTCTGACAACTGTCATGGCGGTATCCGGACAGAGGCGAGGTGTCAGTGGTATAGGCATTTAGGCCTGCGTTAGTAGTATAGGGATTTAGGCCTGCGTTAGTAGTATAGGGATTTAGGCCTGCGTTAGTAGTATAGGGATTTAGGCCTGCGTTAGTAGTATAGGGATTTAGGCCTGCGTTAGTAGTATAAGGATTTAGGCCTGCGTTAGAGGTATAGGAATTTAGGCCTGTGTTAGTAGTATGGGAATTTAGGCCTGCGTTAGAAGTATAGGAATTTAGGCCTGCGTTAGTAGTATAGGAATTTAGGCCTGCGTTAGTAGTATAGGAATTTAGGCCTGCGTTAGTAGTATAGGAATTTAGGCCTGCGTTAGTAGTATAGGGATTTAGGCCTGCGTCAGGCGATTTGTCACGGCGTGAGTAGTATACGGAAACTGACTTATTGGCGTGGTACGTAAAAATACGCTGTAAAATCATTGATCAGATATATCCCGATGCCGAAGGAGGAGGGATGTATCTGTATTAATACTTTTATCAAGTATTTTGATTTATGAAGACAGTAAGCTAGTTTCCGTACTATTATCATACATTAAGACTTCATTAGAACAAACTCGGTAACAAACAATCGATGACAACAAAGTAATTTACCTGGTCCTGATTCTTTCCAATACATTTTTTTATAATACAGAAACTCGGTTATAACAAAGTACCTCGGTAACTCAGTGCAATGAAGTAAGTTTACTCAGTGAAGTGACAAATTTGCTCAATAAAGTATAAAAGTAAAGATTTTTAACAAATTGTTATCAATATCGAATCATGATTGCATTATGATTTTTTTTTCTTTTTGAATGGTTTATTCATTGAACATTCGACAATACATTTGTCGTTCTTCCACGTTGTTTTTCCAAATTACTTTAGGCGTTTGTTGAATTTTTCTCTGTAATTAGTGATATACTGATATGGTACTAGAATTATGATCTATACAAACTACATGCACAGCCTCCTTTTTCATTATTTAGACAGGATATGTTTTTCGGAGGTGACTGATTTACTACTACAATCTCTGCGTAATAATATGCAAGTCACCCCATTTAGGCCTTCTTACTGCTCTATAATGTGTATGGAAGTGTGTGTGTGGGGGGGGGGGGGGGGGGCATAGTGTTGTATCCCTCTATATGAATGTCTCACATCTGTACGGGTTTCTGTCGTCACAGTGTGAAGAATGAATATGGTTTGTCCCTCTGTATCACGTGTTATTCAAAACCATAAGTAAAATAATGACGATTTTTAAAGAATTATCAGGTGTACAATAATGAGACAGAGTAAGGAAGGCCGAGCGCCAACTACGCCCTAACGAGAATGGCATTTAGCATGTGGAGGAGGGCATTTAGCAACTCTATAGGTCTGTCCTGTTTTGTACCCTGTTGGTACCCTAATGTCCCTTTTCTGTTAGAATAAGAAAAACACATTCCAAGAAAGTTATCGGTTATTTATTCGTAGGATGATCATGATACAGATGTAGAAGGTAAATACTTGAAACTCCATAAACTCTTCATAACAATTACAATGAAGAGGAATTTTCATAAGCTCATGCTGAAAACTTTTTGTATATAAGCCAGTAAATGAGTAAAGGTTTATGTACGTGTATTATCATACGGAAACAGGTTTACTGTGTCTGTACCTGATAAATATGCGGTAAATTTGATGATTGGATGATTAGATGAACCGATTTGATGGGTTTCTCTGCCATACATACACCATATGCCACCTACGTGTTGTACGGCCATAAATATGACATGGCTAGGAGCGGGCTTTATCCTACCCCTCACATAAATCTCCATAGACTTAACATGGTGGGCCTGTATGCCACGGTTATGCCATAAAATATTTATATGCCACGGGTGACATATGAAGTTAAAAACATGTGACAGGGTAGGATAAAATCTAAACATCACTCAATTTCATATAATTGCTTACATGCCATTCGTTATCTTCTGCTACAGATTTCACTCAGCTCCGCTTCGGGATATCATGCCACAAAGACAACTCATGCCATATAAACAATCATATGAATTTTCGTGATGTTTCATGATAATATACATAGGACATACGGCCACATACCTATATGCGAATGTTCCACTTTTACTGACCAGGAGTACAGATTCGTTTGTCATTGAGTGACGGATGCATATTCATACGTCCCTCTGTCTGCGTGACTCATTGAGACAATGGAAAAGTGAGTAGCAAAATGTCGTTTTTAATTATTTCCATTAATTAATAATGAGACATGTTGAGGGTAGTTGAATTACATCTGTTCC
Source organism: Alentia gelatinosa (assembly GCA_950022655.1). NCBI lineage: Eukaryota > Metazoa > Annelida > Polychaeta > Phyllodocida > Polynoidae > Alentia > Alentia gelatinosa. The sequence goes on from OX465588.1 coordinate 55,328,432, forward strand.
TTGTATTGGTCGGAAGTATTCACCTCATTCTTCAAACTCGTTCTTCGAACTCGGTAAGTATTTCTGACCAAAGCAACTCGGAACAGATTGAATTCAGTCACACTAACCATGTATCCATATATCACCTCTTCCCGCGAATTAAAATTATATTAAAGCCCAATAAAACCCTGAAAAGAAAATGTTAGAGCTGCCGCTACTAGTCCTCTGAATTCTGAACATTTAGACAAGATTTGCTTTCGTCAACGATTGTTCAACGATGAAAAGTTTACACCTGTCCATGATTGAGGACACCTTAATGTGCAACGTTGGATTATGGCCCAGTTTACTTGGCACTGCCGACCGTGTATCATTATATTCCTGTGTGCCAATGTCTCATAGTTACTGATTCATTCGTCACTCAGTGACGGAAGAATCAATAACTAGAATAAACAGATCCACCCCACCAAACCATGATAGTTTCCGGTAAGTGATGTTCAATTTCTCCCACAGTCAGTTGGGGGCCATCCGTAAAGTATATATATACGCAGAATTTCCTAATTTTTTTGACCCACCTCCACCCCCTGTGTGGACGTACTTTATGGATGGCCCCTGACACTGAATGATGAATTATCAAAGTTCGTCCCTTTGTACCACGTGACTTGCGGTAAGTCAGAATTGTAAGTAACGAAACACAATTCCAATTATATTTATATTCCTAATGATAAGGAGTTCGCCTCCCCCCAAATATGTTGCAGATATTCTGCACAGTTTTACTATTAGCACACGAATTCATGGTCGCTGAATTGAATCTATTCCGAATTGTTCTGGTGTATGTCTTAACACACCAACACATCCTTTTTACAGCATATTTGTGTGTATCATAACACAAAATATATCTCTATATACGACACATTTTCAATAAAATATCAGTATGTGTAAATAGCAAAATTCCAAACCCGCTCAACAATTTCTGAAACTCGAATTGCATAATGTAGCATCACCGACCGATTTTCGAGGCCACAGACGAAATCAAACAGGGTTGAATTAATTGGTGACAGAACAAAGTTTCAAAGAGATACTCCATCGGAAAGTACCTCTACTTTTCATAAACAGGGTGTGCGCATCACTGACAACGATTTGTATCATATCAGTATCTTTCACAGAGAGGAACCCAGGAACTTTGTAAAGGGACACATATATGTATACAGTCAGTCCTAGTGGAGGCAGGATTCATCGTAAGGGTTCATCTTCAGGGTTTTTTCTTCTCTAAATATGATTAATTGTTGTTATGGATGTCGTTGCACACATAACCAATGATCGGTCGTCATGCAGGTGCAAATGACTTAAAGTATCACCGATTACTGTATACGATATTTTCTCGATGTGCACCACCGACCGACTTTTCTGTTCCCGACTTTTGTCGGTGCATTTTCCGTCGGCATGTGTAAACTCGGCCTAAAACACACGTAGTACAAACTGGAGACCCATTTTTCGTCAGTGGACTGGACACATGGCGTATATTGTTAACTGAATGAAAGAAATATATATTTGGAAATTGTGTGTCAGTTCGGTGGGCATTATTGAAGCTTAAAATCTAACTTAGATACACGTGAAAAGATACCGTTATTTGCTGAGGTGTCCATTATATCGGGTTGTGCGTTATCGTGAGTATTGATACATATTTCATCTCATTTCGGATCAACTCGAGGTCTAGATATGGCTGAGATCAATGCCCGCACATTATGCCAGTTTCCGTATAATAATGCCTGAAACAGATAATATACGGAAACTGGCTGGCGGACTTCGTACATCAAAAATACGCAGTGACAGTGTCAATCAGGTATTTCCCGATGCCAATTATCATATACCTTAAAATGGCGAGATTCCACCTAATCACGTGACGACTTACCCCATACGCCACCAGGGGGCATTGCTCCACGTTTCGCGGATCGCAGAATAGCGACCCGAGGTAAAACAATTTTGCTCCAGATTCTTTGCTGAACTCAGAACTATATCCCCATCTATATTCAATTAAAAATCTAATGAACCTTTCACCTATGTGTCACTGAAATGTGGTGTTGTAAAAAGTAGCGATACAACGTGAAAATAGCGATACTACATGACGCCATCCAATATTACTGGAGCAACACTTTTCCCACATTACTAGGAGCAACGAATCTCTGGTGATGTATGGATATACATATGTCACAGATAGGAGCAGGCGGTAAAACAAGTTGATACAGCCAGACATAGATAATCATAACTTATGAACAGTTTACCAACCATAAAAATAGTTCCTGCGGTTGATATTGTTCAAAATGCGTAATATAATTGAAATACTGACAATATCTGAACTTATGTATAGTGTGGTTCATATCAGGGAGCACATCTTACTGCAAACTTATTCGTGTGGACCCGAAGGGGGTGACTGACAAAAACAACAACTATTTCCATTCCTCTCCTATATGAGATTACCATTGGTAACTCATTCTCCATGACCCTATGAGTATTACTGTCGTTTCTCTATGGTCTATGACGTCAAATATCCAGTGTGTCATCCATTCTATAAGTGTGTACAGGGGTGGGATAAAAAGCTCACTTTTGAGAAACATGCTGAATTTGAATGACAAATGGTTCATCTTTGGGAAAATTAGAAGATATATTGGTCTTTCCACTGCGATACTCATAAATAAGACCTGCATTCTTCCTTTGGTAGATCACTTTGGCTTCCTGATAGAGGAAGCAACTGCTAAAACCAAACACAATCTGAATAGAAACATTTTTAAAGTTTTTATAACAACGCTGGGAAGTATTGCGTATGAGAATAAAAGAAATATAAGTATCAAACGATTGTTAGCGAGAGTAAGGAGTTGCTACCAGGATTGCAAATTGTTATCTATGGGGTAAGATACGTATATTCCAAACCTGCAGTGTATTTTCATTTTTTCAAATATTTGTTAGTCTAAGACACACATTTCTTTATAGTATATGGGTAAAGCATATATCAGAATTTTGAATTGAAATCCACATTGTTTAATCAAAGCTACAAAATAGCTATATTCTGTATACATGTGTGGAGTCGGTATGTTTACTGTCTGTCACTTGTAATCATCTGTAACATTTTAGCGGTGAATGGGATGTGAGACTCGGTTGTCGTTGTTGTTGTTGTCGTTGTTGTTGTTGTTGTTGTTGTTGTTGTTGTTGTTGTTGTTGATATTGTATTTCTTGTTTGGAAGAACGGATCATGTATTCGAATACGAGAAAAAAAAGCCCTTTTAAAAACGGACAGAAAGCTACTTGTTTTGGTCAAAGTCGTCATTCTCCAACTCGTTTGAACACTATGTGATATTCACTTGGCTGTCGCCTCGTTCATATCACTCTGCATCAAACTCGTGGAGAATGATGACATTGACCAAAACCTTTTTTTTTCTCTTGTGGATCGCCCCAAGAAAGTCAGGACAGTAAATCTGTAGCCCTTTCCATCTGTGGTCAGGTTCCACTGTCCGACTTATTGCCTCCCGACCGGTTCTCGTCTAAAGTGCCACTAAATCGGTCGGTGACTGAATACAAAAGTCTTGGTAAGCAAGATTATGTGACACTACAGAGATGCCAGATTTCCTCTTTTCCCAGAAAATCCTTGTTTCATTTTCGATTTATAAAATTAATTTTTCTAGTGTAAAAGTGTTTTTCTTTGGATCCTCATTTACAACAATAAACAGTGGTTCAGACCTTCTCCACATCCCAACCCCATTCCATGATCTATACTGATGTGTTTTCCACGTGTTCTCAGTCTCTACGAGGTCGTTAATTCCATAAGAAAAATATTTCCATTTATTCATGACCCAAACTGACACCCCTGGATGTTAGAAGTGGAACAGTTGGTAAAGTCTTCTAGTGAGTAGTCTATGGAAATGGCGATTTGTGGCGGGCACTGCGGACAAATGACTGGAGAAACACACCCTGAGTGTTAATCTCAGGCCGGCCGGTGGAAATCATGGTTTTTGAAAGGTGATGGCCTCAAATTGTTTGTGACCTTTGGCAGCCGTCAGCAGGTAATCCTTTACGGCAGGATGTTACAAAATAAAGCGGTTATTCTTAGCAGTAGGTGATAATAAAGGCGCTCCAGACGTTTTACATCTATAAGTGTCGTGTGGGGCTAAAAATAGACATGTATACAAGCGGTATGTGCATATCACCTGTGTTTACTCCACTCCTGGACGTTTTTATAGACCTCAGGTATACTATGCTTACTAAGCATGTCTTGATTTCTTATCTGTCAGAAGAAAAAAAAATCCCATATTGACATCCAATACTACATTTACTCAGAGTCGCGGAAAAAGCGCGAAAACTATGCTCGGGCCGTGGCGGAGGAAGTTTGCGAGACTGGCGCGGTCATCTTTTAAGGCGGTTAAAATGGCAAAGCGCCTTCCTGCCCTCCTGTCGGCGACTACTCGCCTTCCTCCTCCTCCTCCGCCTTCCCGCGTTCCCGCGTCAATCCCGCAGCAGCCGACATTCAGCCCCGACCGCCGCGACCCGGCGCGCGTCTGACATCACCAACGCGCGCGCTGATTGGCTGGCGGCGCGTCGTCATGGCGACTAATGAGATCTGAATAAATTTGCAGAGATTATTCATTCCGACGACGGGACGAGCAAGCCTAAGCGTCGAGGCCAAGTCGAACGGGAGGAGAATCGTTCCAGCTCTATGGCGACGTGAGAAGGCAGGCCTTGTCGGCGGTTTACTGTGGCTGAGCTCGGTGGTGAAGCTGCGGTAGCCATCTTGTCGGCGCGCCGAGGAATTGCTACCAAACTAGGGATATTTGCGAGTGCCACTGCGCCACACCGCCGCTAGCACCAGCACCCGCCATTATCGACGCCAGCCTCTGGTTCCAGTCACCAGTCCAGCTCCGTGTACGGCCGACCCGGTGTGTACGGACAGCAATACTGCACTGTGAGTGAGGAATAATCACAATACACCACATCTACACTATCTGACAGAACCAGGAGGATCGACTGAGAAACGAGGGGCGGATTTACACGGATTATATTCGAGACAGCGACGTTGGAAAGCTCGGTGTATTTTGTTGACCTTCAGACGTTCACATTACTGCCGTTTGTCTCTCCCTCCCCTCTTCCTACTCCTCCTGCTGCCAGAGCAGGCCCCCCTCCCGCCCACCCGTCCGCCCGCCCGCCCAGCCTCCCTCCCGCCCGCCGTACACCGCCCGCCGCCCGCCCGCCGTACACCGCCCGCCGTACACCGCCCGCCGTACACCGCCCGCCGCCCGCCCGCCGTACACCGCCCGCCGTACGACTGTTGGGGCAGCAGGAACTGACACATTCCGGCTCGCGGCTTTTTGCTGGCGGAGGAGGAGGCGGCGGAGGAGGTAATTGTGCCGTGAGTCAGTGGTCGTGTGGGAGCAGCTCGGAGCAGCTCGGAGCCGCCACCATGGGTACAGTGCTGTCCTTCTCTCCACGCCCGCGCAAGCCGCTCTACGAGGACATCAACCTCAACAACTTCAACTACGAGATCCTCAACAATGTCCGCAACCAACAGCAGCAGCAGCAGCAGCAGCAGCAGAAGGAAAAGAACCTAAAGAAACACTCCATTTTTATCAGTGGGCTCAGCTGGAAAAAATTCACTATGAGCAACAAGAAAAAAGAGAAGAATTTCTTAAAGATTTCCAATCGCTTGCCGGGACGTATTGAGAATAATCTCAGTGATGTGGAGAACAACAACAAACCCTTCCAGAAGTCCATCTCCTGCTACAACCTGCGCACGAGTTCCAGCGTGAGTGAGGAGACGCTGAAGAACAACAACAACATCGTCAAGAAGGTGACTGACAGCACAACCACCTCGGCCAGCTCCACCACCAGCACCAGCTCCTCCTCCGCCTCCAGTAAGTGCCACGTGATCAGCCCCAAGAAGACGGTGATCCAGGCGAGCACCTCGGAGCTGCTCAAGTCGCTGGGCGAGTTCCTGTGTCAGCGGTGTCAGCGCTTGAAGCAGTTCGAGCCGGGCGATGCGGTGCTGTGGCTGCGGACGGTGGACCGGTCGCTGCTGCTGCAGGGCTGGCAGGACATCGCCTTCATCAACCCGGCCAACGTGGTGTTCGTCTACATGCTGGTGAAGGAGCTGGTGGACGAGGACATTCAGAGCGAGCACGAGCTACAGGCCGTGGTGCTCACCTGCCTCTACCTGAGCTACTCCTACATGGGCAACGAGATCAGCTACCCGCTCAAACCCTTCCTGGTGGAGGACGACAAGGACCGCTTCTGGGACCGCTGTCTGGTCATTATCAACCTGCTCAGCACTAACATGTTAAAGATTAACAGTGACCCCAGCTTCTTCACGGAGGTCTTCACCGAACTCAAGGCATATAGTAACTGTAGCCAATCCTGAAGGTTTGGCCAATGTAGTGCAGTATGTCCCATTTATTACCCCTGGAATATGAAGGAGACTTTATGTTAGGTCAAATTTTAACAAACTGGAGAGCATTTTTCTCCGCCTGGACTACTTATTGTAAATTACCAACCAGGCGAAGATGGTCCTCAGCGATGAGGAAACCCGAAACTGTTGCAGACAAACCGGAGTGGGCTGTGGCATGCGTATTGGCTTTGTTTTGGGTTGTTGTTATAACTGGGAGAGGGGGAGGGGGTGATACCGCGACTACGTGCGACCGCCAATGGACCGGAGGCATTTCTGTGTGAGTGGAGACTCTGATGTCTGTTATCTATGTTGTGTACGGTTGTGATGCTATCGCTGATACGGCGTGTCTCCTACTCTATTAAACCAGTTACTGTACATCTGTGTATGACGTCATCGCCATGAGCTGCCATGGCTGGTAGCGGAGAGACTGGGGGGTGTGTGTGTGGGGGTCTGCAGTGACCAGCATCGAGCCGGCATCGCTCTCTATCCATCAGGTGTTTCATTAATTACTTATTAATCACCACCCTTAACGAGCGTTGTCTCAGAGGCACGCATCGGGTATAAAATAATCAGAAAGCGGCCAACGGTGATCGGCAGGCGGCCACACTGCTTCAGCCAGAGCAAAAAATTAATCGATACTACAACAAAGATGGCCGCCGGGCGCTGGGTGCTGCGTGCGCATGCGTGTGGGCCGAACGCCGCAGTGACAACACTGCGGCAGGCGGCCATGACAGACAAAGAGTGGGTCGCTCGGGAACCAGTTCTCAGCCGCCTATGTGTGCCTGTGTGTCAGTCTCTCCGTGTTCTAATATCATACACAATACTAACAACTCCCACACTAAATTATAGAGCGTCTCCTCGGAGCATCAACGCCTAACGGCGGTCGCGCTGCCCATCATTCGTGTAGTCGCTGAAGCCATATCCGTGCATGGTATAATCATTCAGACAAGGGTAAATTTATTTCGGGAATATTTAATATATGATATTTAAACAAATGTGTAGGAATTAGAATTGAAAGACAAAAATTCCGATTGGATTTGCTAGGGAGTGATTACATTATTATACACTCAGTGGCATACGAACATGTTCGTTCACATGGCAACCCCCAAGTTCAGCCGATTCCGCCATCTTTCTCGTTCGGAGTTGTTCTCCCCAGTGATGTTCTTGTACATTCTTGCCCTCAGCCCGGTCCATTTACGCTTCACGTTTGTGTCAAATAAGGGAGACTTCATCCAAATATTTCTCTGTAATACTCAATGTCTCATTTTGTTGCGATGGTAACGATGATCAAGGTGAATGCGTGGGAGAGTAGCGCAGACAAAAAGGGGGCCCGCTCGGGTAGATAGATATTGATCTAGTCATGACGTTTCCCACCGACTTCTCCATATTTTATACTCACTCTTAAGATAAAATGTTCCAAGCGAGTTGATAGAAATGAAGGCCACAAGAGTTTGCTCAAGGTATTTCCCTTTTCCATAAACGATGAAGTACATGTGAGGATGGTGTGAAGTGTAACCACGATGGAGGTGTGGTAACCAGAAAAGAACATCTGCATTGAAGAATCAAATGTCTAAATGATTGAGAGTCAAATTATGTGTATCACATTTACTGAAGCTAACTAAGACTCTCCTTCTGATGAATAAGTGTAAACTGCAAAATGGCGGGTGTTATATTTGTAGCCTCCCAGTTCACGAAACCCAGTCTAGCTTCACTCTGCCATGCAGTAATAAAGAAGAAACCAACAAGTTTAGGTCAAAGTGGTCGTTCTCCACCAGTTTGATGTGGAGCGATATGAACGAGGCGACAACTTTGACCAAGATGAGTTGCTATCTGCATTTATCTCACCCCTGTACACATTAAGAGAATGGACGACACACAGGATATAGACCATGGAAAACGGACTGCAATACTTGTAGGGGCATGGAGAACATGTTCCCGATGTCTATGGGACAATAATACCAGGGGTGAGATAAATCTGCTTGAGCACAACTTATGTCAAACTATGGTTCAGTTCCAAGTCTGAATCAGTACCAAAAAGATCGTGAGCTGGGGAAATGTCTATGGACAATCCATTCCATGTTATATACATAGATATATCATACCACATCGGGTGTACATAGAAATGATGACCTTTTGTTTCATAACGTTTCAGAATGGTACAAGAGTGTTCTGTACGAGGGATTCATAGACGAAGAGAATATTTCTTATTGACGATCTGGATTCTGTGGTCATATTCCCCAAACGGTGGAGTTGAAGCTCTTTGATTTTGCGTGTATATAATTAGCGACTACGAGGGAACGATGCAGGAGCGTATTATAGGCAATTATAGCGTTTTATGTGAACATATTGAGCTCTGTAGAAACCTCGTTCAAGGTGTGAGGTTTTCAGGAGTTTGTCAGTTACTTCCCTGGTGACCAGCTGTTTTTTAACTGGCGCAGGAGCTGCTGATTGGACGGTAATATTAGTGATTGACAGGCCTACAAACTGTCACTCATATTAGTGATTGACAGGCCTACAAACTGTCACATATATTAGTGATTGACAGGCCTACTTGTCCTCTCACTTATATCAATTATTGACAGGCCTACAGGCTGTCACTTGTCCTGTAATCAATGATAGTGATGATGAAATATACAGGCTGTCACTTGTCCTTTCACTAATATTAGTGATGGTTCTAGAGGCTGTCACTTATATTAGTGCTGGATCTAGAGACTCACTTGTCCTGTCACTAATATTAGTGATGTATCGAGAGACTTTCAGTAATATTAGTGACGGATCTAGAGACTCTCACTAATATTAGTGATGGTTCTAGAGGCTGTCACTAATATTAGTGATGGATCTAGAGACTCTCACTAATATTAGTGATGGATCTAGAGACTCTCACTAATATTAGTGATGGATCTAGAGACTCTCACTAATATTAGTGATGGATCTAGAGACTCTCACTAATATTAGTGATGTATCTAGAGACTGTTTCTAATATTAGTGATGGACCTAGAGACTGTGTCTAATATTAGTGACCGATCTAGAGACTTTCACTTGTCCTGTCACTAATATCAGTGCCGGCCCTGGTCTGTCCTTGTCCACATGAAGCGTACAGACTTAGCCAAGTTCTATTGACTCTTCTTGCTGGTTACGCCTGGCTGCACATTGCCGGCCGCTGATGATGCTACAAACTGTGACGAGGTGTTATTTTCACAGCCGTAGGAGGGTGTGACATGTCCCCCTCCCGCCCACCTCGCACACGACAAACATGGCTTACCGCCAGCTTTCATATTCAGCCTCGTGGTATCTACAGAAGGCTTTGAGAATTCCAAGCTAAAATGTTCAGGAATTGTAGAATAAAGTTTTGAAAACGGGTGAAAAACTTATAATGTGAGGTTCCAAAGGGCATGTTTAGAGAGTTTACTGATCTGTACCAGGTATGTGTAGAGAATTCATGATTTAAGTTATACCTTAAGGCTTGATTCTATTTACCCGAATTATGTCCCAAACCTGCTCGGGCCATGTTTGGTCCCTGTTCAGATCAGGGCTAAAGCAGCCCCCCGATTTGGGCCTGAGTGGTACTTGGCATAAAATTCAGCCAAATGGAATCAGGCCTTTACTCTTGTTCTACAAGCCTGGTGATATCTGACTGTGTGGAGTCATTGTGAGCAAAATGCCCGGAAAATACGCCCAGATGTCAGGGGCCCGTGGAATAATCTATGATTGTATACGGAGACTCTGTTCTGTACACCATGGAGACCTAGGGACGATATAGGTCAACTTTATTCAACCTATGGACGACTTATGGACCGCTAAGTCTGTCTTAGCGAACAAACTGAAATGTTATCAAAAGAGTTTTCATGTACGAGCCTAGATTATTCAACAGGCCCCAGGTTGATTGGGAAGAGTCAAGTCCAAGCCGGGCGCTGCCCTTTTAACCCAACCGATCCCAAACTGGATTCGAGCCATGAACAAAATGTAAAAGATTCCATGAAGGTTGTTGTAATAAATATACTTTTTTACACATATTTCTTTGTTTTTGTCTTGATGTGCCTAGGCCTGGTTCGTGATGGATTAATTATTCAACGATAGCCACGTGCATCATGGCATGAGCCTCACCTTAATAGGAGTAGAGGGAAACTGAATTGGGGTGAAAGAATTCAGAAGTTACTGGGTGAGGTAAATAACTTTAAGCGTCTGTACCAAGTAACTTCTGGATTCTTTCCCCGGTAACCTGTTTCTCTGTTCCTTAGGAATTAAATGTTATTGGGAACGGAGGGAAACTGGTTTGGGCTGAAAGAATTCCGAAGTTAGTTGGTCGAGATGCTTACAGTTGTTTACTGAGGCTTCAGGCTTGGTCGATAACTCTAAGCATCCTTACCGAGTAACTTCAGGATTCTGTCACCCGCAACTTGTTTCACGATTCCTATCCACCTTGAATTAGTGATAAAATGGCGATTCATGGCCCCCCGATGAGTGGGCAGCCATGTTCACCATTATCGAGTAACTCTAATTTGTATGATTTTTTCACGCATCTAAGCTACGATCTGATTGGTCTATACGGCATCACGTGGTCAACCTTGGTATGAAAACTGTAGTTATTACACCCCCAGCAGCGGTATGTATAAGTGTAGAGCTCGATCATAGGTATACTGAAAGTGTTATGATTTCATACTTTTAACAAAACACGCCATAGTTGTATTCCGCTACTTAGGATGCAATAATTCGAGTATTCCTACCAAGGATGACCACGCTCCTGACACTTTCTCGGCCAATCAGAAATCCTGTAGACGTGTGACGGCCATCGATGACTTTGATTCATGAACCAGACTCTCTTTATTTAGAAGGAGAAATGTCGATTCTTCAACTGGACTGATTTCGCCGATGCAGAAGAAAAGAGATACAATAAAACTGACAGTGAAACTTCCCACTTAAAACCCCCACTGAGACTGAAACTTATGTCAATGATATAACTTTCTCAGGAAAATTTATTAAAAAATAATAATAATAAACGAATATTTCCTACTGCCCATATAAACTGATAATTTGAATACATGTCCTTCCGATCTCATACTCTTATTTATCCTAACCCTAATATAAAAATCCATAGGCTTAACATTGAGTTTCCTTATGACACGCTGACTGGCATACCGAGTTTATATACCACTAGTGGCATACAGAATTGTTATCACGTAATATTCCAAAATCGAGGAGACGGGGAAGGATAAAATCAAAATCTGATCCGTTTTAATTGTGGCCACCGCATTCCACTCCTGGACTTTTGGCTCCGGACTTCACTCGGCTTTGCCTCATGAAGTCACTATGCCAAACTCCAGTCATGTCATACAGTGGCCAAGATTAAAACTCATCCAGTTTTACGATAGCATGATAATCAATATTATTCTATTTGAGTTGGAGTGAAGTCTCCTAGCGGCATGATTCCTCTGAAAGCTCTGCTTGGAGAGTGTGATGAGCAGGTGATTCATCAGACAGACAGACCGCCGCCATTTTGTCTGCCCGTTTGACCTCTGACATTCTCGGCGCGTGGTCAGTTAATTAGGTCGGTCAGACGCCGACCTCCAAACTCAGCGTCTGAGCTGCTGGAACCTTTACGTGAAATCATCAGCGATGACAGCGAATCTGTGTGGAGAGTGTAGATTACTATAAATGATTATAATCATGGGAGATAAATGATTGATACGGAAAGTTGAAGCACTAACCTGGGATGGGTAATTAACCCACTAACGCTCGCACAGCATTCCCATGGGAGGAGTGCGGCGGGCTACATTGTGAAGTGTGATGGCAGGACTAAAATTCATAAATCATTATTTGAACTTACTGATATTTTACAGAATAACAGGCAGAAAACATGTCTATGTTATATTCATGATTCCACCATCATTTCCGGAAAAGAAAAACAGTGAAATTGAAGTAAATTGTACAAAGTGCCAATATGGTCCTCTCCCGTTCTACTGGGTTATTATTGTACAGAGAAAACCACTGATATTTGATGATAGAGGTTATCTCGATGTCTGCTGTATGACTACAAGATTTAATGTTATTTCCATTTCCAATGGATTGAGGGGAGGGTCAGGGGAGGGGGATCTCCAGGGTGCCCGGGTCCCCGTTTCAGCAATGACAGTAACACATAACCCATCTGTCAACACTTTTAAAAAGTTAACAAAAGACCTGGGGATATTTCATGGACTTTTTCATTCATTATCCACCGAATACAAAGCGTCCATAGAAAACACATGGGGAGTGTGTATGGACATACCCGGCGCATACGGATATGTTGTATGCTCCCGTTAGCGCATAGGAAAATAGTGCATACAGAAAAATAGTGCATAACGAAAACGAACTGATATCGACATGCCACTTGTCCAGGAAAGATGGATAATAGATGCAATATTGACTGGTACCAATCATATGTGATAAAACAACAATAAAGGAATGTTCTGGGTAGAAATATAAAAAACAACAAAAACAACTCATTGCTGATACGGGGCCGCGTGCACCCTGGGGATCTCTTCCCCCCACCCCTCCCTGCCCTGTTGCCGCCCCCCCCCCCCCCCCCCCCACCCCAACACACACACCCACTACCTGACACAGAGGTGCGCGCGCAGTCATGTTACCAGCGTGACCCCGCGTGAGTCAGAGGTCACGGCGCATGCGTCATGCACCCCGCAGACGACAATCATGTTAGTAGTGACGTCACCGCCCGCTCATAGTGCATGTCAATCCATGCTCGTGAACAGGCCCCTCCTCTTCCTCGTCCTTCCTCCTCGTCGTCCTTCCTCTTGTTCTTCTTCATTCATTTTGTCCTTTTCTTGTTCTCGTATTCTCCATCTCATTCCTTTTCTTCAGCTTCTTCTTTGTCTTCGTCTTTTCCTTCTTCAACTTATCCTTTATTTCAAACTTTCTCTTTTTTTCTGAACCATGTTCTTCTCTGTGCTCTTCTTTTCCTTCTTTGTATTTTCTCTTCTTCATCTTATCTTCATTTACTTCTTCTTTATTCTCTTCTTCGTTTCCTACTTCTTCTCCTCCTCCTCCTCCTCCTCCTCCTCCTCCTCCTCCTCCTCCTCCTCCTCCTCCTCCTCCTCCTCCTCCTCCTCCTCCTTCTTCTTAACATCCATCTGAAAATGTGTTCAATTTTTACGAAAACAATATATGCTTGAATTCTTTTTTTTATTGCACAAAAGACGTACATATTCGGGCCACTGCATAGCAGTTATTATGGCCGTCCAGTCGAACAGTTACATATGATTTTCACCAGAAAAGTTTCACATGAACCTAATTACAATATTACAATAATGTACAAGGTGATGAGGGATAATGATAATAAGGATGGCAAATTATGTTACATGATTAGTCCATATTACTCTCGAGAGAAGAGTTAACGTTGAGATATTCCTGTATATGCAATGTTCATACAATTTGCAGAAGTGGTTTGCAGTCTGAGGAACATCAGCAGAGCTCTGAGTAGGTTCAGTCTACACTTCTCAATATAGTCTCTGACAAGATGAAGGTGGATTTACTGACATTTCAGTGAAAAGCTTGCTCAGAAAGTTGTTTTTGGCAAGGAGTCAAAATGTCTCTCGGCCTTTACAAGGTAGACAGGCTGATAGAGGGTAGGTGGGTGGAGGGTAGGTAGGTAGGTGGAGGATGGTAGGTGGGTGGAGGGTAGGTGGGTGGGTGGAGGATGGTAGGTGGCGGGATGGTAGGTGGGTGGATGGTAGGTAGGTGGAGGGTAGGTAGGTGGGTGGAGGATGGTAGGTGGGTGGAAGGCAGGTTGGTGGAGGGTAGGTAGGTGGGTGGAGGATGGTAGGTGGGTGGAGGGTAGGTAGGTGGGTGGATGGTAGGTAGGTGGGCGGAGGGCAGGTTGGTGGGTAGAGGGTAGGTAGGTGGGTGGAGGGTCGGTGGGTTGGTGGAGGGTAGGTAGGTGGGTGGAGGGTAGGTAGTTGGGTGGAGGGTAGGTGGGTGTAGGGTAGGTAGGTGGGTGGAGGGTAGGTAGGTGGGTGGAGGGTAGGTTGGTGGGTAGAGGGTAGGTAGGTGGGTGGAGGGTAGGTAGGTGGGTGGAGGGTAGGTAGTTAGGTGGAGGGTAGGTGGGTGGAGGGTAGGTAGGTGGGTGGAGGGTAGGTTGGTGGGTGTAGGGTAGGTAGTTGGGTGGAGGGTAGGTTGGTGGGTGTAGGGTAGGTAGGTGGGTGGAGGGTAGGTTGGTGGGTAGAGGGTAGGTAGGTGGGTGGAGGGTAGGTTGGTGGGTGGAGGGTAGGTAGGTGGGTGGAGGGTCGGTGGGTTGGTGGAGGGTAGGTAGGTGGGTGGAGGGTAGGTAGGTGGGTGGAGGGTAGGTTGGTGGGTGTAGGGTAGGTAGGTGGGTGGAGGGTAGGTAGGTGGGTGGAGGGTAGGTAGGTGGGTGTAGGGTAGGTAGGTGGGTGTAGGGTAGGTAGGTGGGTGGAGGGTAGGTAGGTGGGTGGAGGGTAGGTAGGTGGGTGTAGGGTAGGTTGGTGGGTGTAGGGTAGGTTGGTGGGTGTAGGGTAGGTAGGTGGGTGGAGGGTAGGTGGGTGTAGGGTAGGTAGGTGGGTGGAGGGTAGGTAGGTGGGTGGAGGGTAGGTAGGTGGGTGGAGGGTAGGTGGGTGTAGGGTAGGTAGGTGGGTGTAGGGTAGGTAGGTGGGTGGAGGGTAGGTAGGTGGGTGGAGGGTAGGTTGGTGGGTGTAGGGTAGGTAGTTGGGTGGAGGGTAGGTAGGTGGGTGGAGGGTGGGTAGGTAGGTGGGTGGAGGGTAGGTGGATGGGTGGAGGGCAGGTGGGTGGGTGGGTGGAGGGTAGATAGGTAGGTGGAGAGTAGGTAGGTGGGTGGAGGGTAGGTGGGTGGAGGGTAGGTGGGTGGAGGGTAGGTAGGTGGGTGGGTGGAGGGTAGGTGGGTGGAGGGTAGGTTGGTGGGTGGAGGGTAGGTAAGTGGAGGGCGGTAGGTGGGCACTGCATTATTCGAACTGCCTTAGTTCTCTGTTATCTTCACTCATTGATTTCACCTTATGCGATGTGTACAAGTTTAAATATGGTCCTGTCTGATAATACGGCTTAAACTGCCTATCAAGTAGAAAACCTAACAGTTGGGTGGAGAGCAGGCAGGAAAAGCTAATCAGTCAGCATAATGCTGATTTATCATGTGGAATGCAGAACATGCCATGTGGCATGTGATGGTGTTGACTAACTCTTCATATCCGATTCCATATTAGTGTCTGATACATTCCTAACCCATTAGCCCATTATTTCCAAGGTTATTCGGGTTTAAATGGAATGGTGGCCGCCATTTTTGATTTATGCTAAGTAGGCGGTGTTGTCCAATCCCTACATGAGTGTCCTACAGATCTGATACTTCCTGGAGGTCGTGTGCGCCAGATTTGGTGATTACCGAGCATAAGAACCCCTCAGGCTGTGGACTATCATGCTAGGAGCAAACAGTATGTCCATCATTGATGAATGAGCGTGCAATTATGAATGAATAACAATTAAAATTAGCCTATGGATAGTTTTCTGTAACCCACTTGTACTCATTGAACTTGCCATTTTCTGCCTAGTCTAGGATCCAAACATATCAAGCATCAATGGCTCAATGAGGTATTTTGGTCTTGAGTGATTGGTCATGGTCAGCTGGGCATGCCTCTAAGACCCTGAGACACTGGCTCCCTTCTCCTTTGCCAATATCACAATGAATAGAACGCAGATGGTAACGGGTTAGTTTTTATGCAGTACGCTGAAAGTCTATATGTGAGCACTCTAACCTCTATGCGATGTATATAGTGCATGCAAGCACACTCTTATAACATAACACAGGGCACCATGACAATGATTATACAAACTCCATGAACAAATTGATATGGATTATGAAATACGATATCGATGATATCGTCACTATCACTATAGTTACACCCACATAATTACTGAGTTATGAAATATGAGAATACTTCATAAGGAAGGAAATGGCAATTTCCCGTCAACATATTATGAAATCCCTTTCCGCATTCCTCAACACTTTAACCACTCATTTACCAAGTATCTCACTTTATATTAGTTTCCATGGCGACATTCCGCACACGGTCTTAAACCACTTCCGCACGTCGAGGTCCAGGAACTATTAATTCTTTATCTTTGAAATAACCTTTATTCAGAAAATGATATGTAGCAGGATAGTCATGATGCAAATAATGGCAGATAGCTATTGTGTTATGGAGGTGGCCATCTTTTCCCATCGCCATACTAGGTGGCGGGGGCAGTTATCAATCGATTGATGGTGCATTTTTTCGGCTGTTCGTACTAAGGGTTTTAGACTTGCCTATGATCATGAATGGATTATAGCAACTGATACACCCCCAGACTACAGCTGCACGTATTGCTACAACTTCATGGCGGATGATAACGTAACTACCAATCACATCTGGTTTTGTGTATGTGTGTGTCTGTGGGGCTTTTTTTGCGATGTAATTTTTAGGGGGGGGGGGATGAAAACAAAATGATTTCAAACTTTCATGTCAAGTCCTATACAAGAAAACACTAACCCTATTTGGATCGTAAAAAATCTTTTGTGGTGAAAAGATATAAAGCCAAGCTGGTTCTTGTAGCGCTAACATAGTACAAATACCAGCGATGAATACTAGCTGTATTTCAACTGTATGACTTTATTGTCATGTCTTGTACTATTCTAATCTCAAACTTTGACGGAAACGTCACAATGATGGAAAGCCACACCCAACAGCGATGGAGGTCGAATTTCCTTTCAAAAAACAAATTATTAACTTATTTTAATCACAATATTATCTTAAATCACAAGATTTGGTCAATTATGAATCTAGTAGCTGGTTCGAAAGCGAAGTCAAGTTGGATATAACTGCCATCGTCAAGTATTTTCCCAGAAATCATGTTAAAAGTTAGGCAAAATGTTTGACTTCTAGAATATGAGTAAAGATTCCCTAGAATTCCGTATGGAAGCAAAATCAAAAGCCAGTTTGATGAAGTAGAAATGTTTGTTGCACTCATAGTAGAAGTCGAAATGGACTCTTTTGTTATCAAAAAAAGAAAAGTAGCAAAATGCACCTTTTTGTGATATTTGCCATATGCAAAAAATTTATATCGTAATTTCAGAGAATGTTTTCCTTTAGTCATTGCTTACAAACAAATGCTTACTGAAACTAATTCGATATGCAGCACAAGTCAATCTATGAGATTGTTTAGTGAAACACTATTTAAATCCGGATCCCATCATAGTCCTTTATATGCCTTCCTAGCCTATAGTACATGTCTAGATTAAAGTTGATAATTGTGTCCGTTTTACTTTAGGAAAGGAAAGCCCACCAATGTGTTAGTCTGCAGGCGGACGCGCTGGACCATATGTGAAGTATTCTTGTGGTAATATGCATCTTTAACCAACCAGATTGAAGCGTTGATGCCACAGAATACGATGCAATAACTGTATTTCTTCTGGAGATAATCTAAACGGGTATATGTCTTTATCCTACCCCTAATAAAAAACGCCAGAGGTTTAAAATTGACTCAATGTATTTGACATAGCGTTGGATAAAGTGTTATTTATGCACAGAGGTGAATAAAAAAAACGGACCAATCAGGATCGAGATAACGAAACTAGATCCGGCAGCATTGATAACTACTAACATGGATAATAACAAATATTCTCTGTATATCGGTGAGATGGGGTAGGATAAATACGAAACCAAACTCGAGTTAGCCTTGTCAATGTTTATACCACTCTGGTCAGGTCTGCTACTCACTAAACTCGGCTAACGCCTCGTGTAGTAATACACAACCTGCCCATTGTGGCATAAACATTGACAGGGCTAACTCTCGTTTGGTTTCTACTAATTATCTCATCCCTGGTATCTTTCCCCATTGGGCCCTAATATCTAATACCCATGGAATATTTAGAAATAATGCTCAATGGCTGATTTGAATCTGGAGCGTCCTTACAAATACTGACTGGGGTCTAACTTATATACAGCGATGAAATTTCCAGGAGAGAGAGAGAAACATAAAGAGACGGGCGAAGAGAACCGGGACGGTGTAGCCTTTTATCTCACCCCTGGTATCTTTTATCCATAGACTTAACATTGAGAACTCGAATCCAACGCCCATGAGATATTTAGGAAAAATATCCAATGGGGTTTATGTCACAAATGTTAGCTAATTAGTCAATGTGAGGGGTGAAATAAAGTCAAGAACCTATTCAAATTTACAGTCAGAGCTTGATCCCATCTCGTTTGAATCGCTATGGCAATTCATACATTCCTAACTGGATTTGCGAAGTAATTTGAATTATTCTGATATTGTGATGCTATTCTAATATCTGTGAAAGGGATGAGATAAATCCATAAAAAAAAACCACTTGAATCATATAAATAAACAATGCCCCACTTGTTTAGATGTGCCATAATTGTCAATCGGCTTTGCCTCGGTGACA
Organism: Alentia gelatinosa; assembly: GCA_950022655.1. Taxonomy (NCBI): domain Eukaryota; kingdom Metazoa; phylum Annelida; class Polychaeta; order Phyllodocida; family Polynoidae; genus Alentia; species Alentia gelatinosa. The sequence goes on from OX465588.1 coordinate 55,347,286, forward strand.
ATTGTGGCGCATCGAAACTGGTGGAGTATTGTCGATCCAGTTCTGTATAATTACATCAGTTTTCCTTTTAGTATATCAACAGGCAGTGAACCAGTTTCCCAATTCGATAATTACAACCTATATAAACTATTAAAGATTAACAAGTCTTTTATTCACTAAGCATATCAATGTTTGAACAAGTAACACAAAGAGAGCAATATGATTTGATGCAGTTGAAACACACCATCCCCTAATAACGGGCGTTAGAAGTAATTGCCCTTCAGCTTTCAAGTCTAGTCTTCAATTGATTTGAGCTTCGACCGTCTAATTAATTTAGACTTTGAATTGGCTTGGTTTAGGAACTCATGATCAGTATAATTGACTTGCGTTTGACGTCCGTTAATATCTCAGTAAATATGTATTGACTCAGACTCAGACCCACTTCAAGGAATATCGATCTATCTATCTATCATCTATATCTA